>JAJLVM010000162.1:0-330799 GCA_030570285.1 Pichia norvegensis
TAACACTGTTATTATAAATACTGAAATATAAATTAAAATAGCGTAAACAAATTGGATAAAGAATATAAAGTAAAAAGTTTTGAGAGACTTTGGCATTAAATTACCATTTTTGCATTTCTTCAAAGTATTCGATTCTCTTTGAGCAAGAGTTCAAACTATTTGCAATATGCTTTCTAGCAGTGTCAACAACTTCAGGATGAGCACAAAGTCCAAAGGCAATAGAGCCATTAATTTGATTTGACTCCATTATTTCGTTGTCAATAATTTCAACAACAGGAATACGTCCTGAATGAACTTCAAAACTCTTAACAATTTCATTAAGCTCATTATCAGTTTTACTTTCATCACCTTCAAGACTTTTATTTTCATTGTCACTTGAACCAGAACCAGAAAAGTAAGAAGAATCATAATTTGACAAATAAATAACAGGTTTCACATTAGTATCTTTGAAAGCCAACAACTCTGCAAGATAAGGTTTAGCATCTTGAAGATGACGTAATGACCAATACAGTTTAACTTCATGATTTGGTAATCTTTCAGACAAATCTTTTGCAATATAGAGTGGACCTGAAATACCAGTACTACCTGTAATGAAAACAGACTTGTCAAAGTATTGATAATGTTCGTGTTCACCATAGTAACCATCAATTGCAACTTTCATATTGTATTTACCACCATTGGCAATACATAGATTAGCAATCTCTTTTGTAATACCATTTTTAACTCTGCAAACAAAAACAACATGTCCAGGTTTAGAAGCTGATGGTAAACAGGTAAAAGGATGTGATTGCCAGAATGATTTTTTGGTTATAAAATGGATAAATGCATGAGAGCCTGGGGTTGACTTGAAAAAGCCTTCTTTAACAGCAAATTTGATTGAATGATCAGATTCAAAATATTCAACTTCAACATTTGACAAACCACCAGTTAATACAATTCTTGCTACTCTTGCAACTCTATCAAAAATCCAAATTGCAACACATGCCCAGTAGAATTGTTGATAATCTGTATAAATACAATGAACAAATGCTGTCCATAAACCAAAACAAACCAAAATGATATGAACTACTAGGAATACTTCATAGTGATGATTTCTAAAATATGGAAGTGCAAATGGAATGATCAAACAGAAAAACACTGTAGAAACAATACCGTACCTATAGTACTCCCTTGTCATACGAGCACTAAATTTAGCTAAATCAGCATAGTATTGTGAAGCCATAGCAAATGAATGAATGAGAACTTCTGCAACCACAATTCTTGCAATCCATTTATGAAAGGAAAGAAATCTGCTTTGTCTCCATCTTGTAACGTATTGAAAAAGATTATTTCTTCCTGGGAATATAAAAAGCAAAGGAAGTTGATATGACAAGATAATACCGGATCTATCACCAAAATATCTTGACATACCAGATTGTTTGTTTTTGAATTGTCCATCATTGACATACCAATCAAAACCTAAAATAAAGTTTGCAAGAATAGAGTAAAGAAGCATCAATACAATGAAAAATGCTTCTAGTTTATCAGGGTTGATACCACCTCCAAATTCATTTGATTGTAAATGTCTTGGAAAAATACCCAAGGTTAAATGTTTTCTAACAGCATTTTGAAGTTTGTTGTTTCCTTGGTTTGCAAAAGAGCGAGACATTCTAGCCATCCAGTTAATGACACCAGTAAGTATCAAAACAAGACCTGTAAAAGCAACAAAAGCAATACCTAAATAATGAGAAACATCAACATTCTCCCATCTGTGCTTTTGACCCCAATACATATTGACAGCAGTTTTTTTCAAAAGCTTACCAGTAATTGGAAATTGTGGAGAGGTTTTATTATATTTAAGAGAGTCAACATTAACAATTTTAGAAGAATATTTTGACCAAACTTCATCAAGATCTTCCTCTGTTAAGGCAGTTTTAGGCTTTTCACCACATACTTCTAAAATTTCTTTACGGAAACTTTCCTTGTGTTCAGGCCAGAATGAGTAACCGCAATTTAACCAAGTTGTCAAAGCGTATTTATTTTTACATAAACACTTTGTTGTACCTGAAGTTTTAGAATCTCCACAAAAATTTGCAACTTTTGCAATACCTTTCTTGCAACCAGCAGAGATATAATTACCTTCGCTACGACGCTCCCACCCATCGGCATGAACATATACTGAAAGTAGCAGTACCTGCAATAATGTTAGAATGTTCATTTGTTGTGTTCTGTTTAAATAGCAAACCCTTCTATAGCACTGGACCCTACTTCCCCAGGATCTGGTGTTTAATTTATTTCAATTCCAATTTTCACACTTTGTCTACACGGAACCGAATTTAAAAAAATACAATAAAGGGACCTAGATCGTTTCGGCATACTAATTCCGATAGACCCTGTTCATGTATAAAAGACTCCTACTGACGAATCACAAACACTTACTTGCTATCCCAAATGCTGATCGGAAACCCTTTGTAATTTTTTTTTCGAAGTTGAGCGGCCAACGGAAATATCGCTTTCAAATAATAAAAGGTTGATTTCACTTACCCGTGTGCGATAGGCCAAGCTTTTTCGTAACGACTTTTCATTAAGATCTAACTGGCGGCAATTGACTGTTGCTGAATGAAAAATTTAATTTTGCCGACTGCTTATTAATGTTACTTTACGTTTGCAATAAGGCGATCGAACAAACGGCTGTTTTCAGTGATTGTTGATATTTCGCAGGGTTCTGTTGGTAGATTTGGATGTGCTGGTTTATAGCTACATAAAATATAGCCTAAGGGCATGATAAAAGACAAGCCAATGTAGTAAACGTAGCAATAGAAACAGATTGTAGTGTAACATACGCGGAATAAGGAATACAACTTACTTACTGCTGTATTGACTTCTGCGCTGTAAATTATACATACATATTCGGCATTTGTTTATTGACAACGTTTCCGAGCTCAAAAGACATTTGTGTAGCTAATTGGTTTACATGTATGTTTACCCTGAAAGAAGGAGGACTCAGGCGGGACTCAGGCGGGACTAAAGCGGGAAACCGGGAGTGGGTGCCGTTGGCCTGAATATGGACAGCAGTTGTGATTCAGTGGACAAGCGCCCTTTTCCGACGGGAACCCTGTTGCCGGGAGAAAAACCCCTTGAAAATCCGCGATGAAAATCCCCACGATGGAAATTCTCCTTGAAAACTCTGAAGATTAGTGAGTGGACAGAGCGGAAATCAGTGCACCAACTGCATGGTCGGAGATCTGTAAACTTGGGAGGATAATTCTCAGACCCTAGAGAGTTTGTCTATGCGTGTACAGGAAATTGGAACTCTATATTGGTGGTGATAAGTCAGGATTTATCACTTTAATGAGGGAATACTTCCACTTAGAAGGGTCTGTTAAGGTTCCCTGCCTTACAACTCAGAAACTATGTTAAACGCGACCGGTGTGTGAGATTATAGATTAAAATTTTTGGTGCTTACTTAATGAATCAACCTAACATTTTAAAATCTCCTCCAGACGACCAACACAAACGAAACTATAGAAGGACTATACATCAGGCAAAGAAATAAAAGGGCAAGAATTTACACTCCTACCTTTTTAACGTATTGCAGGATTTGTTACTCTGCATGTGCGAAGTAGTTTATTGAAAACATCAAGTGTCTAGCAGGTTCTTCATCTCTAGCTCAATTGAATACTAAGTTTCAGTTATACAGCAATTTATATTTTACAATTACAACTCAACCAACAAATACGCCATTGGAGAAAGAGTTCCAACAATTCATGAAGGAACATGAATTTCCAATGACCCTCAGATCTACAGAGGATTTCCCTGCATGGTTTGAATATCTAGAATATACACTTCAATTTCTAGGTTTACCAAATGTTGCATCTGAACTGTTAGATGGAAAAATCAATGATCGTGTCATCAAGTTCAGACCAGATGAGGAGGCAGTAATCAAACACTTGATTGCTATCTCCATCGACAATAATAAATTTATTCGATCAAATGGTACCACTGCACAAGAGGACTTATACAATTTAGTCCATACATTAGGTTTTATCAAGAACTACGGTGACATGGTAAAGATGGAGAATGAATTTGCCATTAACATAAGGCACACGGTTGAAACAAGCATTAGGAAATGGAATGTAACTGAAACGACGTTTATTCTTTCAAAGTTCTGCATTGACCCATGTAGAATTTTGACAAATATTGTTATGCATTTCCCAAATAATTTATCGTTTCAACCATTAATTGCTATTGTTAGAAAACACATGAACAAGACAGGCATAATTAACGTCACAGATGTAATCAAGGAAATTCATAAGACTGTTGATGAAACCTGTGACATGAAACCTATTTCAACTATGTTCATGTTCCAGAATGATAACAATAATGTTTTAGGTAGGGACAACACACGAAACCTATTAACATCCCAAACAATAAATGGCATCAAGAAGGAGTGGAAGACGAAGACACACCATAAGAAGTCCAAGAAATCGAGATTCAGGGCGAGCAATTTCTTCATGAAAGGTAAATTCCCTAAGAATTGTGTATTCTGCGGAAAAGATCATCTTCCATTTACGTGCGAGCACAGAAGAGAAGGTGTATGTTGGTGGTGCGGTGTAGAGGGACACATCAAAAGGAACTGTTTGGTAATGAAGAAGGAGTTTCAGGAGAAACAGATCAACGCACTCCTAACTGACAATTTAGCACGCACAGCATTGGTAGATCATGTTAGAAGGGACGCCGACTTATTTACTCGTGTCACAACTAGTGATAGGAATGATGTATCTAATGGTATAGTTCTAGATACCAGTGCACAAGCTTTTGTCACTGGCTGTATAAGTAATCTTCATTGATTATATTTGTAGAAAAATTCGTAACAAATGCCAATTCTTATGCAATAAATGAAATGAATTTCATTCTGAATTGTTGTTAAGAAAATTGCTGGTGTTTATTGACGGCTTGATCATGTTAATCGTGTATTTTATAATAAAGTTACCAAAGAATAACTCTAGTTGAAATCGGGGTAGAGGTTAAATTGGGGGTACGGGGATTTCATCCCCTTGGTGACAATTCCACTCTCTACCGAGCTGAGTAAATCTGCTGGCAACTATGGAAAAAACGATACTCTATATTCGTTAATGAATAAATAATAGATCGAATAGCATAAACTTTGACCTAGATAACCTCAACCACGCAATTTCCAGGAGAAAACCGAGCTATTATAAAATCATGGCTTGATTTGTTGGTAACCACGAGCCAGCCAATCAGATTGGGCACAGCGTTTGGTCACGTGCTTTGGCATTTTTGTGAAAGTTGGGGAGATTGAGTAATCCTTTCAAAGTTAAACACATCTACTTTTCCTGCTGCCAAGGAGATATAACATATTTTTGGAAACTTATTATGCATTGATTGTGACTTCGATGTCAATCACATTTTCAAATAACAAAGTCTGCTTCAATTATAATGTATTCGTCGACTGGTTGTGATATCGAGAAAGCAATCATTTACCTGTTAGTGGGTGAATTGGCTATTGATATGGATATAATGCCTAGAAGACAACGGATTGTTCCGTTAATTGGCAAAATAAATAAAAATGAGCTCTAATTTGAATATTCAAACTAGGAGCAAAGGTGATCATATTATAATTTAGAATAGCATCGTAAAGTTTTTCTTGAAAGCCGATACGGCTTCAGTTTCATAACTATAAATTCTAGTAATAAGAGAAATGCTGCTTTTGTTTGTAATCAATAGTAAATACGCTAAACCGATTTAGGTTACTAATTTACTTATTATTTAAGCTTACACAAGTAGCAACTTCAAGTTTTTGTTTAGGTTTAGTAGTTTGAAATTTTTAAAACAAATACATAAGCTATTGTCTTTGTAGTGGGTGCTTACTCTTTCATTTGTGTTTCAATTATAATTTTATTCAAAAATATAAAATGTTTTGCATAATGTAGTGATCCGGCTCAACTTACTTGGATCTTTAGCTGTTTTTCTAGCAAGACTGAATTTGATATCCGTCTTGATGAGATAATAACTACGCTGGCTACTAGGATCTGCTTGCTTTGATGTTTCACTTAGGCTGTAATTATTTTAACTTTGCATCAGAAATAACACTAGACAGATCAATTGATTTACGTTCATAAAAGTGCTGATAATGTCTATTTTGAACACCAAGCGTCCTCTCTAACAGCTGTTTATGTATATCAGGTACCATAGTAAAGTATATGATCTGTTAATCTATAAAGAGAACTACATGTTCTATCAAATATACGTAACTTGAAAACATTTCAAGTAAATACTGACAAGAACAACTTCCTCAATAGATGTTTTAGATCAACTAGAGAAGCCGAGTGTCTCATCTTAACAGTTTAATTATCTCTCTGCCTTAAATAAAACCTTTTCCATAAAAAGCAAAATCCTAAATTTCAGTTGCTTTTAAACGTAACTCTTGAAGAAATATTCTCAGTAGTGAATGCAAGATACTTTAATGGTGTACTGTTTCATCTATTGTTATACAACCGTGATTTTTGGAGAGAAAAAAAAGGAAATTAGTTGTCTTCCATAATTGCATCTTTTAAAAAGAATCTCAGCACCGTAAAAATACTGCATAGTATGTTTTGCAAAGCATGCAAATTTCTAAGAAACGGGTTAATGGTCTAGTGGTATGATTCTCGCTTTGGGTGCGAGAGGCCCTGGGTTCAATTCCCAGTTGACCCCTTCTTTTTTTCCACTTTTTAAGTGCGCATTTGCTTTGGAGAAGAAGACACGTTTAAGTAATGACCACCAAAATTTACGTGTCAACAGCTTGTTTGCTTTGCTCTTCTCTTTTTACATTACTTTTACCCAAGCAGCGTTTTTGGCAACTGTTCATCATGTCGCGTAACAAGAAAGATACATCTTTGGATATATCTGATGATGAGGTCATAACTGAAGCTCAGATGAAGAAGAAGCTTCAAAATCTAGCTAAGAAGGATTCATTGAAGGACACACCAGAGTTACCTGAGGAATTGTCCCCTTCAAGAACATATAGGGACCTTCTTAGAGTAGAAAGCGTTGTTGGTCCAATACTTTTTACTGCGTTATCCTTTTTTGTGCGTATGTATAAGATTGGTGTCAATAATCATGTCGTTTGGGATGAAGCACATTTTGGAAAGTTTGGTTCTTATTATCTAAGACATTCCTTTTATCATGATGTCCATCCACCTCTAGGAAAGATGTTATGTGGGCTTTCAGGCTATTTGGCAGGATATAATGGCTCATGGGATTTTCCTTCAGGCTCTGAGTACCCTGAATATATCGATTATGTTAAAATGAGACTTTTCAACGCTACATTTGGAGCCCTAATTGTTCCTGTTGCTTACTTTACAATGAAACAGATTGGTTATAATAGAAAGGCTACATGGCTTTTCACATTAATGGTATGTTTGGAAACAACATACACTACATTAGCAAGATTTATTTTGTTAGATTCTATGCTTTTATTTTTTACATGCACAACTGTTTTGTGCTTTTACACATTCCACAATTTGAACTCCGATCCAGAGAAAGTTTTCTCTCGTAAATGGTTTAAATGGTTGTTTTTAACTGGTATTAGTATTGGATGTGTTGATTCAGTGAAAATGGTTGGTTTATTTGTTACTTCTTTAGTTGGTATCTACACTATTGTAGATTTATGGTGCTTATTGGGTAAAGTTGGTAAGACAATTACCATCAAGAAGTACGCATTCCACTGGATTACTAGAATTGTTGGTCTTTGCATTATTCCACTAGCAGTCTTTGCAGTTTGCTTCAAGGTTCATTTTGATTTGTTATCAGGTACTGGTCCTGGTGATGCTACAATGTCTTCACTTTTTCAAGCAAATTTAGAAGGCTCTTCTTTGAAGTCTGGTCCAAGAGACTTGATGACTATTGATTCCGTTTTTACCCTTAAATCTCAATCATTGGGTGGTGGTTTGCTACATTCACACGTCCAAACATATCCAGAGGGTTCAGGTCAACAACAAGTTACAACATACTCTCACAAAGATATGAATAATGATTGGATATTTCAATTAGCTAGAGACGATCCTCGTAATGAGTTTAAAGAGAGTCATTATGTTGTTGATGGAATGAAAGTTAGACTGGTTCACAAGTCCACAGGTAGAAACTTACATACCCACGAAGTTCCAGCACCAGTAACAAAGGGTGTTTGGGAAGTTTCCGGTTATGGAAATGAAACCATTGGTGACGACAAGGATAACTGGATTGTTGAAATTGTGGATCACTATGGATCTGAAGATGCAACTAAGTTACATCCATTAACTACCTCGGTTAGATTTAAGAATGCAGTTTTAGGCTGTTATTTAGGTGTCACCGACACTGGCTTACCAGCATGGGGTTTCAGACAGGGAGAAGTTGCTTGTTGGCCAAATCCATTCAAGAGAGACAAGAGAACCTGGTGGAATATTGAAGATCACGTCAATCCTAACCTTCCAACTCCTCCTGAAGACTTTAAGTTACCAAAAACATCTTTTTACAAAGATTTTATTCAATTGAATATCGCAATGATGGCTACAAATAATGCTTTGGTTCCTGATTTAGAAAAGCAGGATGATTTAGCTTCCAACTGGTGGCAATGGCCTACATTGAATGTTGGTATCAGATTATGCGGATGGAGTGACGAAAACTACAAGTACTTTTTGATTGGTTCTCCAGCAACAACATGGACATCTACTCTATCACTCTTTGTTTTCCTTGGTATAGTTATTGGCTACATTCTTAGATGGCAAAGACAAGTTGACGACTTCAATCTCAAGGAAAAGAAGGAAATTTCTGAAGTTTTGAAGGACAAAAACTCAGCTCTTTACAAATTAATCTACCGTGGTATTTATCCACTTTTGGGATGGATCTTACACTTTTTACCTTTTATTGTTATGGGTCGTGTTAAGTACGTTCACCATTACATGCCAACTCTTTATTTTGCCATGATGGTTATGTGTTATGTTGTTGACTTTATTGATGAGAAGGTTAACAAAAAATCATTCACTGTCGTGTGGTATGGTGCTTTGTACTTGCTAGTCATTGGTGTTTTTGTTTTTATGTCACCAATCTGTTTCGGTATGTATGGTCCAAGTAAAGACTGGGCATACCTGAATTTATTAAAAACGTGGAGAATACACGATGCTTAATACTTTTGTACAGAAATTTGTGCATACATTCCCAATTTGTCTTGGGTAAAGACAATTTTATATATAACCTGGATACTCATATCATGTTTATAAAGTCTAAATCGTACGTTATGTTAAAGGTGGAGTCCGCAAGCTAACACTTTAATCAACCTGAACAACGTTGAGGGCGAAGGCGGCTTGAAAAAAGTCACATCGTATAAGGTAAGTGACAAAGCCCTTTCCCTCTTTTAACAATTGAACTCAGTGTCTAATCACAGAGGCAAAATGAACACCCAAAGCTACATAGATGGCTCTTTAAGACCATATGTATCAAGGCCTGAATTTGATATGCATTATCCCATTGCTTACCAGCCTGAAATTGGTATCATAGACACTTCAACATCTCAAAGTATCTCAATGTCTCTACCATCGATACAATCTCATTCAAACGGAATATTGAAAAATAGTAACCCGAGAATTGGACTTCAAGGGTTTGCTTCTAGAATGAAAGGTTCAAACGCCGTATTGTCTTCCGAAACATCATTTGGCAAATCTGTAGGTGATCTAGAATGGTCTGAATTGTTTGATGTCTCGAATCTCAAGGCTATTTTCATGGGACTATCAAAAACTTTCATTCAAGGATGGCTTAAATGTATAATCAGCCAACCATTTGATGTTGTTCGCCTACTTTTACAAGTAGGTTCGTTTAAAGAAAGTACCAAGGAAATAAAGTTGAAGTCAATTTCCATGCAACAGACGAACACTGCAGCAAGCAATGAAGACGCTGAAGAAGATGACGATTATGAAGCAGATACGGAGGGAAGGGATGTTTATTTTGTTGATGAAGAAACCACAGATACATTGAGAAATAGTCGAATTGAACGCCCAAATCACAACAGTGGAACTTTCGAGCCTGAAGATAAAGCAACTCTATCAAAGTTTAATGTTTTAATTGAACCAACTTCTTTAAATACCTTTGATATGGTAAATGCGTTACTGATGAAAGAAGGTCCAAGGGGAATTTTGAAAGCAGTAAATACCACATTTTTGATGCACACTTTACATTATACTCTTAAGTCATGGATAACAGGTTTCGTGTCTGGTTTGATTGGTATACCTGATCCTTTATTTGTCGATATGATACATTCACCAAATGCAACTTGGAGTTTGCTACTTAATGTTTTCAGTAATGTGATTGCTAGCTTGCTTTTAACAAATTTGAGTTTGATTCGAACAAAATTTATTGTCACAACCAGCTCTCGAGGCTGCCGTTCTTTCAGAGAGATTATATGGAGAATTCCTAGATTTCATATATTCAGTATTCCAAAAGGTTTATTGTTTCCATCTCTCATAACTAATGTCATAAAATCGTTTACCTTAAATTATCCTGAATATTTGTTAACCACCTTAAAAATTAACAGATACAATAGTCCATACGTTTACAATATGTCTTCTGTTGTCCTGAATGGTATTGGCCTGTTTTTACGCTTGCCATTTGAGACCCTATATGCTAGAGCCCAAGTGAACTATCTTCTGACTAACAAAACTGATCTTCCGCAAGACATGAGCATCAATAAGGATGATATGTGCGTGGAATTTGGAGGTTATTACGGTTATCTATCCACGTTATATTACATTTTGATGGGATCGAAGCCTTTGACATACGAAGGTCAATCACTCGAAGTTGAACTTGATGAATCAGAAGCAAATAAAGGAATACAAGCTATATTTAGGGGCTGGAAAGTTGGTTTGCTGAAACTAGTTTCCAGTTACACATTGGGATTGTTAAGAGACGACAAATTTAACATCCACGAAGAACAATTTTAGGTTTTAAAATAATGATCTCCGTATTTTCAGCTAAGGCTTATTACTATTGTACACTTTTATAAATATTTAAGGCTATTTGTTAGCTAAATTCTTGATTATATCTCCAAACTTTTCCGCAACTTTTCGTTTGAGCTCCAATTCATTACCAAACTCAGCTTCAAACTCACCGTTCTCCCACAGTTTTACTATCTCATTTAGACTATCAACTAAGTACCCGCTCAAAGTTTTGTTCAAAAATTGTCGTAGATTAGAACCATCAATGATATCCTCAACATTTCTTCCAGATTGAGTTAGCAGCTCCTCCTTAGAAATGGATGGCACTGGAGTTGCATTTTTAGACGATTTGCTTGTAGGAGTCTCCTCTTTTGGTCTTGAAGATGCTTGATCTTTATGATTGATATCAATTGAATTGATCATATCATTCTCATTTGGGGTCTCAGTAGCAGTAGCACCACTTCCCACATCAATGCTCACCGTATCTTTCAAAGTGACCGCTGTTGCAGATGGATCATTGAGCAAACTTGCTGTTGGTTCTTTATCTAGTTTCATTCTTTTAGGATCTGGTTCCATACTGTTCTCATCTTCAACAAGCTGACGAGCTGCGTCGTCCTCAAATTTGGGCACACCTGGTTGTTGAAACTGATTAAGATTGGTTTCTCCTCCTGATGTTTCAACCCGATCATTTGCTATAGCATCATCCAAAGGTTTATTCAAATTTTTGATTGTATTATCCATTTCACTTCACTTGTGGCTAACTATGTTTGAATTTTTGTTTGTTTTGATGATGTCAAAAAACTAGACAACCTCATAGATAAATTTCATTTGCAAGTTTTAAAATCTGAAAAATATGTCATTTCCACAGATTTCATCAAATAATCTAAAGAAAAATCCAGACTAAAACATTATTTAATGATTATAATATACAGATGCTTTACGATATAGCAAAATATACAAAGATAGTTTTTATTTAGACTCTAAGATCTTCTTTTGTAATGAAGCTCTCATATGTTTCCACAGAAACACAATTTCTCTGGTATTCACAAACGTTTCAATTGCTTCACTATACACATTAGCAGGCAATTCGGGATCTGACCTTACAATTTTCACTGCTACAGGATCCAGTGTGAAGGAAACTTCCCTCGTGAAATCTTCTGGATCAACATTTTTAAACATGAACTTGATTGATTCTGTTTTTTCTTCTTCTACACCTTCGCCATTGGCCAAAATATCATCATCTTCAATATTAACAATACGCAAGCCAAGTAATTGCTCAAACTGGAAGAGTTTGTCATTGACAAGGGCGGTTTGATTTCGGAGAAGGTCACGCTGCTCACTTATCTGTCTAAGTTTTGAACTGATCTGTGTCTCGATATCTTGAATTTTCTTTGAAAACTCTGCTGTTTCTCTCTCCAACGACTCCTGTTGAACCTTCATCTCTTCAACTTGTGTTGAAGATTCGTTCCTGCGTCTCATTTCTTTTGCCAATTCCTCTAAAAGTTCTTGCCTAGCAGATTTATTCCTTTCTATCTCGGCCTTTAGCTTCTGATCTTCTGATTTAAGCTGTGAAAGCTTTACCTGGTGTTCTGTTCGCCTTTTCAGAATCGCATTTCTTACCGTCGAAAGGTAATTATTTGCAATCTCTTGCAATTCGGTCATCTGAGGTTTTAAATTTTTCAATACATCAATGTTCTCTTCTATTTGCTTTTGAAAGCCTCCAATTTTATTTGTCTGTGTCTCTGAGCTCATCTAGCTAGTTGTATTGTGGTTCATTGCATCAATTGGAAGTAAACAACAACAATCAAGTTTCAGATAGATGGAATTGGAATCCAGAATTCGAGAAAATCTCCAAAGTGTTGAGCCCTCCACAGTGGATAGCAACCATGTTATGATGATATGCCACGATTCCCAAGCCAACATACTTCTATAGTGATATTACATTTATAGTAATCAAAAATAGCCCTAAGCATCTTTAAATAGTTGGGTGCATAAACTTCCGAGAGAAAGAACTGAATGATTTGTGTAACGCCCCGCCAGTAAAAGGGATGTTTTTTCTAATATTTTGGCACTACCCCATTTTGAAAAAGAGACAAAGACCGTATCATCTGTACGTTACATTAAAAAGATCAAGACAAACATACACTCCAAACAAAATACAAACATTAATGATACTTTATCTCTTTGCTATGCAGGATTCAAATTTGCTACCAAACTATACATATGAAATTTGGGCAGCTATAAAGTCACTTGCTTTTCTATTTCTTTTATTAAAAATAGCAGATTACATTATTTCTCCACCAGCTATCAAACATCTCAGTTTAGTGTATACACCAGTACCTATTTTAGGAGGTCTTACACTGATAATACCCAAGCCAAAGTTGTGGTTAAGTTCGCCATGTTTACAGTTTCAAAATCTATCAAAAATTTATGGCGAAGTATTCCAGGTCAAGTTTGGAAATAAGTTAATTGTTGTAGCAAACTCATACTCTGCAGTGAAACAGTTGTGGTGCTCAAATAATGTCAAGGGGAATAATTCAAGACCGGTAACTTATAGCTTTCATAAGGTTTTATCAAAAACAGGAATCTTTACAATAGGATCTACGCCTATGAGTCAAACTTATAAGAATTCTAGAAAGCATATCAGTGAACATATTTTAAGTGAGAAACGAAACAAGGAGTTTAATTTTGACGTCATTGATAAATCCTGTAACCAACTAGTTGCCTCATTAATTTCTAAATCAAAAATAGAAGATAGCAAGCGGGTTGTTTCTGACGATTTATTGCTAAAGACTCAATATTTTCATCTCAAAATAGCTCTTTGGTTAACTTATGGATTTGAAATTAATTTTGAAGACCCACTCCATTGTTCTTTTGCAAATGATATTATTCGAATTGAAAATCGTATTACTAAAGTGAGGTCGCATATTCAGAATTTGCAAGACTATCTTCCATTTTGGATTCGGATATTTTACAATTTGTTTTCTAGTCACAATCCAGAGTTCAAAGAGCTTTATAAATCAAGGAACAATTATCTTAACTTGTTTCATAATTATGCCAAACAGGTTTATGAGGATATCAAAAATAATGAGGTTGCTATTTTATGTGAACAGAGAAACATCGATGATTTAAAAAATACTTTAATGTACAATTATTTTAATGAAAAGAACTCAAAAATTACTTTTGAAGAGCTAACATCCGAATGTCTCACCATGGTAAGTGCGGGCCTCGATAACACACCTTTGAATTTCAAATATGGCATACATATGCTTTGCAATTTTTATCCAAATTTATGGAATATTGCTTTCGAAAGTCTACTGACATTATACAATAACGATGTTGAAAAGGCATACAATTCTTGTTCGGTCGATTTCAATAATTATTACGTACTTGCTATCGTAGAAGAGACCCTCAGGCTATTCACTGTTTTACCATTGTCTTTGCCAAGGGAAACAACGGCAAATGTTATATATCAAAACTCAGTGATTCCATCTAAGACAACACTATTTATGAACTGCTGGGCGGCGAATCACGATGAAAAAGTATTCCCCGAGCCAATGTATTTCAAACCGGAACGCTGGTTGGTAACAGTTGAAAACAGCGAAAAACATAAAACTGTAAAGATGAATACCTCCTTGAAGCACTTTGCCTTTGGTGCAGGTTGTAGGAAATGTTTAGGTGCAAATTTTGCAAGAAGGGAACTTTACGTTCTTTTTGCTAAACTGATCCTTAAATTTAAGCCAGCAACGACGACTGATATTCCGCCAACTTCTCACCCACTAAAACTAAATATGTATCCGGAATCTCTCGCAATTGAGCCAATTCCATTTGATATCCACTTAGAAATCCGCCAATAGTTTTGCAACATATTTTGAACGATCATGCAGTAAAGCGTGGAGTGAAATATAATGATAACGTTGGCCGGATTTGTCAGTTAAATTTGCTCAATTTTTTTTGTAGCACGGTTCTGGCCCGATCCGGAAGCTAATGTCTCCTTTATAGATTCTTGTGATATAATAGACAACCAAACAAGTTAAAACAGCACTTTCATTTTATCTTTAATTTCTACGACATCAGTGTTTTGGCACGTTGTTGATTTAGACCGTCTTGGATTGTGGTAGATTATCAACACATTTTAAAAGAATCTCGCGTAACAACTTTTACGTAACGCAGTCCGATACCTAGCAGTGACACAATCAAAGGAAAACTGAATTACAATACAATGCACCACAATATGGATCATTCTACAATGAAAATGAATATGGATATGGGCCATGATGCTCCAGGGATGAAAATGTGTAAGATGTCGATGACTTTGAATAAAGACTATGAGAACCTATGTTTATTGACTGATAAGCTCATGATTACCACAAAAACTCAAATGGTTTTGGCAATGCTTTTAGTAGCACTTTTTACTGCTTTATTTGAATATCTCAAAGTCGGTTTAGATCAAATGCAGTCTAGATATTCTCAGTATCTACAGAGCAATATGGTTACAGAAACAGAAAGATTGAAATATAAACTTAGATTATCTACCGCTTATTCTGTAAGCGTTGGTTATTCTTTCATTATAATGTTGTTGTTCATGACATTTAATGTTTGGGTTATGCTTGCTGTGTGTATAGGTGCTGGAGTCGGCCACTTTCTCTCTGAGAAAAATACATGTTCAGTTTCTTTAATTTGTCATTGATTTATGGCCTTTACATAATCATATATATCCTCTATTTAACTTAGTAAACAATCTCCCAGTTATCAGTTACAAGAACCCGAGGATTTCGTATGATAAAGTATCCAGAATCCGTTTCATATGAACAAGAAGCTGTCCATACTTCACCATTTTGAGTAACAGTAGCACCACTTCCGACATTAGATCCAACAACAATCACCTTGTTAATGTAGACTCCATTTTTCTTATAGCTTTCGGAAAAGGTATTATTGCCAACATTCTCTACGTGGCCCTTCAAATTTCTCAACTTATTATCTGCGGTGAAACTAACGTGTATAAAGTCACCGTTGCGATAATTGAATGATTTCCCATCATCAATGTACAAGTCTCCATAAGCCTTTCCATCAGAACCAATAACGACATAAAGGGTATATGGATCATACTGCATCAATTGAGCCGATCTTCTGTATCTATCTCTAGTAACAATTATACTACCACCCTTTATATGCAATGGTATAGTATCTAAAGAAGCTTGAACAGAGATATATTGACATGATTCGAACTTTTTATTTAGATCAAAAAAGTCATAATAGAATTCGCCATCACATGGAAAATATATTTCAGCGTCAGCAGCATCTTCTTCAACAATAGGATGTACCAATAATCCTCCTAAGAAAAACTGATTATCTATTTCATAGACATTTTTGTCTTTTGGATTATCCCACAACATAGGTTTCATTATTGGTGTGCCATCTATGCTATTCTTCCAAAATTGCGTATAAAGAGTAGGCAATAAACTATACCTCAATCGAACAGCGTCTCTCATATAGGTTGTGTATTCATCGCCAGCAATCCATGGTTCACGACGTCTAGAATCAATATGTGCATGTGCTCTAAAAAATGGGTACCAAATACCCGTTTGATACCATCTAAGAAGAAGCTCCTTCGATGGATTACCAAAAAAACCACCGACGTCGGCTCCAGCAAATGCAAATCCAGCAACATTCATCGTCAAAATCATAGGAATAGATTCTTTGAGATACTCCCATTTTGCCATATTATCCCCTGTCCACATAGCCGATGTACGCTGAGAGCCTGCATAAAAAGATCTCGTGAGAATGAAGGGCCTCTGGTTCGGATTTCTTTTCAAGAGAGAATGATATGTGGCCTCATGAAATGTCAATCCATATATATTATGGATTGACCGATGTTCATAGTTATCGAAGTGAAGCAGATCTTTTGGAGCCGTTGTCTCTGGTCCATTAAATACAGACGGCTCATTCATATCATTCCATAAGTGGGTATTGGATGAATAACCTAATAGTTCTGTACCATTTTTAAAACAAGAGTCCCAAAAGCTTTGTGCAGCTGGATTCAAGGTATCTATCCAGATAGAGTCACCTGGCCAACAATGTCCATGATAAGTGTTAGCTCCTAAACTATCCTTGATACCGATCTGCCTCTTGTCAATTTCGATAGAAACTTCATAGTTATCTTTAATATGCGGGTCAACAATAACAACCAGCTGACGTTTGGTTTCATCTAAAATTGACATCATCCTATCAGGATCAGGAAACAAAGCTTTATTCCATGTGAAATATTTTTTATCTTCGGCGTACTCAATATCTAACCAAATGGTATCATATGGTATTTCGTATTTATCAAAGTTTCTGTGCACACTTAAAACATCATCTTCGTCGTTGTAATTCCATCTACATTGATGATAACCCAATGAAAATACATTAGGAAGAGAAGAGTAGCCAGTGATTTGACCATATGCTTGGTTTATATCGGATGGTGTTGATTTCACCATCAATATAACATCAATAACCCCAGCCTCTGACATCCAATGAGTTTTAACACTATCTACTTCATCATCACTCCACACAAAATCTACGTTTTCGAGTTGTTGATCTTCGATATGTTTTGAGATATCGATATATGTGTCAGCAGCATTAACCCAAAACACAGCAGATGAAACGTTCGGATTTACCGCAATCATTAGAGGAATCGAACCGTACATAGGGAATTTGCTTTGCACATCATATTCAAATATGTCGACATTAAATAATCGATATGGCTCTCCATTACTAGTATCTTTAAGTGAAAACGAGTCAGCGTGCTCAGGAATACCATAAACGTGGGTATAGTTGATGAAGGTGAAGTCCAAAGCTACTGATTCTGGTCCTAACGGAAGTAAATCACCTTTAGAGTCTTTGAAGTCATCATTATAAGCATTATAAGTGGATTCTTCTGGAAGTATATTGATCCTTTTATCTATTTCTTCCTTTGTTTTGTAAGTTTCCATATTCAAAAAATCCCTATCGTTTAAAACAATTTGTTTAATACCGTTATACGATATGGTTATTCTAAAAGGATATTTTTGTACAATCGCTTGGTATTCTTTATTTTTTCCATATGTTAGCACTAGACTATTATCAAACGAAGTGTATTGGAAAGGTCTGGTGCTTAGATCTGCTTGAAAAGCCCAATTCCCAGCCTTATCATATCGTTTTGGATTTGGTATTATAGAGTCCGAAATCTTTTCTGCTCGATTACTTTCGTCTAGCTGAAAACGTAGGTTATAATCTTCAACAATGCTAACTTTAAAATTTAGATCTATAGCCATACCATTCTCTGAGTGTTTCAGCATCACACCTTCAACATAACCAAATGTTTCATTTATATTTATACTGGTCATGTCTAGTGAATATCGTGGTTCATAGTGTCCTTCATGTGTGGATATTTTGTTAGCATAGTGCCGATTCCTAGAACAGAAACCATTCTGTTCACATTTCTTGAAAAGATAACTTTTAACCGAGAATGCTGGAGAACAAACCAGGATTAAGTATACAAATATTTTCCACCAGTTATGCGGCACCATCTTCCAACTTCAGCCTAACTGCTTGTGGCTGTTGTGGAGACTTAGTAACGGTAGGTGAACTTCAATGTCTCGCTTGCGAAAGTCATTTTTCATTCACGATTTTTTGTTTACATTTTACGTTCCTTTATATCTTTCATAGCAAGTTAATCAATCTTATCGAGAAAGGCAGAGATAGATCAACTATAATCTAATTAAATGACTGGTGAGATATTAACCTTACAAGTTGGTATGTTTTTTATTTTTCCGAAAACCAAATGATGAGAAATTGTTACTAACACGATTTTGTCTTTATCAGGCCAATGTGGTAATCAGGTTGGAGGCAAATTCTGGTCTCAGTTATGTTCTGAACATGGAATTCAACCAGACGGGACAACATGTGAGAACTATAATAACATAGTGAAGAATGATAGACCAGATCTTTTTTTTCAAAGAAATCCAAACAATAGGTTTACACCAAGAGCAGTTCTTATTGATCTTGAGCCTCGGGTTATAAATTCGATTACTTCAGGTAGTAACCGTGGATTATACAACTCCAAAAATGTATTTGTTTCACAAGATGGAGGTGGAGCAGCTAACCAATGGGTAGAAGGTTACTTAAATGGGAAAAGAAATTTTGATGCTGTCTCTGATATGATCGACAAAGAACTTGATAGTTGCGATAATTTAGAAGGGTTCCAACTAGTTCACTCTGTAGCAGGTGGTACAGGTTCAGGATTTGGATCTTTACTGCTAGAGACATTGAGTGATAGATATGGGAAGAAATTGATTCAAACGTACTCCGTTTTTGGCGCATCTGAAGTTGTTGTGCAACCATACAACACTGTTTTGACTTTACGCCGCTTAATTCAAAACTCTGATGCCAATATTGTTTTTGATAATGCTTCTCTTAACTCTATTGCAGTAGATAACCTAAAAGTTGAGAGTCCATCGTACGATGAAATGAATAAATTGATTTCAACTGTTATGTCCGCTTCCTCCAACACTTTAAGGTTTCCTTCATACTCTCACAATTCAATGACAAGCATATTGTCTACTCTAATACCGACGCCAGACCTACACTTTATTACACCAAGCTATACACCATTTACTTCGGATTATGTTAGTCATGCTGCGAAGGAAATTCGCCGAAGTACTGCTTATGATGTTATTCTTGAGTTGTTAGATAAAAAGCTGAAAATGTGCAGTAGAGGAGATAAAGATGAAACAGTGTTGGCAATGTTAGATATAATTATAAAACCAAACAAACGAATAAATTCCAAGCAAAATTCTGATGTGCAAAAAGCTTTGATGAAGGCAAGGTCTAGAATTAATTTTGCCCCATGGACACCATCATCAGTTCATCTTGCGATGGGTCAACGATCAGTTTTTAGTGAACTGGAAAAAAATCAAGAAAATGAAATAGTTAGTGGATTAATGTTGTCAAATTCTTCCTCAATTGTGAATATCCTTGAAACAGCTACAAAAGATTATGACCGTTTAATGAACAAAAATGCCTTTTTGAACAACTATCTTAAAAGTGATTACGAACATGAGTGTGGGGATATCATGCAAGAGTTTCAAGAAAGTAGGGAGATTGTTGATGCATTGCTTGAAGAGTATCGATCCAGCGAAACATTAGCTTACATGGAAGATATTGATGAAAATGATGTAGAAATTTTAGAGGATGATCTTGACGTTGAGATGAAATGATAGCTAATTGTCGATTGTTTTTGTTTTTCCTATACCTAAACGAAATACCTGGATATAAATTATTTTTTTTTGGTAGCTACATATACTAAATTTTTCCTTTTTAGAAACCGACGATATTGTTACCACTTTCCCAACCTGTGCTAATACTAGCACTTTCTTCTATTTCCCAAAAGTGTCTACCTTTGTTTAAAATGTCATCTCTTGAAACGTACACATTCAACATGTTGTTCTGCTCTTCATTTGCATAAATCATATTATCAAGCATAAGCCTTTTCCAATAACTTGGAATACATGATTCTAAATCCGGATTATTCATGAAAACACCTTCATGCTTTACTTTCATAACATGACCATCCTTTTGCAACGTGCTGCATACGTGTTTTACAACTTTTTTTAGTCTCTTGATTTCCCTTTTTGTTTGATACTGAGAGTACATGGGATTTAGTTTAGAATTAGGCATTGATCTGGTTGTGCCTGAATTTTTAGATAATGATGCTGATGCTGATTGGACATCATTTTTCCAATCATTAACTTTAGAAACAAGCTCATTGTGAAATTCTTCCTGCAATTCTTTAGAACGTATTTTATTAATGCATCTAAAACTTTCTCTGATATCGTTAATGAAAGAATCATCATCCTCATCTTCTGCATTGTTTTCCAAATCAGCGTAATTGTCATCCACATCACTACTAAGAACATCATGAGTGACTGTTTGATATCCTGATAGTCTCGTGCTTAATACACTATTAACATCGTCATTTTTATTCTGTCTAGTTTTTATATCATCCATATAGCTATCACCGAACAATACCCATTCTTCATTATCATAATTATCATCTTCAAGAGGCACTTTTCTTAAATGTTGCTTGTCTGATTTTTCGTGAGTTTCAATAGCATCTGAAACTCCTTTAAACTTTGATTCTAAAGTATAGTCAGACGGTAAACTTTCTCTAATGACTTTTTTTCTTTGATACATCTTTTGTTTAAGAATTAGCTGTAAGTTAAAGGAAAAATGAGTATGTTGTTTTCCCTGCCAATTTATTCCTTACTGAAGTTCTCGGATCCTTATCGGATCACTTAGAATTATGATGTCAGAGCCCCAGACTGGTTTCGCGAAAGAGTCTGTGTTGAGCAAATAGAGCATTTCCCCAAATCGTGTACGGCAGATAGGAAAACATGCCGCAATTTCCGTTTGAGAATTGTCAATAAGTTAATCATATTAATTAGAAGAAATAGACACATTATTCATATACATACGTAGTAAAATAGAAAGCTTGGTTTTAGATAGAAGAAGGTACGGAGAAGATTTAGATAGCAGTAATAAAAGTTGTTTCATTATAACCGTAACCTTTTTCATCAACTTCAACTTTACCATCTTTAATTATTTTCAATTCCATTTCATTACTGAATTGGTAAATGTAAGGTTTAGTACCTGCAACACCGCTAACAATATTTTTAACAAATTGTGGTATTTCAGCCATAACATCAACTCTTTCACATAGATTTACCAGATCACCTTTAACTTCAACTTCACAATTTGAATCATCATCTGACATTTTATATGAAATTTTAGTTGGAACTTCCCAACCAGAAGTTTCATCAGTTTTAGTTTCTAAATGACTTGTTTCATTATTCATAGTACCTAAAACAATTTTACCTTCTTTATCTAAAACCATTGCAACACTAACTTTTGTCCTGTTATATGAAGGTGGAGTTGTAAATTCCATAATTACAACAGTGTAATTTGGTGATTGATAATTTAAGAAATCCCAAGTTGCAGCTGCATGATGTTTCATTCCTTGTAATGCCATAACGTACATACACAGACCATCTTTAATTTCTAAATTTTCCTTTTCTTCATAAACAATTTCTGATTCTTCAAGGTAATCAATATCTTGACCTGGTTTATAATCACGTAAAATAATATTACCATCAACATGACATCTTGGCCAGAAAACGTGTCTCATACTTCCCCAAGGATTTTCAATATCAGTACCGTAATGAGTTATACCATCTTTACCAAATTTAACACTTTGACCAATAAGCTTAATAGTTAAATGCACTTCTGATTTTTTGTTAACACTTGAATCAATTTTATAAGTATCATTAGTTTCTTTGTCTAAAATAATTGACAAATTATTAGCAGTAAAATCTGTTCCATTTACAATTTGAAAATTTTCAAGCTTTGTTGAAGTCCATGTAAATTCACTTGGTTTATCCTTTTTGAAAATTTTAAAAGTGAATTGAGCTGTTGTATGTAATCCAATAACATTAGAATGAATGATTTGAGCAAAACCTGCATTTACATCATCTTGAAAATAAAATGTCTGAGTTTCAACATTGGTATGGTTAGGTGAAACAAATTTTAAATCATCAACAGTTAATTCTGAGTATAGGGGGCCATCGTAATTTTTTCCTACCGGATGAATTGAATCTGGGCCATATTCTGGTTCTGAAGTACCTGCAACAACTGACAGACCTGATTGAACTAATTTCCACATACTGTAAGTTCAATTTTTTATTTAATATTAAGATAAAGTGGTAAGGAAACTTTAGTGCTCAAATGAAATTCAAATAATGTATTTGCCTACCGAGTTTATGAATTGTGGTCGGTCAAATATTTTGATTTTTTTACCTTTCAGAACTTTTTTCTGAATCAAGAAATGTCTCAACATTTTGAAAATTTCAAAATCGCGAGAGATTTGATTGCGCAAACGGTGCACGGATCTATCAAGAAAGAGTGGACTGTTTATTCAATGAGGTTAAGTTGTAACATGAAAGCCTAGTTAGTAGTCGTTGATTTGCAATTTTTACTTTTTTTTTGATTTATCTTTTAACTATAAAATACAGCCATTATGTAGTTACATAATTAGGAGTGGAAATATAATGTCTCACTCATCAACTTCATCTTCTTCTTCATCATCATAGCTATCTTCGTAATCATCATCATTGCTTCGTACTTGTGCATTGCTATCTCTTTTTTCATTTTCACTTATTACATCATCATCGTCATCTTCCTCTTCTTCTTCATCCTCCTCCTCCTCCTCGTCATCATAAATCAATGAAGCATCAAAATATAATGAAGGATCTAATGCACTGATATCACAGGAACTTGCAGCACCATCTAATAATAGTTCACTCATTAATAAACCAGTTGCAGGTGCATTATTAATACCCCAACAAGAATGACCAGAAGCTAAATATAAATTATCAACATTTGTTTTACCGATCAAAGGACCAGAAGATGAAGGTATATCTAAAACAGGTAAATAACAAGCTTGCTTTTTCAAAACTTTACCATTTTTCAAATTTGCACTTAATTTTGAAACATATTTAAATAATTCTTCACATTTTTCACTAACAACTTCAACATCATCAGTAGTTTCAGGTATTAGAACTGAAGAATCACCTTCACCACAAACGTAAACTTCATCTTTCCTAGCATAAATTTCTGGACTTACAAATTTATTATTGTTTAATTTTAATTCTGTGAAAACGGCATATGGAGAAATTTTTTCGACATTATCAGGTTGAATTATAATTGAATGAGCTCTTAAACCACTAATTGGACAATCCGGTAAAATTTTTGAAGTCCAAGGACCAATTGACATTATAACATGATCACCAAATAATTCAAAATTTTCATTATTTGTACCTTCACTTTCAGCTTTTGCACTTGAAGGATGATAAATAACACCATTACATTTACCTGTTTCTTCATCAATAATGATATCATCAATTTTAGCTATAACCAATTCAACACAACCAGTTGCAATACATTGATTTAATATAAATGTTGTAAATTGATAAGGATGAACTTGAGCAGTTGTTGATTCATTACCTAATTGATTCCAATCATTAATAACATTATCATCAATCCATTGTAAATTTTTAGGTAAATGAGATGAGAATTTATCATTTGTTGAGTTTGAATTGTTTGATTCAATTTCTATTGAGTTTTTTTTAATAGTTGCCCTACTCATTGGTTTACTCCCAAGATCTAAATTATGACTATCCCTTTGCATTTCTCGTGAAGAAGTTGAAGAATTTTGAGATGAACGTTTAAGATCAAATTTTGTTGAAGTTTTTTGCTTATTGGTTAATCTTTCATCAGATATATCACCTTCAACACTGATTGTTGTTAACCTTCTATAACCCCATTCATCTTCACCATTAAATTCATTTGCTAAATCTTGATGTAATTGGAAACTTAAAGGTACAATTTGTTGAGGGAATGCCCATAATGCTAGTAAACCACCAGCTTTACCACTTGCACCACCTGCAACTCTTTTACTTTCCATTATAGTAATATAATGCTTTTTAGGATCAAATTTTGGATGACGAGTTAAATAGAATGCAATACACACACCAATGATACCTGCACCAACAACTATAAAGTGAGTTTTACCCTTATGCTTTCCAGATGGAGTAGTTGAATAAGTAATAAATTCAGGTTGTGAATCGTCAATATTTGTTGATGTCATTTGGAAATGATAAAATCAATTAATTATGAAAGTAATTAGGAATGAATAAGTAATAATTAAGTAAAGAAATAAATGTTAGATTGAATAAAGAGTAATTGATATAACTCAGTAATTAGTATTTAACTGTTAGTAATTCCAATTCAAAGAACTCAGATGATTTGATAAGTAAACAATTGCAAATTGTAAACCAAATGAATTGTCTAGCTGTGGGTATTCTCTTTTGGAGATGAATTTTGAGGTTGAAAAGGAAGACGTAAACTTTGATTTAAGAAAATAAAGTAAATGTCTGGTTTGCAGATAAGTTCTTATTTTACCGAAAAGATAACAGGAAGCGATAAGAAACGGGGTGAAAAGGATAGGACAGGAAAGGAAAGGAGCTAGAAATGTAGAAACTGTTGCATAATGTGAATTGTGAAAATGGATATATGCCAGACCTGATTATGAGCCCAGAGCCCAAGTCCAGTGAGAGAAGCCACTGGCCGTGAGGGTGTTTCCCGGGGGCGAAACGGCGTCAGGAGGGTGGTGGGAAACTGCCCAGTGGGAGTCCCAGTGGGAGTCCCAGTCCGCACCGTCGCGGGGGCCCAAAAGTGGCACGATTTCGAGTTAGTAGTAAAAGGCGAGACTTTTGCAAAGGGTCTTTTCAGCCAGGACCAACGACACAGGATTTGTCGTGGGTTTTTTGACAGGAGTCGATCGACCGTGGAGGCTTGGCTGGGTTCTTTTTTTTTGGGATACCGTTCACAAGACATGGATTTGGAGTGTGGGTTGTAGTGGAATATTATAGTATAAAAGTGTTCTTTACTGATTCCATTTCTAACCAGCAAAGCGGCCTATCCGATTATATACATCTCTCCTTAATAAAACAAAAAGTCATGTCAGGATTTGCGGAAGCCTTTACGGAGACAGATGAGGCTATTAAACATCTTCTAAGGAGAGTGGTATACATGTTTTACCCTCATCAGTCTATTATTATCATGGAAGCTTTACTTTTCCATAATGTACTTTTCGAAGATGACTTGATTAAACTTTGCTGTATGCATAAAAAAGTCTTTCGTTCCTTTTGTAACAAATTGATTGAGGATAAATTGATAGTGGCACATACTCAAAAGGAGGAAACTCAACCTTTTAAATTATTCTCAAGAACTTATTATTATATACATAATATCGAAGCAATAGATTCAATCAAATGGAAAATTCATTTGATTGTTAAAAAAGTTAAAGAAGAAATTGGTAATTTTAGTGAACCTCAAGGTTATATTTGTCCAACTTGTCATACTAAATATTCTCTTTTAGATGCTGCTTCTTTACTTACCGATGATAGAATGAATTTTGAATGTTCAATTTGTAATGATTATTTAATTGACGATGATATATCTCACGAACAAAAGAAAGGTCAAGAAAAATTAGAAAATTTAATGTCTTTACTTGAACCTATTATTCATTATTTGAAAATTGTTGATGATCTTGAAATTGAAGACAATAATTTCGAAACAACTTTGATGAAATATGTTCCGGCATTTTCAGATTCTCTTGCAATTTATTCTGTTTCAAATAAAACCTCTCAATCTAGGAAAAATAAAAAGGATAACGATATTAATGAAGCAAATAAAAAATCACAAGCAACAATTCACGTTTCAATTACAGCAGATGATGAAGATCTAAAACGTGAAAGACAAAAGAGAGAAGATAGAAACAAAAAACTCAGACAAAATGCTTTACCTTCATGGCATCAAGAGTCAACCGTTTATAAACAAGCTTTGGGTAGACTTGACAATGATGATCTACCAGATAATGAAATTGGTAGTGGTACTTTCAGTACAGATCAAACCCCTGATCCAGAAAATATGACATCACCATCAATGAAAACTGAAGATGGTCAAATTGCATCACCAGCTCAAATATCAACAGTACCTACTTCTGCATCTTCTGAAAATACAAATATAATGAAAGAATCAATTATTAAATCGGAACCTTCTGATGATAAAAGTTCAAATCCAGCTACAATTAATCATGCCAATACACTTACTAATGTTAGTATTCCTCAAAATATAGGTGATGGTACATCTGCTGAAGAATTCGATGCATTATCCGCTTATTATACACAATTACGTCAACGTCAAGCTGATGAAGAACAAGAAGAGCAAGATGAAGAACTTGATGATGAAATTGAACTCGATGATGAATTCAATGATAATGAAGATGAAGAAAACGTTGTTAATCACACACAAGATGGTTCAACTCCTAACCCATCTGTTTCAGTTGAAACATCAATTTCTCCACAACCAAAAGCACAACCGGAACCTGAAGAATCTAAATCGAAATCTGCTGCTGGAACTGAAGATATCGATGAAGATGATTTTGATTTGGATATGTTTGAAAGTGATAATGAATAGTGGGCTATATTTTAGTTTTGAAAAAAAAAATGCGCTTGATACTAATGTACAAATATTGTATAAAATAAACTAATTTATATGCTAAAATTCAATCCCATATCGTGGGAAAGTTTAAGTTAAGATGAATGATAATGACCATCATCATCATCATTGTCATGTTTTGATCTGTGCATACGATGAATAAAATCACCATGCATAGCCTCTTCTCGTCTACTCGAATTTCCAATATAGTTCAGTGGAATGCGCTCATTTTGAGAATCAATTGACATGTTGTCATCATAATCATAATCGTTATGTTGATTACGTTGGTTATTCTGTAGAAGTTGATCATCAGCATTAGATGAGTAGCTTCTCCTACTACGATTCCCGCTAAATGTGGATCCAGCATATCCATTATATTGAGTGAATTGTCTAGAATATTTCGAGATAGGAGTACCTCTAACAGTTAAAACGTTAGACGCTAATTTACCAGCATATTTACCAGTTTTCTTAGCAATTGCTGACCATGGAATATTACCTTCTCTTAAATTCTCGGAAATTGTTGCGTCTCTTTCAATATGTGGGCGATTACTTGTAACAACTTTGGATAATGTTGGGAACAAATTCTCCATATCAATATCCTCTGAATTCATAGTATTAGCCCTCCTCATCGCATGATAAGCTTCGAGATCATCTCTTAAGTTCAATTTCTCTCCAGATAACATGATAGCTCTATCGATAGAGTTCGGTAGACCTCTATGTCTACCTCTAATCAAAGTTGCAATAATAACCAATTTGGAAAGTTTAGTGAATTGTCCGCAAAAGGATGCATTAGAATTCGGATAACCTAATGAGAGTCCAACTGTACCATAAGCTGATGTAACTTCAAACATAATTTGGAAAACTCCAAATCTTATATCACCTTTCATAATCCTATCACCTTCAGCAATACATATAATGAAAATTGCAAGGAAAAGAAACCACAAATCAAACGATAATTGCTTCCTCAAATGGGCACCAATATATTTCAGTTTGTGTTTACCATCATGATCTGTTTCCTCTTCACGACTATAAACACCTAATGATTGTTCTTCATAAACATTAGTTCTTCTAATAGAAATAGCCAATGGTAAAACCGAAATATACATCATAACCATATAACTCAATTGAATTGCAGGATGTAAAACTGCCAAGTCAACAACGTTGAAACCAGCAGTTCTAGTTGCAATAGATTGATAAAGACCATCAAGAACTTGATATCCACGAGGTAAATAACTTAAAACTGGTTTACCAAAATCTAAAATGATGAATAGGATCCAATCAAAACAATTCAGGAAAACCAAAACTGCAGCTAACCACCATGTAGGACCAGATGGAAACAATAATGTAAAGCAACGTCTTGGATGATCGAGAAGGAAACTCAATGAATTGTGCGTCATTGTGAGTGGTCTTGTAAATAATCTCATCAACCAGATAATGAATCTTAATGCGATTGGAAATGCAGTATTTCCAATAACAATGAAAACTCCTGAACTGATTAAAACAAATGCATTTTGAGCATATAATACCATTGAAGTTGCATTCAATGTATAACCTAAATCATTAAATGAACTCATTGATGTGAAAAAACCCCACCAAGTTGGTGATATACCATCAGCTCTTAAATCTGGTTGATAACTTTTCTTTGTTGTTGCAAATGTAACAAACAAAACAATACCTAAAATATGGAATCCAATATAGTAAGCACTCACAACTTTACATAAAAGTTTCATCGACTGATATTCAACACCACCTAATTCTTGCTTTTGTTGACTAGATAATGTAATAAATTTAGAATTTCTACCAACAGTTGGATTCCATGAAAGATAATTTGTTGGAATTTTAGTTACATAATTATCAATAAATTCCTCATCTGACATTTCATTTGGATCAAGATTTGAGCTTCTTCTTGATGGTCCCGTCCATGATCTACCAAAAAAACTAGCCCTTCTATTTTTCAGGAAGTTTCTCGGATTGGAAAATTCACTCTTGTCATTACCATTATCTTCTTTACCATGTAGATTTGAGCTATCAAAATTGTTAAATACCTTTTTGGATAATTTCGACATATCTATAGTATGACTATGTGGTAAATTCTCATTTTGACTTGAATTAGCATCCACTTTAGGT
This sequence comes from Pichia norvegensis, assembly GCA_030570285.1. Lineage (NCBI taxonomy): Eukaryota > Fungi > Ascomycota > Pichiomycetes > Pichiales > Pichiaceae > Pichia > Pichia norvegensis. The sequence continues at coordinate 29,211 of JAJLVM010000162.1, forward strand.
AGGATCTGAATTTTTGGTTTATCTGTTATTGGAACAGACAGCGATCTAGATTTCTTTTTAGGCAGGGAAAAATAGTCAGTTGAATGAGTTTCGTCAATTTCCGACATTGGAGGATTCGGTAACGCCGTTTCTTTATTTCGTGTTCCTAGAGCTTTCCTTTTCAATTTATTCAATTTCCTCTCTTTCAACAACCTTCTATATTTTTTACGACCAAATCTTCGTTTAGTTTCTTCCTCAATGTCGTCTAAATTCTTTTTGTATATTGAATTTTTCGGACCATTTGCACCACTTCTCTTTTTCTTATTAGGCTTAGGTAACTCACCAAACTTGATGTTGGGTGCGTGATCCGCTGTATTGTTTCCGTTGCCACCACCTAATTCATTACCAACATGCTTGGCATGATCTACATCCCCTTCATCGCGATGGTAATCGTTCTCAGCGTCATCGTCTTCCTCATCAATGTCATCCTCCTCCTCATCCTCATCAGCATCATCATCGTCGTCATCATCGTCATAATCATCATCAAATTCACCATCATCGTCATCCAACTCATCATCAAAGCCAACACCATCGCTTATGTCATGTTCTGAGTCAAAAACATCTGCATCAAAAGTGCCATTCGTAGAATGACCAACATTTATGGACTCATGTGTTGTTTCATTAGGGTGAGGAGATTCAAATGATCTTGGAGGAGGGATGTATACATTATTGGGGCTATAGTTTTCATTGATATGTTTTTCAGTTACTGTTGTATCAATATTGTGTATATTTTTATCAGAAGTGATTGATCCTGAGGAATTACTCTCCTTTTTCTCTGAAGAGCTATTTGAAGAAGCCTTTTCAGTAGGTTTGGTAGATTGCCTCTGACTGAATTCAAATCTTTTCATACGAGTTGCTAGACCTTCTTGAGCATTATGGCTTTCATAATTTCTTCTTTGATCTTGATTCATGGTACCTAAGGTCATTGACCTTGACTGAGACCTTAGATTAGCAATTGTCTTCTGTCTCCTCATTTTGTATTGCATTACAGATTTCTCATGGATATCATCGAATCGTTTCTCATACCAATACAATCTAATAAAAGTTAACGATCCATGAATGAAAATAGGAGTAGTAAACATACATGCAACATAGATAACAATTTGTTGGTATAGTTTTAATTCATTCATTTGTCTTGTAGCTAAACCACCTTGAGTGCATGCCCCTGTGATAAACATTAAAACATCGATATACTCTATATTTCTCACAGGATACATGACGATGGAACCAAAAATGATCCAAAGTAATATGTAGACATAATGTGCAATAATAAAATTAGGAATAACTTTTTTGACAACTGGAGCACAAAGCTCTTCCACATGATAGATTACCTTACGTATTCTTAATCCCAGACTTAGTTTTAAATTTTCTGTACTGTGTTGATCGCTGGATTGTGATTGTTCATTAAAGTGGAAAGTTCTATGAAAAAATGTCTTTATTTGATTCAATTTACTATATTCTTGTTGATTCGGAGTTTCAAAAGTTTTAGGAGGTTCATTATCAGGTGAATAATGATATTGCTGATCATTATTGGTACCTTCTTCCTGAAATCGAGGAGTATTTCGTTCTTCCATTCAAAGATAAAAAAATATGCGCCAAGAAATTAAGTTTAGTTAAAATTAGTGTTATTGCATCAATTAGCGATTTTTTATGGTTTAAAAAATGACAAATTCTGTTATTTGCCAAATGAACAAGTCAATTTAACTTTGAATTAGAATACCTGAATGTGATTCCCCTAAAATGGTAGCTAACAGTAACTGTTTGAGTAAATTAGAGTTCAAATTCACCTGTGATACGTACTTCAAACACAGAATAATTCGATTTGACCCGACCCAACCACACGCGGGCCGGACATAATCAAATTCGTTTGGAAAAAATCCCCCCATCTGCGGTGCACGGATTTCTTTATTGCAAGGCTTAGCAAATGCCCTTTCCTACACGTGACTGTCATCTATGAAAGCTCTAAGCCTCCCCCCCCACACTGCCGAATCGGGTAACTCGAACCGAGGATAATCACCGTTGAGGCATTTTTCAGCGAGAGCCAAAATTTGGAGGGACCCATGATGTCACTGGGAACGGCCAGGGTTTGGGACAGACCGCAAAAAACTGTGTAGAGACTGTAAGCAAGTGTCTGTGGTCCATAACTACGTTGTGGTCCTCGCAATCTGGAACTAAGTGGTGTCAGCAACACAACTGTAATGTAACTACCGGGACGTTGTTTCCCATCGGGGTTTTTTTTCACTCAATTCTTGACATAGTAATACCAGTTTTCATTAAATCACCCCGAACACCTCACATTTTCTCTGCGCAATACTGAAAGTGAAAAATTATAATAGATAAGAACGTTTTCCATATCCCCTTCTTTTTTTTACATTTCTCCTTCATGTTTATTTCTTTCCTTCTTTCTATAACTGTACTTTCCAACCCATTGACTTAATTTTCTAATCATAAAGTCTTCCATTACTGTTCCCGCACCTGAACTTCAGTCTGCGCCTACCGAAAAAACTGCTACTGATGAACAAAAACTTATCGATGTTTCTTCCATCAGTTCAAGTTCAAACCCTTCTGAGGCAGCTGACAAGTCATACTTAATTCCAATTAAAAAATGTTTGAAAATATTTGGTACCAATGAAAACCATGGGTTATCTAATGAACAAGCTGCCAAATTATTATCTATTTATGGTCCTAATAATTTAGGTGCAGAGACAAAAATTTCATTAGCTAGCATCTTAGCTAGACAAATCTTTAATGCAATGATTCTTGTTTTGATTATTGCTATGGTTATATCTTTTGCTATTAAAGATTGGATTACTGGTGGTGTTATTACTTTTATTATAGGTTTAAACGTCTTTGTTGGTGCTCAACAAGAATTCAAAGCTGAGAAAACTATGAATTCTTTGAAAAATTTATCTTCTCCTTCTGCTACTGTTATTAGAAATGGTTCTGAACAAGTAGTTAACAGTGAAGAAGTTGTTCCCGGTGACTTGATTGTCATTAAAGTAGGTGATACGATCCCTGCAGATTTAAGGTTAATTGAAACTCATAATCTTGAAACTGATGAAGCTTTACTTACCGGTGAATCATTACCTGTTGCTAAAGATGCTAATTTAGTTTTTGATCATGAAATTCCTGTAGGTGATAGATTGAACTTAGCTTATTCTTCTTCAACTGTCAGTAAAGGAAGAGGTGTTGGTATTGTTGTTTTGACAGGTTTAAATACTGAAATTGGTAAGATTGCTAGTGCCCTCAATAGTGGTAGCACCCTTATCAAAAAAGTTGAAAATAAAAATGATGCTGGTGCCCGTGAATATGCTTCCGCCTTTGGTCAATCTTTCATTAATCTGATTGGTTATGTCCTTGGTACTATGGAAGGTACACCTTTGAAAATTAGATTATCATGGTTAGCAATTTATTTGTTTGTAATTGCAGTTACCCTTGCAATTATTGTCTTGGCTTCTCAAAAATTCCATGTTACTCAAAGTGTTGCCATTTATGCCGTTTGTGTTGCCCTATCAATGATCCCATCTTCTTTGGTTGTCGTTTTGACTATTACCATGGCGGTTGGTGCAAAAGCTATGCTTAAAAAGAATGTTATTGTTAGAAAGTTCGATGCTTTAGAAAATTTAGGTTCCGTTAACGCTATTTGCTCAGACAAAACAGGTACATTGACTCAGGGTAGAATGATTGCAAAGCAAGTTTATATCCCTAGTCTTGGTGTCTTTTCAGTTCAAAATTTTAACGAACCATTTAACCCAACTTTAGGAGATGTTCTTTTCACTGATTCAACTCCTGCAGAGATTAGTTCAATTGAAAACAATGAATCAATTCATTCAGATGAAAAGGGTAGTTCAATTAAATGGATTACTTTTGAAGAGTTCAAAGCCAAGTATGAAAACACTCCAAAGTATGAATTATTCAAAAATTGGATTTTAGCATCGTCTATTGCTAATGTTGCTAAAATTTACAAAGATTTTGATGATGATGATAAAATTGAAGAATGGAAAGCCAGAGGTGATCCAACTGAAATTTCAATCCAAGTTTTTGCTTCTCGTTTAGGTTACAATAGAGATGATTTAGTTGACGATAAACAACTTTTCACTTACCTTGCTGAATTTCCATTTGATTCTTCTATCAAAAGAATGTCTTCAGTGTACAAGACAAACCTGACTGGTGAAGAAGTTATTTATACAAAAGGTGCTGTTGAAAGAGTCCTGAACTTGTGTTCCACATGGACCAACCCTGAAACGGGTAAAACTAGTGAAATGACTCTTTCAGATATTACTCAAATTGAAGAAGAAATGAATGCTTTATCATGCGAAGGTTTAAGAGTTTTAGCATTTGCAAGCAGAGTTTCGACTGAAAAGAAAGGAACCAATTGGCAAAAAGTTGATAGAGAATTGATTGAAAAAAATTTACACTTTTTAGGTTTAATTGGTATTTATGATCCTCCACGTCCTGAATCTTTACCAAGTGTTAAGATGTGTCACCATGCTGGTATTTCTGTTCACATGGCAACAGGTGATCATCCTTCAACTGCTGCTGCTATTGCCAAGGAAGTTGGTATTTTACCACAAGATTTTAGAATGCTACCTCAAAAAATTGTCGATTCAATGGTCATGACTGCTACCCAATTTGATCATTTAAACGATGATCAAATTGATCAGTTACCATTGCTACCATTGGTTATTGCTAGATGTGCCCCACAGACTAAAGTTAGACTTGTTGAAGCCTTGCATAGAAGAGGACAAATTGTTGCAATGACAGGTGATGGTGTTAATGATTCTCCAAGTTTGAAAATTGCGGATATTGGTATTGCTATGGGTAAAAATGGTTCCGATGTTGCTAAAGATGCTTCTGATATTGTTTTGGCAGATGACAATTTTGCTTCCATCCTTAACGCTGTTGAAGAAGGTAGAAGAATGGGTGATAATATTCAAAAATTTGTGGTTCAATTATTAGGTCTTAACGTTGGCCAGGCTTGCTTTATGATGGTTGGCTTGGTTTTCATGGACAACGATGGATTCTCCGTTTTCCCATTATCCCCAATTGAAATTTTATGGGTTATTATTGTCACTTCATGCTTCCCTGCAATGGGATTAGGTATTGAAGCAGCATCTGATGACATCATGGATAGACCTCCAAAGGATTCTAAAGAGTCTGTTTTCACATGGGAAGTGTTGACAGATATGTTTGTATACGGACTCATGATTGCAAGTGCATGTATGGTAACATTTGTTATTCAAGTTTACGGTTTTGGTCACGGTGAATTAGGATCACAATGTAATACTACCGACTATTATGAATCATGCCACTCTGTTTTTAAGGCAAGAGCTTCTGCTTTTGTGACAATGACTTGGTGTGCTTTGGTTTTAGCTTGGGAAGTTATCCATATGCGGAACTCATTATTCTTAATGCGCCCTAATTGTGAAAATCCATGGACTCAATGGATGAAAGACTTATGGTCAAATCAATTTCTCTTCTGGTCTGTTATGATGGGATTTATTACAATCATTCCAACGATTTACATTCCTGTTATCAACGATTATGTCTTTTTACAAAAAGGTATGACAATTGGTTGGATTTGGTCTTTCTTAGGTACCTTATTTTTCTTAGCATTCTCAGAACTGTACAAGTTTTGTAAAAGGTGCTATTTCAAAAATGAGAAACCACATAACCCAGAGCTTGATCTTGAAAAATCAAATGCCTTTGATAGATTCCACAACATTGATGCATAATTAATTTAGTGCTAAATTTATTATTGATTATATTCTACAGAGTACTGCGTTTTTATTATATTATTATTATTATTATTATTATATTATTATTATTATTATTATTATTATTATTATTATTATTATTATTATTATCATCATCATTAATGTTGTTACAATTATTTTGATTATTATTTATCGACTATTATTGACTACTAATTATTAAATATGTTTATTGTTTATTCCCAAACAATTATTCCTTTCTTAACCATTCTATTGGCTCATGTCGTCGGTCCATAAGATGGCCCACTAGAAGCAGTGTTGACTGTATTTATACCAACAGTACTCTTTTCATCGTAATATCCGTCAGAATAATCATCCTCTTCTTCGTAAACCTCCTCCGCTTCGTCTTCACCTTCACCTTCACCCTCATAATCCTCTTCCTCTTCATCCTCATCTTCTTCTTCATCGCTTTCATCATAATCCTCATCATCTTCTTCATTATAATTTTGCTCAGCAAAAAAGTTATTGCCGTTGGTATAGTACATTTGATTGCCATAATTGTGAGAGTTTTCAAATGCTGCCGTATGCGTCCGTTTGTTACTTGAATTGTTTTCAGCGTAATAATTCAAAATCGAAGAGTAATCTGCATTTCCTTGTGCTGCAGTGTTACTCTTCCCATTATTCGAGGAATTTTTCTGTGGATGATAACCAATTAGATTCATTAGGGTATTTTCTGATTGTCTTAGTATTAGATCTTCGGGAGTATTTATAGGTTCTGTATCTAGTCTTGTGGCATTTTGTATGTCGTTAACGTTTTGTCTAAATTGTCGAGGTTCCCTAACATAAGTTGAATTCAATTCAGAACTATTACTAGATACTTGTTGGTCTTGAGGTTTTGCCTTTTTGGTTCTTCCAAGTCTTCTGTTAGGATTATCATTATTTTTACAAACCTCACATTCATCAACCACTTTCTTTACTGTGGCTTTCATCTTAGACCAATAATACTTTCCCGATAAAGCTTTTAGCGTTCTATTAATACCCATATGCTCCTCACTGTGCACTTTTTTGGTAAGCTGAATTTGATCTTCCTGCTCGGATATAACTTCCTTCCCACGAAGGTACAATTTATTATTGATAGCTTCATAATGATAAGCCAGTGATCTTAACCTACTTTTGTCTTCTCTAGTAGAATTTTCCGGATATTGCCCAGAAAGTAGGTATCTTAATATATTAGCATGTTTTGAAGTATTTGTGTGATCATCTTCAATAATCTGTAATTCCTTGGTATAAATAAATGCGTTTATAAGTAGGTCCTTTGTGCTTTTTAAAATAGCACACCCATTAACTTTCCCAATCTTTGTAAATCCACATTTTTCAAGAAGCCTTTTCCCACCTTTATTAGTCTCAAAAACAAGTTCAACAATGCATCTACTGTAACCCAATATAGGAGCCCACCGCAGGAAACACTCGCACATAAAGAATCCTATACCATGCCTTCTAATTCCGGCATTCACCAAGAAGTTTGTTGTACAAATATGCGAGCATCGTCCCGGATATGCTGATTTAATTAAGAAAGTACCCAAACATAACTTTGACCATTCCTTCACTGTCAGTTCGTCATTTAATTCCGGTTCCTCACCGATTACCATTATACCTGCAAACTGTCCAAACCAATAATCTCTAAATTCTTCAAAAGTCAGTTGTTCGAAAAATGGCAAAGAGTCTCCTCTTAGAATTTCATCATTATATTCTTGTGCCAAAAAAGTAATTAGATTGATTGGAACTTGATTTACATTTGTTATTGGATATATTGTGGCTGTTGTTTCTAATTCCTTCAAATGAACGGTCACTCTTTCAATTCTATATTGAGTGCTATAATGAGGAGTGTAGTGACTTCTAGAAAATGCCACATTATTAAAACCGCTCATAGTTCATTTGCATGTATCAGTAAAAAAGAGGTTCAAGTGATATAACAAGTAATCGATTCACCTGATCTCATCCCGGATCAACAACAACCCAGTCCGCAACATCCGTTTGACGCGTGCTATTTTTCAGTCGAGCCGCCATGCACAATAGACTTTCGATTCTTATAAAATTGTAAGCTAACACATTTACACTTGTTTACTGAATACAAAGAGAAACTATCTTACAACCATGTCAAACATGTTCTAATTCTCAACAACTTGCTGGTTGTTGCGTGCAATATTAATTGGAATCATCGGAGCTCTAGCGGATTTACCCCAGCCACACTTTAATGGTCTTCCATGAATACTGAAGCCGCTTAATTGGACAATAGCAAGAGCTGCTCTATCATGGGTATCATATGTAACAAAGGCACATCCCTTTTCAGGCAGTATCTTGAAATCGACAATATAACCGAAATTTTGAAGAATAGGGATCAGATCATTTTGAGTTGTAAACTCAGATAAGTTACCTAAATAAACCACACTAAGCCAATTCGGCGTTTGCCTTAAAACAATCTCATAGGAAGGCTGAACCATCATCTGGCCATTATTTCGAAGGCGTGTAATATGCTCTTGTTCGTTTTTGAATAGCTCTTGTGAATTATTATTAGCCAATCCGCCTCCAATTGAAAAATTTGATCCAACCTGCATTGAAATGCCGGATTTATCATTATTATAATATGGATTATTGGTGTTGTTGCCTGAGCTACTGAAGTTGAGATTAGAGCCATTGTTATAATAATTTAATCTACTGCTACCATTATAGTTTCCGTTAATGTGTCCACTGGACTGGCTGTTGTGTTGGTTATGACTATTATTGCGCTCTCTATGTGACGCCCAGTTTAGCTTGATCGGACGATCTCCGATTGTAAACCCATTCATAGTTTGCAAAGCATCAATTGCATCATTTTTATCATTAAAACAAACAAACCCATAACCCCTAGATCTACCTGTTTTCATATCCCACATTACATTAGCTTGTACAAGAGATGTATACTTTGCAAATGTTTTATTCAAAAGCTCATCTTTAACTTCTAAAGATAAATCTCCAATGAAAAGATTAAACGTATCATTATTTTTGATTTGCTGAGTTTGAAATGCAAAATTAATTTTTAGTTCAGTGTTATCGACAATAGTATTATTTAGCCTGTTATAAGCAACTGTGGCAAATTCAGGCTCATCGTATTCCACAAATGCATAATTGAAACCTGGTCTATTTTTATCTTGCAAAATTTTTATAGTTTTGAATGGGTTTCCAACAGAGGAGAATAATTCATGCAGTGATTCATTGCTAAAATTCTTGCTGATATTACCAACATATAAAATATTCTTTGATAACTCTCTACCTCCATCTGCAATTGTTGCCATATTTTGGGCAGGGGTGTCTTTGATTTCCACCTGATTTAATTGATTAGACGATTCGTTGATACTAGAGATGTCTTGCTCTTCACAAGCACCATCAATTAAGCATGTACCATCAGACATTGTTAAACCGTTAATCCGAAAAGATCAATTGCAATGTATGGAACAGAAATTGACCATTAAAGATAGCATACTCTGGTTTGTCGTTTGATCATCCAAACGATGCTGCTCGATTTCCATTTTGGGAGCGCTGCAAAATGACTTTTTCAGGTCAAAAAAAATTGATGCGAATCTCGAAGCCGCAGAGCGGGGTGACGATCGCTTGAACTTAGAGTATTCGGGGTCAGGCATCCACTGCCCAAATTTGTTTTCTACTCCAGCTGACCAGTTAAGAAATATTAAATATCAGATACAGTCAATAAAATATCATGGAGAAAAGTACACCTCTACTTACAAAAGTTAATACTTCTGCACCAGATGCAAATACCGCTATTGACAGGTCAATTCCTGAATTTCCAGCTGCAACTCCCATCGATGAAGACAATTACTTCAGATTTCACAAACCACCACCATATCTATCGGAAATAAGCAAAGACGTTGCTACATTCATTAATTTCAATCATTCGAAACAAAGAAAGATTGTGTTGGTAACATCTGGTGGTACTACTGTTCCTTTGGAGAATAACACAGTAAGATTCATAGATAACTTCAGTGCAGGTACTAGGGGTGCAACATCTGCAGAGTATTTTTTAGAACAAGGATATTCAGTCATCTTTTTACATAGAGAATTTTCATTGCTTCCTTATACCAGACACTTCTCCAATACAACCAATTCATTATTAGATCATTTGAAGATTTCAGCTGACGGTGAAAAAATTGAGTTCGACAATGGTACCGTGCAAAAGGATTTGTTCAATGTGTTGAAGAAATATCAAAAAGTTAAAGATGAAAATATGCTGATTCTGGTGCCGTTTACAACCGTTCACCAATATCTGTTTACTTTGAAATTAATTGCACAAGAATTGTCTGTTATTGGATCCGACGCGTTATTCTATCTTGCTGCTGCAGTTTCTGATTTCTTTTTACCATCATCAAGAATACCAGAACATAAAATTCAAAGCCAAGAGCATGGAGGAAAACTAGTTGTTGATTTAGAACCTGTTCCCAAATTTTTGAAGCGTCTAGTGGACTCATGGGCTCCAATTGCCATGATTGTGAGTTTTAAGTTGGAAACTGATGATTCAATTTTAATTAAAAAGGCAAGGGGCGCACTAGAAAGGTATAATCATCAACTAGTTATTGGAAACCTCCTTCAAACAAGAAAACATGAAGTTGTATTTGTAACACCAGAATCAGATGAATGGATTAGACTAACACCAGAACAAGTAGAAGAACATATTGAAATAGAGTCTATTGTTGTTCCTAAAATTTTGCAATTACATGAAGAATGGGTTAAAAAGCACGAGGATCTCTAAATGTGAGTAATCTCTATATAAATTTGCAAACAAACTTCTATAAAAATGATAGTCCGATACCCCATTGGATACCTTTACGGAAATGATCATTAGTATTAGCAGCAATAGGAACTGCCCAGTTTAGCTCAAATGCTGCCATTGGATGGTTATACGATAATCCAAATCCTAAACTGATGCTATTATTTTTGAAAAGATTTGAGTCAATTTGATTTGTCAATTTTCCTATGTTAGTAAAGGCATGCAACTTTAAGTTTGAATCTTCATAATAAGGTAAATTTGAGAATAAGTTCAGTCCAATTGCATGGAAGTAATTACCTCCCACGCTCATATTCATCTGTTTAGGACCCATCCCTGCAATCATCCAACCTTTGATGTCATTCGGTCCACCCAAATGAAACTTATCCATCGGATGTATCAAATCATTGGCAATTGAATTGATTATACCTGTTTTGAAATTTAGATTAAAAGTGAGATTTTCACTGATTTTGCAACCCTTTGAATAATCGAATGAATGTTTTAAAAACTTGTTTTTAGAAAAAAGTGATAGCTCACTGGATAATCTCATGTAGTATCCCTTGTCGTCAAAAATATACTTTGATGTCCTGCAATCTTTAAATATTGAGTAAACAAGTGCAGATTTAAAACTATCTCCCGAATTGAACAGATAGTAATCATTCATTAATGTGTTATTTCTATATGTAGAAAATGAGTTTTTAAGATCAATAGATCTAATTAGATTCTCAATCGATAATTCGTGATTAAATTTATTTTCGATTGGAAGATAATTTGTTCCAACCTTCAATGTGATACCTTCAATAGACTCTTGATGGTAAGAAGTGTAGTCTATAGTTCTTGATGAATGATAAAATATTGCGTTAAAACGATAATCTGCCATGTTCAATAAAGGACTTGAATAATTTATCAGATACTGCGATCTACTTGAACGCATCTTAAGCTCATTGGATGACAAGTTTGTATCTAAATCAAGATTTTCACCACCTCCAAAAATGTTCTTCCACTGTAATTTAACATACCCATCACCTTCACCGTTACCAACATTCGTTCCAATTTTCATAAAGAATTTTTTAACTGGCAAGACCTGCATATTCACTATAATGTTGAGTAGATCAGGATAAAAAATATTCAATGGCTGTTGCTCTGGAATCGATAGTTGACATCCCATTCCGGTAATACAATCCGTTTTGATGAGATTATAGTTAATCCTATCAATATTTTCTAAAACTTTTGATAATGTTAAATGTTTTCCACCATCATTGAGATGTTGCAGCAATGGGCTCAATTGTTGCTTTAAAAAAGATTCTCTATATTTACCATCAGCACCTATTAGATTAAAGCCCAGGATATTCACAGGGCGCATTTGATTGTCAGATATGACGCCCTTCATGGTATTAAAGTTGTAGGTGTCGAGCAGTGCTTGGCGTTTGATTTCTTCCTCTTCCCTGAAGGTATTTTTCTCCTTCTCATCAGTGAAGTTAAACATCTTTTCTTCAAGTTCATTATCAGAATTTTCCATATTTGTTAGTTACTAGTTCTTGTTATGGAATAATCATACAATGAATGTGCCTAAGAAATCTTCTCAAACATGGAAAATGAAGTGAATTTTGTTTTTCAGGAGGCTCAATTTTCGTATGTAAGTAAATCCTCATAAAATATACAAGTCTTGAATCATGATATAAAATTACTAATATGACTTTACAATCAGAACAATTCCACCCAATTGAAATATTTAAACCATCTTGGTTCAACTAGTAAACATTTAGCATCAGCAAGACGTTCTCCTTCTGTAGTACTTACAATTCCCTCAATAGTAACCCTACGACCTCTTGACTCTAACACTTTAGTTTGCAACACAAAAGTGGATTTCGGTTGAATTTTTCCATAAAAGTTCAAATCAAGTCTAGCAGTAACACCTCGTTTGTTTGGTAATTTGTCGAAACCACAGAAACATGTCGTTTCATCCAAAAGTATAGTTATGATACCATTATGTACTTTGTTGTCGTGACCAATAATATTCTCATTATCTGCTTTTCCAAACATAACAAGCTCTCCATCCTTTCTATTTATTAATACAATTGGATTGCTTAAATTTAGCAATCCTTGGGTGACTTGGTTATAACGATGTGCTTCAGGAATCATTTGGTGGAGTTCAATTAAACTAAAATTTTCATTTTCTATAACTTTTCGATATTCACCAAACATGGTCAAATCTTCATATCCTTTAGATTTAAAATGATCTATGAGGCTCTTAGATGATGTCTTCTCCTTCACAAGTTCCATTGGTTTGGCAAATAGAGGAGAGTCCGGCCATGGTCTTGCGCAAAGTGCAAACCCTGCTCCCAATGATGTTAAATACAAACCACCTTTAATTGAACCACGCAATATACTTCTGAACATACCGATTATCAATTATTGCAATATGCTTGGTGTCACAGTTCTTTCCTTGATGAAGAACACGGACATCGCAATCTAGGAATAATTGAAATTACCCGGTTGGGTCTCCGCGCTGATAGAGATTGGCGTGTATTTCGTATGCAACTATGGTGTTGTTGTGGTCAATTTGAAAGATTAGTTTAGCACCAAAGGCAACCAGAGATGGAACAAGGTGAAGAGGTTCCAACAAACGATTTTGCAGGCAATGATAGTTCTACTTTTGAAGGAAACGTGGAAACGAAAACTGATGAAGAATTGAATACGAACATTGCCACTGTTGATGTAAATGAACAACAACACGGTGTGGTTGAAGTGTCTAATGCTAAGGAAGATGCAGACGGCGAAAGTAAAGAGTCAAATGAAGAATCTTCCGCAAAAGAGAATGATTCTCCTGATTTGGAACAATCTAATACGAATGTCGGGGATACGTCAGACAATACACTCGACGTACCATCACACGCATCAGCCATTGAAAGACCAAGCGAACCCGGTAATGAAGTAACTGACCATCTACCTGAAAAATCGGAAAACAATACTGGTGATGAAATTATTCAATCGTTTTCTCCCTTGGAAAATAAAAACACCGGTGAAAATAATTCCAGCAAGACTAACGAGACATTAAATTCTGATAAGATGGTTGAAGATGATAATATCATTGTGGATAATGATGTAAATATGGAAGATTCAAATATCAAAGAAGAGGAAACCAATGTCGAGAATGACGACGTTGATATAGCTTTTGGGGATGAAAAGTCATCAAATGGTACCCCTGACGATATTGACGTGAACGTTATAAGTGAAAATAAAATAGTGGATAAAATAACAAATGTGAAACAGGAAAATTCCGTTACCAATAACAAAGAGGACGGCATTTCAAATACTAATATTAAAAGACAGTTTCATACAATAGTCTTACCATCATATTCATCGTGGTTTGATATAGAGAAAATTCATTCTATTGAACAGGAATCAATGCCAGAGTTTTTTCAAAATGTTAATAAAAACAAGACTCCTGAGATTTACGTTAGATACAGAAACTTTATGATAAACTCATACCGTCTTAATCCAAACGATTATCTTTCATTTACTGCCGTTAGAAGAAATTTGATAGGTGATGCTGGGGCACTACTCCGTGTTCATAAGTTTTTAAATAAGTGGGGATTGATTAATTATCAAGTGAATCCAGAAACCAGACCAGAGCCTGTAGAGCCACCTTACACGGGAGACTTTGTTGTTGATTTGGATACACCTCGAGGCATGTTTCCATTTGAAAGCTACAAACCTCCTTCTTCTCTACCAGATTTAGAGAAGGTTAAAGATATACTTAAGCCTGAAGCTTCACGTATTAAATCAGAAGAAGCGCCAGATGGAGAACCTTTACATAAGAAGCAAAAGATTTTAAAGCCTGACCTGGATCAGGGATGGGATGAGAAATCATTGGAAAAATTAGTTGAAGGTGTCTCCAAATTTAAAAACGATTGGTATAGAATAGCCGAGTATGTGGGAAATGGGAAAACTCCGAATGAATGTATTATACGGTTTTTACAACTACCTATCGAGGATAAGTTCCTTGAAAACAATAAAGAATATTTGGGACCTCTCAAATATGTCCCAAATTTATCCTTTTCTCCAAAGAGCAATCCTATCTTATCCACCCTTGCATTTCTGGTCAATATGGTTGATTCGGATGTTGCTGCAGCTGCCTCTAATAGAGCAATAAAAGTAATCGATAAAAAACTGGAAAAAAAGCTAAACAGATTCAAAATACCCGAGGATGAACAAAAAGCCAATGATGATCCACTGAACGACATAAAAGACGCAGCAGCAAATGCATTTGGAATAATAGGGGCAAAATCTCATCTTTTTGCATCATATGAAGAAATTGAAATGCACAAATCATTAGTAAATATCATACAGTATCAAGCTAAAATTGTTGATATGAAACTTGCTAAATGCGCTGCTTTGGAAAAAGAATATGAGTTACAGAGGAAATCCTTAGAGAAAAAGTCAAATGATTTATTAGAACAAAAGCTAAGTATCTTCAAATATAATAATGCAGCAACTTCAAAACTCCTTCAAGCTATTCAGTTAATAGAATCTGCAGAGGATCTGAAAGATGTTGATACTGCAGTTGTTAAAGATCTAATAAAGCAATCAAAAGATATTCTCTACAAACCACCAAGAAAACAGTTAAACAAATTAGAGGAAGCTGATTCAACTGAAGCAGAGAGTGCAAATGAAGACATTAAACCAATTAGTCTAGAAGCTCCAATGTTATATAGATACTGGAGTGGATGATCATTTCTCTCAAAAATGTACTATTTAATAATTGCCTATGTAAGCACATGTAACATTAATTTTTCATTCATTCTTTGCTATTTATTAACGAATTTAATATACACACTATATTCAAGACATTTCAAAAGCTAGGACGCTCATAAGAACGTTTTAAGCTGTTCGTTGGATTTTATGATTTCATCTTCGCTTTCCTTCTTAATAATGCTGTCAATATCTTCTGCTGATACAGGCACACCTTTCTCTTTCTTAAATGCCAACATCAATTGCTTTTTGTCAATTCCTTCCGGGCCAGCAACAACAACTGGTGTTAACTCAAACACGTCTACAAATCTTTCATTCCAGAGTTTCAATTGTTCACGTGCTTCTTCAACAGTAACACGTCCTTCGTTAGCATCTTGTATCAGCTTTTCCATAACTTTAAATTTCTTTTTGTAGTTATCTTCCAATTCTTCCCGTAAATTCTTTTCTCTCATAACATTTAATGTTGAACTACTTAGCAAAGTAATCAAAAATAGCTGCCAAAATGTCATTCGAAGTGATCTCTTTTTCATAGCCTTTTTTATTTGTGCTCTTTCATCTAATGTGGCTTGTGGAAGATCAATATCGGAAACATCTTTTTCTGCAATTTCAGCTTCTGTTAAAGGTGTTGGTTGTACACCCATATCTGACATGTATGTCTGTGAAGGTCTTGGTAACTCCTTTAGTGCTAGGCTACATGATGAGAAATTCCTTGTCAAAACTTTATAAAACGACCCATTAAGGCACCTTTGTATATTCTGAGAGATCATTATATGTTTTATGTGTCTGATAGATTGGCTCATGAAAAATGATTCAGTGATGGTTATGTTGAACGAGAGAAAATTCCACATTTCAAAATCCAACTGATCCACAAAATACCATTTCGAATTTTTCTTTCATATAATCAATACTCAAACACCAATGAATTCAGTTTCTTGGAAGATAAAAAATTGCCATAAAGACTGGTATTACTATAGATTACAAATGTATGTTATGGTTAAATTTACAGCTATTTTTATGTGTTACTAACATTCTTTTCTTACAGAATTAATTGCGAAACCCCAGACGACTTAACATGGAAACTTCAGATATTGAAGGTGCTCCAGCAGGCAGGAGGAGTATTTGGCCAAGCCATAGATTTTGATATATTAAGCAACGATTCAGTTCAGGAAACGGAGACTATAGTACGTGTGGCCTTCAGTGATCGTAAAAAGTTCACAGAATACATCTCTATGGGCGTTTTTGACGAAGATAAAAACCCTGGAAGTATAAGAATAGTGGCTAAAAGTGCATCATTACAAGGTGTAGTAACTGATGCAACAAACTGGATTAAGTAGAGTATAGTTACCGTGTATAATACAATTGCAAACCGCATCGAGTGCGTTGAAGTTGGGAGATTCGCATTTTCTCCTCACGTAGATTGATTTTCGGTCATCATCACTACACGCTAGCTTTATCTTTAATACATCTGCCCTAGTTTCTTCGTATTCAAACGCTGGAATTGTACCCAATTCACAAAAATGCACTTAATAGAATGGCTGAAAACCACTTACCTTTTACTTTGGTGCTTATTGCCCGTGCAAGCAGATAATTGGTCTCCAAGCATCGATGTATCTACATTTCCAAAAGTACACAATATTCTTCAATTCAAAGACTCATCAAAACTGATGTTGCGTACAGATGACCAGCTATTTACATCATTTGACTCAGGAAAGACATGGGAGCTTATTGACTTACCAATGGAAGGTGGAAATACTAAATTTATTAAACTACAAGAATTTGAATACCATCCAAATATAGCAGTGATTTTCACAAACTCGAAAACCCACTTCTACACGAATAATCAAGGTGAATCATGGGAATCTTTTGAGCTTGATAGAGCGGGTGCAGTTACAGCCGAAGCAATAGTAAATTATGTTCAACCTGATTATATTTTATTGAGACTTAGATATTTTGAAGACAGCGGAGAAGCAGTGGAGCTCACGTATTACTCCAAAGACGGCTTTAGAACGCAACCAAAAAAACTTGATATTGGCAATATAGGCGAATGTACTTTTACGAAGACAAATCCATATTTTACCAACGGAGATGACTCAACAATTATTTGCATCAAAAGAGAGTATAACCAGATTGGGATATTGAAAAGCGATTTGATTGTTACATCAAATGATTTTTTTGAAACTATAAATGAGCCAAAGAATAATGAATTGGATAATTCACATGTTTTGAGTATCAAAATTGTGAAATCCTTTATTGTTTTAGTAGTTACTACTGATAGATACTTGAGTGGTTCTACAGTTTTATATACTTCGAAAGACGGCATCACTTTTTACAAGACTTCTTTTGAGAATTCCAATAAATCATGGATGTACAGTATATTAGATGCTACACCAGATGCTCTTTACGTCTCTGTCTATGGTCAGAATGGTATTCACGCCGCATCGGCTTCTGACATCTACAAATCTGATTCTGATGGTAGGTTCTTTAAGAAAATATTTGGTGATGTTTTTTCAAATATGTTGGGGATGTCTTTAATAAGCAAAGTAGAGACTTTAGATGGTGTTTGGATTGCGTGTCATAATACTGAACATCATCACATGCATCTTCCATCTTCTAAATCAATGATTACCTACAATGATGGAAAAAGCTGGACGTATTTGAATATTACTGACTCCGAAAATTGTAACAATGATGATGAATGTTCATTGCACATTGCGTGGCTTACAGAAAGATCTGGTGATGGTGACATAGTTACTGGCCAAACTCCAGGAATTTTAATTGGTATTGGTAACGTTGGAAAATATCTTGAGCACTCATTTGATCAGTTAAAAACTTTTATATCCCGTGATGGAGGTTTAACATGGAAGAAAATTAGCGATAAACCATCTGTGTTTGCATTTGGAGATCTTGGCAATATTATCGTCACTGCACCTGTTGATCTAAATTACTTCATGACAGGTAAAACCGATACTGTATCTGATTATATTTCTTTTTCATTGGATCAAGGTGATACATGGAGTGAACTTAAGCTTGGTTCTAAGGTTGTACCATTATATTTTGTGAATAATGATGACAACACAGACACGTCCATTCTTTTGAACTCTTTGGATCCTAATGGCGAATCAATTGTACACTCGTTTGATTTTTCTTCTGCTTTTGACAGAATATGCACCGATGATGACAAGGAAGAATGGCAAGCAAGAATTGATCCTATAACGAAGGAAGCAGTTTGCGTTTATGGACACTCTGAGAAGTTCGTCAGAAGAAAAAGTGACGCAAAGTGTTTCATGCATCAAAATTTTGAAGATTTGAAACCGATTGAAACACCATGCAAATGTACAAGTGATGATGTGGAATGCAATTATGGGTTTACTCCTGATGAAAATAATGAATGCCAACCTGTTATGGAGATTTTGAATGAAATGTGCGGAGACAAGAAATCCATCACACTTTCAAAGCAACGGATTGCTCCTGGAAATTTATGCCAGGGAGGATTTAAGCCACCAAAGGACGATTATAAACTTCGATGCAAAGATGCAGAGGATGTTGTTGAAAAGAATAAAATCAAATCAAGCTTAAACGCTTTTAAAGAACACATTACCTACTATCAATATCTTGATAAGGACCCAAATAAGACAGAATATCAGGAAGAGACATTAATTGTTCTTACAGCATCTCGGAAGGCATATATCTCCATGGACTCTGAAGCATTTGTTATGTTAGCACCAAAATCTTTTGTTTATGTGTTCACAAATCCTTATTGGCCGGATTACGTATACCTCATTACTGATGAAGGTGAAATCTATGCTTCATCTTCCAGAGGAAGAGAATTTAAGTCGAATTTTGCTCCATATACTTCCAAGGGCTACAGCAATTATCAGATGGAATTTGATAAGACATCCCCTGATACATATATTTTGATCTCGGGAATTGATTGTGATAGTAACAACAAATGTAAGAGATATGCTTCTTTGACTACAAACAATGGAGATAACTTTGTTGATTTAGCAGAAGGTGTGACGAAATGTACATTTGCTAGATCCGCTTTTGATACGAATGCAGTTTCTATAGACAAATCACAAATTATTTGCTCACAGCTCGAAGATAATGATTCAACTTACAAGTTGATTTCATTAAGCGAAACAAATAATACAGAGACAAAGATAATATTTTCAAACATTATAGGATATGCTGTTAACAGTGGATATATGGTTGTTGCAACTTTGAAAGATGCTGAATCACTTGAAGCATTTGTTACAGATGACGGCATTGAATTTGCAGCAGTTAAATTTCCACCATTCACCACCATTTCCCCGCAAACTGCATATACAATTTTGGATTCACATTCAAAAGAGCTTCTTATTCATACCACTACATTTGATGAAGTTGATAGACAATTTGGTGCTTTGTTGAAGGGAAATTACAATGGTACTCTTTTTACAAGTGTTTTGCGCGGGGTGAATCGAAATAATGACGGATTTGTTGACTTTGAGCAGATTCTAGGCTTGGAGGGAAGCTATATTGTCAACATTGTATCTAATATACCTGAAGTTGCTGATAAGGGCGCTGAGAAAAAAGTTCGTACTCTAATATCACATAATGATGGCTCGACATGGGGTCCTCTATTACCAGGATCAGTAGACTCTGAGAACAAGAGATATGCTAAAGGTGCTATGCTTCATTTGCATTCCTACACTGAAAGATTAGATCCTATTCGTGATACTTTTTCATCTGCTGGCGCTGCGGGAATGTTGTTTGGATTAGGTAATGTAGGAACTGAGTTGGCAAAATTAAATTACAATTCTGATGACGATGTGTCTTTATTTTTTTCTTCGAATGGCGGTAGCAATTGGAATGAAGTCGCCAAGGGCCATTATATATGGGAGTTTGGAGATCAAGGCACTATATTAGTGATTGCTCAAACTCTAGTTGAAGTCAATTCTTTGCGTTATTCTTTGGACATGGGTTTAACATGGGACGAATACAAGTTTGTCGAATCTGGTTCCTATTTTGTTGATGATATTGCAACAGTCCCATCAGATGACTCTTTGAAGTTTATTTTGATAGTGAAGGATGCTGACAATTCCCACAGTATATTTACCATTGATTTCTCTAATGTTTATGAAAGACAATGTGAGTTTCCATCCGATGATGGTGATGCAGTTGACTTTGACTTTATTCCACGTTCATTCCAAAACTCTCGAGAATGTGTTTTTGGTCATAAATCTATGATTTTAAGAAGGAAGCCTACAGCCCAGTGTTTCATTGGTCGTGCACCATTGAAACTTGGCGAAACAGTTATTGAAAATTGTACATGTACGAGAGATGACTTTGAGTGTGACTACAACTATGAACTCAGTGAAGATGGAACCTGCCAGTTGGTTAAAGGATTGACACCTTTGAAAGGTGATGAAGTTTGTAAGATTGAGGGAACAAATGCATGGTATGAGCCTACAGGCTATCGGAAAAATTCTATGTCTACATGCGAAGGTGGCCTTCAGTTAGATAAACGGAAGGCACATGCTTGTCCTGGCAAGACTCTTGAAGGTGTAAAAGTTAGTGGATGGTCGATGTTCTGGATAATTTTTGTTCCATTTGTTGTTTTTGCATCTGCCCTTCTTTTTGTTTACGAACGTGGTATTCGTAGAAATGGAGGTTTTACAAGATTGGGCGAGATAAGGTTGGATGATGGCGATAATTTACAGCTCATTGAAGAAAATAAAATTGACAAAATTGTCAATGCTGTAGTGAAGCTCGGTGTGGTCAGTTTTCAAGTAATGGGCCGAGGAGTAAGATTCGCATCTAGATTCTGGAGAAGAGTATCTGGACGTGACTCGTACAGCAATTCAGGTAACATTGGAGCCTTTTTCAACGATCTAGTTGACGATGACCAGTCACTTTTTGGTGATATGGCCGACGATGAAGACGCTAGAGAAATTGATAGCTTTTTGGAGCATGGGGACGATTTTGATGAATTTGTTTCACATGAAGACGATTTGAACGAAAATATAGATTTACCTGAAGATGCTCAAAATCCAGAGTTTCATCTGAGCGACGAGGATGAATAGCTTAGGACATTTTGTAAAACTACAGTTATAAAGTATTATTCAACATTAAGAAAATGTAATACCATGATGAGCTATGACATTATCTTGTCCAAGCTTCATTTCACCTTGAAATATAGATGTGACAACAGTATTCCACTCTAGTGCAATGTAGCTCAAGTCTTTGTCTTCACAAACTTGGGAAAAATGAGAAAGCAGGTTTTTTTCGTCAGCCGCACAAATTAGCAATGCAACATTGGTGGTAGCATCTTCGAAAACAGTAGGTACATTGGATGTCACACTTTTAGATTTTTCTGTAAAATTTGTGCAACTCTTACAACCGAATGATTTGAGTATATTCTTAAGTGTATCGAATCCTGCTGGTAAACCTGATGATATGTTAAAAGAAAATTGCTGGAAAAGATTTGATCTCTTTTTACGCAGAAGTTTTATCGCATCCTCTTTCGTTGTATTTGCATCAAAGAGTCGTTTCGGTTTGATGTCTTTTTCAAAGTCAACATGAGCCCAAATATCGTATTTCTCTAGCCTTGGTGCAAGAGAATCAAAATCTCCAACTTTTTTAACACTATCCAAGGTACCCAATACGTCAGTTAGAATCAAGGGTTCAAGAAAATATTCTGGATCGTAAGCTAGCGCAGTCAAGAACTTTTGAGTACGTAGCAAACTAGGTGCAATAATACAATTCAAATTTTTGTTAGGACTGTCAATAATTGTGATACCTACTTTTTTCAATTCTCTTTTATCAACATTGGATAAGGTACCGTTAAATCCAGTAACGATGGCTGTAATATGGTAAGGCTTTCCAACTATTTTAGCGGTTTTTTTCATAGGCTCTAAGTCTGCACTTAAAGTAGAAGCAGATCTTTTAGATGATGTCGGTACATCTGGTGTGATGTTAGAAACAGCTTTATTCGCATCAGTGGATGTTTTAGTTGCTTTAGATTTCGACTTCGGTTTGGTTTTGCCTTTCTGCACGGACTCATTATCCTCCTCATCGTCGGGTATCTTCCATAAATCATCTTTCAATACGTTATTTGATTCTAGTTTAGCTTTATCATCGTCATTTTGCTGCGATATGTAATCGTTATGATCTGCTTTACCATTTATTGCGTTAACCGAGTTCTGTTCTTTCGCAAGTATGCTTTTCTCCTTTATCTGATTAGGATCTTCTGCTCCTGGAATAATCACTACACTTTGAGATCTGTTTGGTTGAGTTTTGGATGCAGCAGTTGTAGAGTTCAGCAAAGTGTTGCTACTTTCTGTGTTTGTTGATACTTCATGAGCTGTGTCTAAAATGGAAGTTGAGCTCGTATCATCATTTGGCTCCTCTAAGCCTTTCTTATACACGTCGTAGTCAAAACCTTCAAATTCCAAAGTGTTTATCATCCTGACACATGCATCATCTTTTAATAGCTTATGGTAGTTTGAGTCAGGGACTAATTTCCAATTGACAAAACAGTCTTCAACCCAGCAATGATTTACAATGTTGATATTCCATTTTTTAGCGTAGCTTACTTTCTTACCGACATCCTTTGCAGCGACTAAATGGGTGTTACTAGGTTTCAATGTTTTGGTAAAGAAACCTCCCATCCGCTGAAGCAGTTCTTCTATGTACAATCGAGAGTCTCCCGTATAGTTCGTAGTAGCTACAACCAGTCTGTGCATTCCCAGCACCGGAATCTCTCGTACAGGGTGGAAAAGAAGAGAATCAAAAGTCAAATGATCTGCTTTGTAAAGAATGAGGGAAAATAGGTAGTCAAATGTACGTGCTGGAATTTCATGAGATACTGTTGGATCTAGGAACTTTTCAATGCATATTTTCTTATTACCCCTTTTCGACACAAATTTATTAAGTAGCTTTTTCATATCGTTTGACAAATCAAGCCTACGTGAGTATGTAATTTCTAAGTTTTTTAGGTACTCGGGGACTTCGAAATTACTAACAGCAGGGCTGTCAAGTGTATAATTGCTTTCATCCATACACTTTCCATTAATAATCGAGTCTAAAAGCCATGCTGGTCTAACAATTTTGACGTTTAGACCTTCTCTATTGACCTTATTGTATTCATCTATTAACATTACGTTCTTGTGTTTGGGATCATTGGTAATGAAATGGGTTAGGCTCTTGCGGAGTTCATTGGTGTTGGTCCCTCCGAATATCCTCACTGCAGTTTTGATAACATCTTCGTCATCGCATTCAGTTCCGCATGCCACAATGCAATTCTTTAAAATCATTCTAGGGTCTGGGGAGAAACCACGCACGGGAACCATTGCTTTCTGTTTGGCGAGGGAGTTGATCCATTCTTTAGTAACAATAGGAATGTATAGTTTAGAAACGTCTTCAAATCTTGGAAAGTCAATACTTTCTGCAATCACATGGCTGAACCTATTCAGTTGTCTAATTGTGAATTCATTCAATGTATGATTATCGATGACATTGAAGATGTGATCTAGGTCAAGTTTTGTGACCTTTGCTAATTGGGATTTCAGCTTTTCAAAGTCTGTATGTGGGGGGAAAGTATCCTTCACAACTAGTAAATCCAAATCTTCTATCCAAAAGGTTGACTTTGGAGTCATCTTATTTAGTCAATAGTGGGAAGGAAGATCAAGTGTAGTGTTTTGACTGTGAGATCAACATTTTTAACGCGTTTTGAATTCATCACATAAAAAAGATATCACCCAAGAAGAAATCATTTTTTCTTACACATACTGCACAACATAATCTATGAAGAGGACCGGGGAAGTAGATGGAGGAGATGAAGGTGAAAAGAGGCAGTTTACAGCAGCTACGATGTTGAAATCAGCATATGAGCAAAACATGACGCAGCTGCGACCCGCCGAGTTTAAAATTGCCGACTTGGAAGAACTGAAATACTATCAACAGAAGAAGCGGACTGAATACGAGAATGCACTACGTCGGAACAGGTTCAACTTTGGTCAATGGTTGCGTTATGCGCAGTTTGAAATTGAACAGAAAGATATTCAAAGAGCACGTTCAGTTTTTGAAAGAGCAATTGAAGTTGACTATAAGAATGTTACTGTTTGGATACGGTATATTCAATGCGAGATTAAAGGTAAGAATATCAACCATGCGAGGAACTTATTGGAACGAGCCACAAAGCTATTGCCTATGGTTGACAAGTTGTGGTATACTTATATAACTGTTGAAGAATCGATTGGGAATGTTATTGCAGTGAACACTATTTTTGAAAAATGGCTGCAATGGAAGCCTGGGAAGAATGTTTGGTTGAGCTATATTGAGTTCAAGGAGAGATACGCAGAGTATCAAGACGGTCGACTAATTTTTGAGAAACTTGTTACTGTGTTCAACGATGATGACTTGTGGATCAAGTGGACAGAGTACGAGAAGAAATATGGTGACATGGTTAACGTGGAGAATGTTTTCAAGCTTGGAGTTAATGCTTTGTACAAGCAGAATAAGTTGAGTGCTGAGTTTATTATTCATTGGATACGATATGAGTATGCAAACAGGCGTCATGACAAGGTCAAACAACTGTATGAGTTTGGGTTTAGTTCTTTGAGTACGGAAGAGGAGAGGAAGTTGAGGAAGTTTCAAGCGGATTTTAAGGAACAGTTTGGAGTAGACAGTGAAGACATTGAAGTGTACATTTTAGAGAAACGACGTGTTGGTTACGAGGAGAAGTTGGCGAAGAATCCAAGAGATTATGAAACATGGTGGACGTACTTGAATTTGCTTGTTGATTCCAATTTGGTTGTTAAAAAGGATGATGTTAGTGAAGCGTTTCAAAAAAGTGTTGCTAATATCCCGAGTACATTAAAGCAGTCTGAATGGATTCAATTTTGGTACTTGAATTTACGGTATTGTCTTTATTTAGAGTGGGAAGTAAAAGATGTTTACAAGGCGAGAGATAAGTACGAGGAGTTAGTTAAGATTATTCCGCATAAGGATGTTTCAGTTGTACAATTTTGGATCAAGTATGCTGAGTTTGAGCTAAGGAATTTTGATCTTGCTGCTATGCGTAAAGTGCTGGGCCAAGCTATTGGCTTGACTAGATTCGAAGAGATTGTGGAGCACTACATTGAAATTGAGAAAAGACTAAAGTATTTTGATCGTGCACGCCGGTTATACGACAAACTAGTTGAGCTCAATCCAGGGAACTGGCGATACTGGGCGGAGTATTTTAATTTTGAGATGGGTTTAGGTAATGAAGCAAGAGCTTACTCTATTGTGGAAGTTTCCGTGTTTGAACGGTTTGTCAATGTGCCGGGGAAACGTAAGATTATTGGGAAAGTGCTTGGAGCAATTGTTGAGAACTTTAACTTCCGACTTGGGCGGAAACTAGTAGAGTACAAGGTGGAGATTAGCGATCGAAACGTTGATGCAGTGATTGAGCGCTGTTTGTTTGAGCTTCGTGTTCCTAGTGAGGCACAGATTGCTAAATACGAAGAAGAAGGGGAAGCTGAAGGGGAAGGGGATGTTGAAGTTGAGTTTGAAGTTGACGAATCGGTAAAGTCTCGTGTGCGTGCAGAGTACGAGCGATGGATAAGTGATTTGAAAAATGTAGTTGAAAAACGGATTATGCTTCTTGAGTCACTGAAAAAGTTTGAAGAGGAGTATGGAGATGAGGAGAGCGTGGAGAAAGTAGTCAAAAGGTTACCTAAGATTGTGAAAAAGGTACGTGAGTCCGATGGAATGAAGGAGGAGTTTATTGAGTATGTGTTCCCTGAAGACGAAGAAAAGATACGTGAACAGGTTGACGAGTTTAAAAGCGATTTTCTTACAAATGTCGACGAAGATGATGAAGAGGATGTGGATGACGAGGAAGAGGAAGAGGAGGGAGACGCTGAAGATGAAGACGTGGAAAGGTTGCAAGAGGTCAAGACATTCAAGTCTAGGTTTGCATCTGATAGTGAAGATGACGGTAATGAGTAGTAGAGTTATATTAGTAAGTAGCGATGTAAAATACATGAATAATACATTATTATAATTTTGGCTTTTCGAGTAGTTTCTGTTTGAGGAATTCAGGATACTTTTCAATATTATTAAAGTTTCCCATGTGCCAGAAACCACCATCTACAAGTAATACAGAACCTGTAATCCATTCGGCAGCATCAGAAAACAAGAAAACTGTTGCATTAGCAATATCTTTTGTCCTTCCAACACGTTGCAGAGGGATCTTAGACTCAAAGTTTGCCTTGTTCGGTACTATACGGTCAAAACCTTCAGTTCCACCAATTGGGCCTGGAGCAACACAGTTAACACGGATACCTAATGGGCCAAACTCTACAGCCAACGCGTTTGAGAGTGCATCAATACCTGCTTTCGCTGCTGCCACGTGTGCCTGGAAAGGGACACCATAGTAATGTAAAGTTGCAGAAACGAATAATACAGCACCACGGTTCTGTACGAGTTGTGTGTAAGCTGCCTTTACTGTATTGAAAGATCCGATAAGGTCAATATCAACGACTGTTTTGAATGCGTTTGCTGAAGTGTGGTTGAAATCTGAAAGGAAGTTACCAGCGGCACCACAAATGACGAAATCGATTCTTCCTAATGCGGAAACTGTATCAGCGACTACTTGTTGCATGCTAGCAATTGAACGGACATCACAGTCGCCGAACCCGACTACTTTGTTACCACCAGTGGTGATAAGATCTTGTAAAAGTTTAACCACTGAATCCACCTGTGCCTTGTCTCTACCGACAATTGATACCGATGCCCCAAGTTTAACCAATGCAGCAGCTTGTTGTCTGCAGATAGTACCGGACCCACCGGTGATAAGACATGTTTTGCCCTTGAAGAGGTTTTCTTTCCAAACGTTGTTGTAATTGTAGTTTTCCATTCTTGTTAGATGTTGTTGTTGTTGTTGTTGTGTGAGAAGAAAGAGAGAGTGTTTGTGTTTGTGGGGAGATGTCGGCTAAAATGGCCTTTTATAGCTTAGGACCTGAAAATGCGGGGACGGCTTGGCTAATACTGTAGTAAGGGCAATGCACGGCTGCGCTACTGGGGGTTCTCCACCCCGCACACGGGTTTCTCCGAGAGTTTGGCTTTTTTCGCTGGAGATAAAGACGCGGTTGGTGATGACGGTGATGACAGCGATGACGGTGAGGTGGGTACGTCCTCCTGCTCCCGTTTCTGCGGGGTCACACGCTGGTGCTGGTCAGTGTCTCCGTGGGTGTCTCTGTGGGTGTCTCTGTTGGCGATCGTGTTCGTGTCTGCTGTGAAGGCGACGGGCGAGAGACTGAGGGTGTCGATGTGTTTGCGGCCCAGAGCATCGCGGACAAGACGCACGTTCACTCCGGCTTCAGGGTCCGCAAGAAGAGTGAACACACTGAGACAGGTGGACGTTATGAGGTTGTCCTGTGTGTGGTGGTCAGCGTAGAAACTAACTATAGGTGTAAGGAGATCGTTGTTGATGAGGTAACGTGCATAGAATTGGTCTTCCAGTTGTAAAACGCTTCTTAGGCATCGTACTGCTGCTAAACGTACTTGTAATCGGGTCCCCTTATTGGCTACAACTCGTGAAGCACCATCTAGAACCCCTTGTTCAAGTATAAATGACCGACTGTAAACTGGGTTGTGAAATCGTGAAATAAAGCTGACTAATTCACATAAGTTTTCTAAAGCGAGATTAGATGATTTCTCATTGTTGAAGCCGTCCGGGAAGGAAGAGAGTGGTTTGAAAAGTGTACTGGCGTTGTTGTTGTAAAACGTTTTAAAGAAGGACTCATCAAAATTAGATATGTCTTTATCATCGATTTCATTATCATTATCATTGTCGTTATTATCATTTGTATTATTTGGATCAATGAGTAATTTAATTGCTTCAAATGCTTGAGATTTTAATCCTATATTTGAATCATTTAGTAGTACGTTGATCAACAATGCAAGCAATGATTCTTTACTTTCAGTATTTTTAAACAGTCCAGTATCATGTTCAATGAGTGCCACAATTACTTCAGTTATAAGTACTTTCATATCAGTTGTAGCATAGTTAATTGTAAATTCAATCATTTTCATAAGTCCGGTATCCACGAGTGATGTATAGAAGCTTTCACGTTTGCAGAAATTAAAATTTTTAGCATTTTGAACAAACTGATTGACAAGTCTAATACCATCGTACAATTTCTCATCAACTTGTACAGTTTCATAAAGGTTGAAAAGGTTACGTAAACAACTATCATTAGCGACAATCCATTCAAGTACTTCAGTTTCCTTATTCTGAATCAGTAAAGCAAGTGAAGAGAATACTGTGTCATCAATGAGACGTGCAAGAACTGCATCTTTAAGGAATTTCAATACAACAGTTTCTCTTATGCATTCTCTCACATAAGGATCATCGACTTGAAAGACGTATTTAATTTTAATCTTTTCGTTGATTACTTTTCTCCATTCCATTTTCATACCTGGGAAATCGGGATCGTATTCCAACACACCAACGACATCATCAACGAAAGAATCACGAATTAAAATTTCAAATAATGCAGGTTCATTAAAATAAATTAATGTTCTAATAATATCATTGATGATATAAATTTTATTAATTTCTTTATTTTTTTCACAAATAAGGAAAACATCAAGTAGTTTAGCAATCCATTTAGCATTATCATCTAAAATTTTATCAATAAATTTAGATTTAAATTTATTAATCATCAATGAATCAAGTGTTGCTGCTAAAACTTCCATATCTGGTAATGGTTCAGGTAATTGAGGAATTGGACCAGCAATCATTTCAGTTACTTCACCTTCATTAGTCTGCACAACAGCAATTAGTGATATGTTTTTAGCTAATCCTGTCTTTTGCACTGAACATAAAAATTCACACATTTCAATACAACCTTCAACTTCTTGGAAACTCAATGCATAATCAACACCATCATGACCTGTCCATACGAGTAAAGTATCTTGTTGACGTTGAAACTGGGTGTTTCCATTAATACAACATTCAAGTAATCGATTTGAGTCGTCTTTGTCGTCATCGCCACTGCTGTTGTTGTTAACGATATTATCAATTGTTTCCGCGGTTTCATTCATCACGATGAACCGAGGTCCTTCTTGAACGACTTGACCTAAACAGTAACCTGTACCACGATCTATCCATTTATCGTTATCTAAGGTATAAACTTTAACACGACGAGGTGACGTGTTTTGTAGTTTATGAGTTGTCATGTGGATAGAAGGATGATTAAGTTGTAGATCTATATCACGTTGCATTCATTACGCGTTGAAGATCAACAGCCGGAAAGCGCGAAAGGATCGTTTTCAAGAGTGTGGTGTGTACGTACGTACAATTTTAGTTCATTAAAAAAATTAGTTGCTACTTATAATAATAATACGTTAAAATTTACTACTATTAATTTTTTCAGGAGTTGAAACTGGCCATTGGTAGTTTTCATTAGATTCGTAAACGTAACCATGCTTTTTCATAAATTCTGCCATACCCTTTGGTGAACGAGCACCATAAGGGTATAAAATTGGATCAGGGCCATTTTCACTTTCGATAAATTCTAACAATGGTGTAAATATTGACCAACTAATATCTAATTCATCATCTCTAACGAAATTAGAATGATCATCAATTAAAGCATCTTTAATTAATGATTCATAAGCTTCAGGTATATAAAATGCTGAAGAGAAACGATCTTTATAAGTTAAATCTAATTCAGAAACAGAAACTCTATTAGCAACACCTGGTACTTTAATATTCATTTTCATATACATTGCTTCATCAGGTTGAACTCTAATAACCAATTCATTTCTAGCACTATTTTTGAAAACACCATGATTAACGGATTTAAATTGAATTCTAATTTCAACTTTACCCTCATTTAAAGCTTTACCACCTTTAAGTATAATTGGTACACCTGACCAACGTTCATTATTAATTGATAATGGGATTGCAGCATATGTAACAGTTTTAGAATTTTTATTAACAGTTTCATCATCAAGATAACCTGGCTTTGTACCATCTTCTGATTTTGTATATTGACCTAATAAAATATCATGAACATTAATTGGTTCGATTGATTTAAGTAATTTAACTTTTTCATTTCTAATTGATTCTGAATTAAAATCGATTGGTTGTTCCATTAATAAAAGTGTTAAAACTTGTAATAAATGATTTTGCATAACATCACGTATTATACCAATATCATCGAAATAACCACCACGACCTTCAGTACCGAAAGGTTCTTTAAAAGTGATTTGAATTGAATCGATGAATTGATTATTCCAACAAGAACTTAAAAAGATATTGGAGAATCTTAATGGGATTAAATTTTTAACCATTTCTTTACCTAAATAGTGATCAATTCTGAATAGTTCATTTTCGTTGAAAAGTGGTGATAAAGATTTTTGCAGTTCACGAGAAGATTTTAAATCATGACCGAAAGGTTTCTCAATGATCAATCTAATTACACCATTTTCAGGATAACAATTTTGTTTTATTTTCTCTGCAACGGATATGAAAACAGAAGGTGGTAATGCAAGATAGTATAATCTATGAGATTCTTTGACATTAGCAGTATTATCGAGAGAATTTATATGAGATTCAAGTTTCTGGAAATCATTATCAGAATCATAAGAACCTTGAATATAAGTTAAAATATTAGTAAATTGATCAACAGAATCTTGATGAGATTTATTATTTTTATCATATTTAAGATAAGGTTTGATTCTATTGATTAAATCATCATTAGTAAGATTTGAACGAGCATAACCGATAATTTTAGTTGATTTATCCAATTGACCTTCCCTAAATAAACCGAATAAAGCGGGGAAAGTTTTCTTTTTAGCTAAATCACCGGAAGCACCGAAAACAACGATGACTGTATTTTCCTTGAAAGGTACGTTTTGATCAGGCATTGTAAGTTATGAAAGGGATGTACTGTGAATGGATTAGATGTAGTAGTAGTTTAGTAATAGATATAATTTTTTTTTCTTTCTTTCTTTCTTTCTTTCCGGAAAAACTTAGAGAAAAGAGAAGTGGCTGGTGCGGGTGTGAAAAGAGAAGAGGCGAGGTGATGTGAGGCTGGGGAGCTGTGGAGAGCTGTGGGGCTATAAATGTGGTTTGGTAGAGTAGATGAAAAGAGAAGAGAGTAGAAGAGGAGAGAGTATGAAGAGATTGATTAGAATATATGTGGAGTCTGTGTAGGGTCTGTGTAGAGTAATATAAAGGTGGAAGTAATATCGGAGGCCAGGGCCGGAGGTGAGTGGTCCTGACTAAGAAGGGGATCTAATCTAGATGCGGTGGAGCACAGTGCACCGGGCGGGAGGCGAAGCAAATTGCCAGCGTGAAGCGTGAAGCGTGAAGTGGAAAAACGGTGAGTAATGGCGGGCAAAGGCCGGGCAGGAGGGGGAGAGCAACGTCACGTGCTGCCGGGGTTTGCGGGTCACGTGAGTAGACGGAAAGCGGGGGCTCAGCGGCAGAAAAGATTCGGAGGGGGGCTGGGCGAAGCGGGGATTCGGAGATGTCCGGGACTCACCAAGCTGCGGCGAGTTCCGGCGGGTTGCTCGTCTCGGGAGGTGCCGAGGTCTGCGGGAGAAGCGAGGTGCGGGCGGTGAGTGCAGACAACACATCTTCTGTAGCTGACAACACACCTTCTGTAGCAGACAACACCTCCTCTGGACATGAAGCACCCTTCTCCACTTCAGTCTCCCTGTAGGACACCCGCACACGGGCAAGCCACTCTGCTATGGTAGCACCCTCCGGCGGTGCAATGAGACCACCACCGTTCACACACCCGCCAGGGCATGCGTTAACCTCAATCACACTGCACTGTGAGAGGTCAATAGTTGTAGCTGTAGTGGTAGTAGTGGTAGCAGCATCGGTACCTTCTGTAATACCTCTCTTCCGCACAACACGCCGCCGTGTCGTGCCTCGGCCCTTATCCTTCTTGTCACCACTCAGCTTCCGTACAAGGTTCTGGATGTTCTTGAACCCATTCACCACTCCTGCTCGACCAATCACTGCACCATTGGCTGCAACAACACGTAACTCACATACATCAGCGTTCCTACCTGCAACAACATCCACTTTGGCGTGTTCATCTTTATATTCTCGTAAAAGTCGCTCACAGTAACGTAATGCAAACCCACCTGATGATGTAAGTGATGGATTCGATAAAGTGGATAATGATTCACCCCATGATTGCTCTGACACTCGTCCACTCCATCCACGGGGTGTCATCTTTCTAAGCCAATCACCTTTATCTTCACTATCATTATCCATTTCTTCTGCTAGATCAACACCGTACTCGGCGAGTAATGGCACAAGTTCACGTGGAGTAATCACCATATCCACATCATCTTCAGCACTCGCTTCAAGTTTCTTATCAAAGCACGGCATCACACTCAAATGATAGATTTCTGTCCCATAAACTGCTTTCAACATCGAACCAACAACCCCCATTGGTGATTTAACTCGACTTAACATCGGTCCTAATTCAGGTTGTGTTTTACTAGCATACACTAACCATCCCGGACAAGCTCCACTCAATAATGGACCATCTCTACCTTTCACTTCTTCCCAAATAGCTTCATGTACCGCTTCTCTTGCTACTCCCAACGGTACAACACTTGTAAACTTCAATATCTTCCCAAATACACGTGCAAGAACTCCATCAACTCGTCCAACTGAAACTCCATACGCATTTGCCAAACTTGCACGGCATTGATCTGCAACTGAAAGTACAAACTTCTCACCTTCATTCTCTCTGTGTCTTTTAACAAATTCTTCATATGTATGCTGTGATAAAAGCACCTCCTCACTTGATGTAACACAACCTGAACATGCAAGACAATCCGTTAATGATATCTGTGCACGCGACAACGTCTTCGTAGCGGTTTTGCTCTCGCCGTCATCACCATCACCATCACCATCACCATCATCCCCGCCTTCAACTTCAAGTTGTAAATGCTGTTCACTCTCTCCACTCTCCACTGGCTTAGTACATACTGCTGATGGACGTATAAAATCGTTCAACTCCTCAGCTGATAGCATAGACGTCATGGTTGCTCAAAGACTATTACTAATACACAACACCAATCAAATAAGAAAGAAAGAAATACTTTATCCTATCTACAGTGAAAAAATTCAAGCCACTGGCGCGAGTTCAATGTCATCTTCAAAATCACCAAAATCACCAATATCATTATCATCACCACCACTTACAGCCGCATAAGAACCACCACCTCTCAATCGTAAATACAAATCTAACAATCCTAGCATCCATAACTCCATCACACATGCTAGTGATATCACACAAAGAATATACGATGGATGATCTGCTCCAATACTAGTTACCAATACAAGTTGTTCCTCATTTGCACCCATAAATAATAAACCTCCAAGTACTAAACTAAATGGTGCAATATATTGGAAACTCCTGATTTCACCATCACTCTTTGCATCAGCATCATCAAGTAAAAATGAAATTTCCGCAATTCTAGCAAATCCACCAAATATTAATACAATACCGAAAAATCCGTGAACTTTTGTTGAAATCATCGTCTCTTGAACATGTTCACTCATTGCATAACCTGTGAAAATCATTGTCATTGCTGGTACAAAATTCCTTTTACGTCCAATACTCAGCCAAATTCCTAACATCCCTGCACACCAGAAAACAATACCCATTGATGTATGTTGATAATCTCCATGTGACCATGGTTCCCATGGTCTATGTTCAGTAAATGTATTAACAATCCCCCATAATGTAATCACAATTGAATCATACATCTCTTGTGAATATGATCCTTTATTAACTCTCAAATTCGGTATAACTAATACCATTGATAATATAAATCCATATCCAATAAAACTCATACCCATAATTCCATGTGCATTACATTGTCCTGTATGTGAATCATAACAAAATCCAAGCATACTAACAACTCCCATTCCTAATCTTATACATCCAAGTAAAACTTCAAGAACTGATAATATCTTATGTAATAGTCGTATCTTACCAATAACTCCAACAATAACTGTAGTTAATCCGAAAAATATTAAAAAAATACCAGTACCATGAGATGCTGCACTTTCATGTCCCGTTGGATCAGCATATCCTATAACCAAATCTACTACTGACCAAATCGTTACAATACTTTGTAAAATAATACTTACAAAGAAACGATTAGCGCATGAATAAACTGCTGCAATTGATGGTATAAATCCAATTGCAATACTTGAAATTAAAAAATGAATTGTCTTACTCTTCCAATGTTCATGTAATCCTACTAAATTTAATTCAGATTCATCAACTGTATCACCTGCAATAACAGTATTGACCAATGCAATCAATATAACAACATTCAACATTGTTTAACAGTATACAATTATTTATTACACATTCCTCAACTCCTACCATAACCCACACTCACAATAACAACTCTTCACTGTAAAAGCGACTCTCCTCGCGCACCTCTTTGTAGAAAAGTACGTAAGCTGTTGATAATCCACATCCATCTCCAAAGAATCCGTACACCTTATCTTCACTGATCTTTTCGACTGTTTCATCATCAAATAATAACCAACCGTAAACTTCAGTTTTAATTAATGAAACATAATGTCCATGATATGGTCCACTGCCAATATGAACAACAACTCCATAAAGTTCATATAATTTATCTTCACTTTCACCAGGAATTCTTAATGTTTTAACATACTCAACACGATAGAATAATTTAACCATTCTGTCAAGTGATTCACTGTATTTAAATCGTTTCAAATGAAATGCAAGTACTTTAGGTAATTTAGTAACTTTAATCCTTTTAGCTGCTTCTTGATATGCATAACATCGTTCACAGTAAAATTTATTATTACCTGTTAATAATTCAACTTTTGAAAATAATCTAACACTATTAGCAATTGAAGAATCTTGTTCAAGATCAACTGATAAATCCAGGAAAGTTTCTCGACGACATGATGCTGAATCACATGTTAAACATTTAGTCTCGGAAACTAATTCACCTTCAAAAATCCCCCTTAAATCATCACTTTCATCACTTTCAATCATTTTATTTAATAAGAAATTTAAAAATTCATGTGCATCTTGATGTTGCATATTCCTAAACATAATATTCTCCCTTTTAGTAACTTCAAGTAATCTATATGGTGAAATAACCCCCGTTATTGAATAATTCTCTGCAATACATTCAAATGCTGCCTTCATAACTGTTAGCATATTATCTTCTTCAAATCCATATTCACGTGCAAATGATTCATCTAAATTAATAACAGGTCCATTTATTAATGCAGCTTTTTTCCTCCATTCTAAACTTGCATTCTTATCATGAATAAGTCCAACAAGTGTTAAATTTCTTTGAGTATTAAGGAACATGTTACATTCAATATCTTTCAGTGCGGGGAAATCTCGTATATATTTTTGAACAATAGCATTCCCATCATTACCTGCAATATAACCAAAATCACTACTTTTGTAAACTACTCCATCATCTCCACAACTAACACTTTTAGAAACTTTTTCCTTATGAATACCGGGTACATCAAATTTCCTACGATGAGCACCATTATCTTTACCCATTGCAAGTATAGCACGACGAAATTCACTCGTATGATAAAGACATTGGAAAATTGAAGATATATAGCAAATGTATCCATAATTCTCAATTCCAAATAACTTTTCTGATCCATCTCCCCATGGGAATTTCGTATCATTATGAATAACTTTCTCTAATTCAACTTTCTCGGCATCTGTAAATGATTTTATATTTAACGGTATCCATGTTTTTACTTCTTCTTGTTCACCTGGTCGAGCATCACTTTCCACATTCTGTTTCACTTCAGTCTCTTTATTCTTAGACTTGCCCCTCAGCCTTTTGAACATTGTCTCACAGTTACTAACAGAAGAAACGTGTTGGGTTCGAATAAGTTGAACAACGTCGCGGCGGGGCAGGAAAATGGATTGAAACAAAATCTATACATATTCTTCTCAATCGCAAATCATCTCAAATCTTAATTTAATATATTCAAACTCAAACTTTGCTGAATATAAATGGCTCATCCATATAGACAACAATTGTCTAATAGTATAGGTGAGAATATAAATGTGATTCCTGATCAGAATGGGTTTAAAATAAAACCTTATCAAATTTTAGCTGATCAATCGCCGAGGAAATCACTTCATCCGTTCTTACGTAACTTACCCGCTGATGTCTCAAAATCGCTTGAGTCACTACATCTATCATCAGCGCCTTCGACTCCTTTAGAAGGATCATTCGAATCGAAGGTTTCAAGAGACACTTCGATTGCAACATCAAAAGAGGATGACCAAAATACACATACAAATGAAAACACAACTACAAACACAACAACAAACACAACTACAAACACGACTGCAAATACAACAATTACAACAACACCAACACAAAACAATTTATCATCACCTAATTCAGCAAATGCTGCCCAAGACTCCCCACTGCAAGAGTACTTTGAGCAGGCTGTCCATAGAAGCATGGCTCCACCGCTCGCGTCAGAGAAAACTTTCAACAATAGCGACAATACTGAAAACAGCAGTATTCCAGATCCAAACCACAAGAGAACTACTTCCGTTGCCAACTTGATCCATCCAGTGCTGAATCCAGAAACTCGAGAACATCATGAACAGCAGAGTACGGGAGAAACACAATCAGGGGAACAATCACAACCGGCAGGTTCAATCCCGGTAAATCATTTACCTTTAGAAAGTTCTATTGAAATGTACAGGCAGAACGCTAAGAAAACAAAAGACCCACAAACGCTACTTGTATTTGCACAAGTTCTTATCAAGACAGCGTTAGTAAAGAAGGACAATCCGCTAACTTCACGTGAGAAGGAAAAATACCTTGATGAAGCACATTCAGCATTGAAAAAGTCCGCAAAGGCTGGTCTTACGGAAGCACAGTATTATTTAGGCGATGCATTCTCCGTTGGTTTATTCACTAGGGGAAAACCTGATTTAAGCAAATCACTTATCTATTTTGAGAGTGCTGGGAAGGCTAAACATGCAGAGAGTGCATATAGAACGGCTATATGTTACAAGAAAGGTTGGGGGTGTACGCGTGATGCACGTAAAGTTGTGAAATATCTTGAAATCGCTGCAATGAATAACCACCCTGTTGCGATGATGGAATATGGAATATATGCATTCCATGGTCTTATGAGTTTCCCTGACGATGTCAACACGAAAAAGAGAGGAATTAGTTGGTTACGGCGTGCAACTGAATGTGCAACTGAACTGAGTTGTGGTGCACCATACGAATTAGCATTGATTTATATTAACGGATTCAAAGATATCGTTATACGAGACACCAAATATGCTATTAAATTATTATTCAAGGCTGCTAATTTAGGTCATGCCAAATCTGCATCGATGCTCGGTAAGTTTTACGAACTCGGTGATATAGTTGAACAAAACCCTGATCTTTCAATACATTTCTATAATATGGGTGCTACACTGGGTGATGTAGATGGTATGATGGGATTATGCTCATGGTATTTTGTTGGAAGTCCGAATTTAGAACAGGATTATAATGAAGCATTTGCATGGGCTTTACGAGCTGCAGATTTAAAACATGTAAAAGCTATGCTATTACTTAAAAATTTTTACACTATGGGTATAGGATGTGAAAAAAATGAAAAACTGGCAGAGTACTGGTCAGAACAAGCAAAATCACAGAGTAAGAAATAATTAATTTTATACAACAACATTGTTAAATAAATAAGAAATAGACTCACCATTGTGTAATCTTCTAATCGCTTCAGCTAAAGTTGGACCTATATCCAGAATTTCTAAAATAGAACATTCCTTAACGTGTTCACTTAATGGCATAGAATTCGTGCAAATAATCTTCTTAAGTGAACTATTATTGAGTCGTTCAATTGCATTTCCACTGAATATACCATGCGTAACAATAGCAATAACTTCCTTTGCTCCTTCATCAAGTAAAATATCAGATGCTTTACATAAAGTTCCACAAGTATCAGCCATATCATCAACTAAAATACATGATTTATCACGAACATCACCAACTAAAACCATCCTACTAACCTCATTAGCCTTAGCCCTTTCCTTATGTATCAATGCAAACTGTGTATCTAATTTATCAGCAAGAGATGCTACTCTTTTAGCACCTCCAGCATCAGGAGAGACCATCATGATGTCATTAGTGTCTTTGTAATTATCTTTAATCCATTTAAGTACATTAGGTTCAGCGTATAAGTTATCTACAGGTATGCTGAAAAATCCTTGAATTTGTGAGGCATGTAAATCCATTGTTATAACATGGTTGCATCCTGCAGTTTGTAACAAATTTGCAATAAGTTTAGCTGAAATTGGTACTCTACTTTTATCCTTCCTATCCTGTCTCGCATAGGGGAAGTTAGGAATGACCGCAGTAATAGTCCTTGCAGAAGCTTGCGTGCATGCATGAACCATAAGTAAAAGTTCCATGAGGTAATCGTTTAACTTCTCACGACCACCACAACCAGTTTGAATAATGTAAACGTCTTCATCTCTGACAGAATCAGCAACTTTAATAGCAGTTTCATTGTTCTTAAATTGAATCGCATCGATATTAGAGAGCGGTAATTTTAATTTGGCACATATAAGTTCAGCTAATTCAGGATGAGAATTAGCAGCAAGGATCTTTATGTTATTCTTACTCTTATGTGTTGACATGTTATCTTCTTGCTTATCCATAATTCAGAATATACCCCAGAAACATAAAAATCGTAGGTAGAGAGAAAAAAAAACTTGTGATAAAAAATTCATCAACTCTCAAAGACGCAATGCCATGCACAAATAGCTGGTACTCACGTGGATGCATTCACTGTTTGCTTCTACATGGTTTACATATAGTTCTACCTATAATTTAGGCACTTTATAATCTATAGGATAGAGAGATGTTGTTTTGTTCTTCCAGAAGTTAAATCTTGCTCAAAACAGACGTAGCTAATTGCATTCGTAAGATCAGTCCAAAATCTGTTTCATTAGCTGGTAAATACTTTTTAGATACATTACTATCCATATAACCGCTTGATTGGTTTCCCTACACCTTCATTATACGTCTGCACAGAGCTAGATGCGTGATAAAGGAACACGTATCCACGCGCATATCAATTTGTGAATAGTCAAGCCCTGGCCAAATCACACTTGTTTCCTTCCTACAGCAACGATCTTATGTCATCTGCAGCATACAAACGTCTTTATAAAGAATACAAACAGATTCAGAGTAGTCCTGTTCCATACGTTGAAGCTAGACCAAATGATAGCGAGGTTTTAGAATGGCACTATGTTATAACGGGACCTCCAGAGACACCATACGAAAACGGACAATATCATGGAAGAATCACGTTTCCAAAAGAATACCCTTTTAAACCACCAAGAATAATAATGTGTACACCATCAGGAAGGTTTATGGTTAATACTGCATTATGTCTCAGTATGAGTGACTTTCATGAAGAATTATGGAATCCAGCATGGTCAGTGGCTACAATATTAACAGGACTTTTATCGTTTATGACAAGCGAAGAGGCAACAACAGGATCTATTACAGCTTCACCATTTACAAGAGCTCATTTAGCTAAACAGTCTAAACATTTCAACACATTTTCTAATCCTGTTTTTAAAGAAATTTTCCCGGATATCTATGAAAAGAACATAGCAGAACTTGAACAACTGACTAGAGATGTACAAAATTCAGGGAGCAATCGCACGTAAGGATAACACTGAAACAACTAAATCTTCCTCGGAAGTTTCGAAAACATCTTCGCAAACTCCGAAAGCATCGTCTAAAAATTCCGAAACTTCCACGGAAACATCAAAAACTGATGACAAAAGCACCATTTTAAAAGAGGAAAGTAAACGAAACGAATCAAATTTGGGCTCTTTAATACTCATAGTAACTTTTCTCATAATTGGATTGGTGATAAAACAAATCAACTAAATCGATTCATGTATTGATTCAACATTTTATAATTCTAATGATCATCCCACGATAACCATATCATGACCTAGTTTCCTACATTCATATTT
Source organism: Pichia norvegensis (assembly GCA_030570285.1). Taxonomy (NCBI): domain Eukaryota; kingdom Fungi; phylum Ascomycota; class Pichiomycetes; order Pichiales; family Pichiaceae; genus Pichia; species Pichia norvegensis. Next base: position 69,617 of record JAJLVM010000162.1, read on the forward strand.
GATCAAAGTATTCCTTCAAATCTGATTCGTCATATATAATCTCACACATAAGTGAACAAGATGGGCAAACGGCAATATTCTCGCCATCTTCAAGATCATAAATGGAAATTTGAAATCTGTCACCACATGGACATGGGTAAGTGAAAAGCTGTGTATTTGGATCAAAGGTGAAATCTTCAATCTCTATTTGATCATATATAGTCTCTGACATTGGATTTGCCTTTGCCGTATAGTTTTTGTATATAATAATAAGTAAATTTTTCAACCCTGACTTATTAATGTACCGAACAAATAAAATTCGTAATCTTTTTCTCACCAGCCACGAAAAAGAAAATTGGAAAGACACCAGCCACCTTTAAAAAGGGTTTGCATGCAAAAATTGTAACCCTCACTCTGTGCACGTGCGCATTGTAGTGACTGTTATTTTGCTGTTAATTACTGTGCGGTGCGCCGGGGTCTGGGAAAAACGTTGCTCTTCGCGTGTGGGGCGTTCTGCGACTTTCCCAATCGGGCGGCCCACTCTCACCGACTCCCAGTGCGCCTGGGCATTCCGCTCACGTCCTCCTGTATACTATAGATTTTTTCAAGGTATATTGGTAAAAGCTAGAGTCAGTTTACAAGATTCTTCTGATTCTCCCTTATTAACCACAGAATAATGTATGTTACAACCCTACCAGAATGTTTAATTGTGAATGAATGTGAATGTCCATATACGTTAATCACATAATCAGATGAAACTACACAAATAGAATTACATGACAAAATCAAAAAATTAGTGAAAAGGTTATCTAAAAGAGGTTCCATCAGTCAAATAAGTATAAGATATGGATAAATTACAGACTTAGATCATATTCAAGCACAATTTAAATGCACCATCTATAAAGAATAATTTACTAACATTTAATTTTTATTACAGTCATCATGGGTATTTCTAGAGATTCTCGTCACAAGAGATCCGCTACTGGTGCTAAGAGAGCTCAATACAGAAAGAAGCGGAAGTTTGAGTTAGGTAGACAAGGTGCTAACACCAAGATCGGTCCTAAGAGAATCCACAGTGTCAGAACCAGAGGTGGTAACCAAAAGTTCAGAGCTATCAGAATTGAAACTGGTAACTTCTCTTGGGCTTCTGAAGGTGTTTCCAGAAAGACCAGAATTAACGTTGTCGTTTACCACCCATCTAACAACGAATTGGTCAGAACTAACACTTTAACCAAGTCTGCAATTGTTCAAATTGATGCAACTCCATTCAAGCAATACTTTGAATCTCACTATGGTATCACCTTAGGTAAGCCATCTGCTGAAACTGAAGAAGTTAAGAAGTCTAGAGCTGTTCAAAAGAAGTTAGCTGCAAGAGCAGATGACTCCAAGATCGACCCAGCTGTTGCACACCAATTCAACTCTGGTAAGTTATACGCAGCTATTTCTTCTAGACCAGGTCAATCCGGTAGATGTGATGGTTACATTTTAGAAGGTGAAGAATTAGCATTCTACTTAAGAAGATTAACTGCTAAGAAATAAATCATTTTATAATAGCCTTTTTAATTATAAATATCTGTTTGCAAAACTAATATACTCTATGTACATTTTGTTTTTAGTCTGAAAACATCAATCGAGATAAAAGTTTATTGACTACTTGAGCGAAGATGGTTTCTAAAGCAGTATGTGAAGGGTGAAGACGGTTTCTAAAGCAGAAGTATGCGAAGGATGAATACAGTTCTACTAATTACTATTACTAAAAGCTCAAACTTTATGTCAGTAAAGGCAACAATCGTTTATCCGCAAATTCCGAAGAATCGGTACAGGTCTGTGAAAATTGTGTTTCATCATTAAAAGTTAAGCTTCTTTATAAAGCACATACTCCTGTATGTACATCAAAAAGTGGTTGATTGGAAGAGGTTACACTTGATTCTGCAACTTGAAGTGTGGTGGACATTGGATTCCTTTTATACTCAGCGCGCTTTCCAAAAAAAATAATCTCTTGAAGTCCAAGTCAAGGGTTTTATAACTGCACTCAACATGTCTTATATCTTCCATAAAGGTTTCCGAAAAGGCTAAATAGTAGCATAAATGATACAGATTGTTGATTAACACAAAATACAAATTTTATAGATTGAATGAATAGTAAAAAGTCCAAGAAACTTAGTTGATTTGAGCGATTTTTTCAGCTGAAACTTTAGATTTCTTTTCTCTAGTTTGCTTTGCAGTAGCTCCCGCTTCAGTATCAAGGAAGAAATCCCAAATTCTAAAAGAAGAAGCATAGTTACCAATGAAATGATGGTGATGTTCATCGTGATGATCTGCACCTGCCCATAATGGGAAGAAATGATGTAAAGATATTGGGAATTCATAACCCGAATGAGCATCAATAGCTTGGAAAAGTCTCAGCGTAATCCAGATACAGATGGTGAATAAATGTAAGTTACGGGTGAAATAACACCATACAATTGGAATACCAACAGTACCAAAACCTAATAACATAACTTCAATTGGATGAGCATATTCAGCTGCTAAACCGAAAGGTGCAGCATATCTGTGATGTTGCTTATGAATGTATCTGTAAAATTGACCATAGTGAATACCTCTATGGAACCAGTAATGCCATGCATCTTCTAAAAAGAAAAAAATAGTAACTTGTGTTGCAATCGTAGTCCATGATGGGAATGGGACATTATAAGAAACACCGATTTTTTCAGCGATTGGATGGAAGAACCAGATAGGGAAAGCTTCAACAAAGAAATGAGATTTAAGAACGGATTTAGTACATTCCCATTGTTCTTTATCACTTGGATAAACATTTGGTTGAATCTTGTATTTCTTGAACCATGGTGTTCTGTCAATAATATACCATGGGATACATCTTCCAAAATACATCACTTCGTGAAGTAAAAAGAATAACAAACCTGTTGCAACAATATCGTTATCCATGTAGACATAGTAAGCTGCCCAAAGCTTTTCAACAAAGTTCAAATCATCGATATTTTTTATTGCATTATATGCTGCTGTGAACGATTCCTTTGGAATATCGATTGAATTAGAACCAAACACTCTGAATTCAGATCAATGAAAATGAAATGTTAGTAAGATATCTTTGATAAGGGATAAACTTTACTTGAAATAGGAATTTCAAGAGATAAAAGAAATACATACTGACTCATTTGACTAATTTGATTGTTCCGAAACTCTTCTGTTCTTTATCGTACCACAAGGAAAAGCTCAAAAGCGTGCCACTTTTCACGTAGGGCGAAATCTTTACGTGTTTCTCTCTCAACAATTTTTCAAATAAGCGGAACGAGCGAGCATTACTCGCGGAACGAAGACTCTTAAACGAAATGAATTTTATCCGGACATCGCTCGAATCGGAGATTAACAATAGATGCTAATATAATGTGATTAAACGTATAATACAAATAGATAAATATGAAGCTAGGGATAATGTAAAGTAAATTAGTTTTGGTTAGATGCAACCCACTTTCTAGCATTTCTGAATAGTCTGATCCATGGACCATAACCACCCCATTCTTTACTTTCTTCAACTGGATAGTATGAGTTAGATTCTAATCTACAAACTCTCTCTGGATGTGGCATCATGGCTAACACTCTACCATTGACAGATTTGATAGCAGTAATACCATTTGGTGATCCGTTAGGATTGAATGGGTACTTTTCAGTAGCAATACCGTAGTTATCAACGTATCTAGCACCAACTAAACCTTTCTTAATAAAAGTTTGCATTTGTTCTTCGTTCTTCCATTGAGCTCTACCTTCACCGTGAGCAACAGCGATTGGTAACTTGGAACCTTGCATTCCATCAAAGAAGATAGAAGGATTAGATTCTTCTTGAACAATTTCTAAAGTACATACTCTAGCTTCGTATTGTTCAGACTTGTTTCTTTCAAAACTTGGCCAGTCTTCTGCACCATTGATCAAAGATTTAATCTTAGATAAGAATTGACAACCGTTACATGCACCAAACGCAAAAGTATCTTGTCTCTCATTGAAGAATTTAGAAAATTCGTTTCTTGCTCTGTCATTGTACAAAACGGATGTAGCCCAACCGTTACCAGCACCTAAAACATCACCGTATGAGAAGCCACCACAAGCAGCCAAACCAACAAAATCATCAAGTGTTACTCTACCAGAAATAATATCGGTCATGTGAACATCAACACTTTCAAATCCTGCTTGTTGGAAACACCATGCCATTTCTTGTTGACCATTAACACCTTGTTCTCTAAGAATTGCAACTTTTGGTCTTGAAGTTAAAGAACTAATATTTAAATCATCTTGAGGAGCATATGTAAGTTTGTAAGTTAAACCTGGATCATTGTTATCAGCAATATTGTTGAATTCTTCGTCTGCAGATTGTGGATTGTCTCTTAATCTTTGTAAGTGATAAGAAGTTAAACTCCATTTTTCCTGTAATTTAGATCTGACATCAGAGTAAACCTTAGAGCCGTTGACAGAAATATCAACAGATTGTACAGCATCAAACACTGGTGAACCAATGACAGAAATGTAATCAGATGAAACACCATGAGATTCAAAGATCTTAGTAAAAGATTCAACATCGGCTTTCTTAATTTGGAATACTGCACCTAATTCTTCACTAAACAATTCAGTGAAAACATCGCCAGAAGTTGACTTCAAATCAATATTCAAACCGGATCTACCAGCAAATGCCATTTCCAAAAGAGTGACTAAAATACCACCATCGGAAATATCGTGATAAGCCAAGACGTTTGATGATTGATGTAATTCCAAAACAGATAATAAGAATCCTTTCAAAATTTGGTTGTCATGAACAGTTGGACAAGAGTCACCAAGTTGATTGAACACTTGAGCAAATGCAGAACCACCAAGAGATTTCTTGACCTTTGCAGCAAGATCAACATGAACTAAAACGGTATCTTCGACATTTTGAATTTGAGGAGTCCAAGTCTTTGAAGTGTCAGAAACACCACAGAAGGAAGTGATGACTAAAGATAATGGAGCCATAACAGTCTTATCGTCCCAGGTCATCTTCATAGACATGGAATCCTTACCAACTGGAATAGCAACACCTAATGATGGACAGAGGTCTAAACAAATAGCTTGAACAGCTTCATATAATGCTTTACCTTCACCAGGAGAAGAAGCAGAGGACATCCAATTTGCGGAAATCTTGACCAGGTCTAGACTCTTAATATCAGCAGCAACCAAGTTAAGCAAGGATTCTGCAATACACATTTTTGCTGAAGATGCAGCATCAATGATTGCAAGAGTTGGCTTTTCACCCATTGCTAAAGCTTCACCAGTCTTGATCAGTTTATCACCTAAAGAAGTACATGTAACACCGACATCAGCAACAGGTACTTGCCATGGACCAACAAACTGGTCTCTATCGATCAAACCAGTAACAGTTCTATCTGCGATGGTGATAAGGAAAGATTTTGAACCAACAGCAGGCAATTGTAAAACTCTTGAAATGGCTTCATCAATGACAACCTTAGAAACATCGACTGGGTGGAGGTTGTATTTTTTAGTAGAATCCTTTCTTGACATTTTTGGTGGCTTACCGAACAAGACAGACATTTCCAAATCAATAGGAGTAGTTTTCAACAATCTGTCAGTCAAAACCAATCTCTGTTCGCTGGTAGCAGTACCTACAACAGCAAAAGGACATCTTTCTCTTTCACAAATTTCCTTGAATTTTTCTAAGTTAGATTGGGAAACACCTAAAACGTATCTTTCTTGAGATTCGTTACACCATAATTCCATTGGAGACATACCTGGTTCTAAAGATAAAATGTCTCTAATTTCAAACTTAGCACCTAGACCGTTATCGTGAACCAATTCAGGGAGAGCATTGGATAACCCACCAGCACCGACATCGTGAATACACTGAATTGGTGAGTCAACACCAAAACTATTACAAGCGTCAATAACTTGTTGAGCTCTTCTTTGAATTTCTGGGTTACCTCTTTGAACTGAAGCGAAATCTAAATCTGCGGAACCTTCACCTGAAGCAACAGAAGATGCAGCACCACCACCTAAACCGATAAGCATAGATTGACCACCTAAGACGATAATTGCGGAACCTGGAGTGATTTTGAATTCGGACTTCAATGCTAATTGAGGTCTAACTGCACCCATACCACCAGCAATCATGATTGGTTTGTGGAAACCTCTGATTTCCTTTTCACCTTTGCCGTTTTCAACAGTTGTTGTCAATGTTCTGAAATAACCGTTGATACAAGGTCTACCAAATTCGTTGTTGAACGCTGCGGAACCTAATGGAGCTTCAATCATAATGTCTAAAGGAGATGCAATATGGTTTGGTTTGCCCACGGATAATTCCCATGGTTGTCTCAAAGTTGGAATTTGTAAATCAGAGACACTGAATCCTGATAAACCACATTTAGACTTAGAACCTCTACCAACGGCACCTTCGTCTCTGATTTCACCACCGGAACCAGTAGCTGCACCAGGGAATGGAGAAACCGCGGTTGGATGATTGTGTGTTTCAACTTTGATCAATGTGTGCACAGTTTCCTTAGTTGAAGTCCATGTGTTTTTGTTATTGAAGTTGGGACTGAAGAAGAAAGCTGGGGAACCTTCAAAAACAGCAGCATTATCAGAGTATGCAGAGATTGTACCTTGTGGGTTTAACTTATGTGTGTTTCTAACCATTTGGAACAAGGACATATCTTTCTTTTCGTTATCGATGGTCCAATCAGCGTTGAAGATTTTGTGTCTACAATGTTCGGAGTTGACTTGGGCAAACATGAAAAGTTCAACATCTGTTGGGTTTCTATTTAAGATATTTTTGAAAGCATCGATTAAGTAAGAGATTTCACCGTCATCTAATGCCAAACCCATTTCTTTATTTGCCTTGATTAAGTTTTCCTTTGAGGAGATGATATCGACATGAACAAGTGGTTTTGGACTATGCTCTTCGAAAAGGTCGTTAAATTTTGGGATGTGTTCATTGATATAAAGAACTTCAGTCATTCTATCGTAAATTGAAGAGAATGATGCAAAGTTTTCCTTTTGAAGGATATCTAAGATTGGGAAACCTTGTCTAACAGTAATTAAAACTGCCAAACCTCTTTCAACTCTTTGAATTTTATCGCCTAAACCGCAAACTTCAACAATATTAGTAGCTTTTGAAGACCATGGGGAGATTGTACCTGATCTTGGTAAGACTCTAACTAAATAAGAATCTGAACCAAGTTTGGATTGTAACTTTGTGACTGAATCTTGGTGATCGCCATCTAATTGGATTAGGTCGTACAAGATTTTATTCTTTTCATCGTTCAAGTCCAGTTCGTTGTCGTACTTTAATAAAAGTTTTAATTTTTCCAAAGTTTCGGAGTCCAAATCAGTTTTGAAATCGACAAAGTGAATTTGACAAGATTTGACATCAACAACGACATCAGAGTTAACTGAAGTATTAATATCAGAGATTAAATTGGAAACTCTGAAAGTTGACAAAGCTTGTGGACCAGGTAAAATGATCATTTTAGGAGAATCAGCAGCCATTGTTTAAAGATTAATTGCAACCTGAAAAGATTGTTTTGTTTGAGGTTGCTCTTGATGTTAAAGGGGAGAATCACTACAGAGAGTCTAATCTACAATCAAAATCCTAGGAAGGAAAGTGAGAAGGAAGTGAAAAGAAGTGTGAAAGAATAAGCAAACCGAGGAAATCAACAGTAAAGGTCCGTAATAGTTAATATAAAAAAATTATGAAATTCCATTGAAGGGAGAAGTCACGGTAGATAGAATGGGGCTCGGCGATTCAGTTTGTTTAACTTCTGTGCTTTTCTTTTTTGCGCCGATCGACGCTGGCGGCAGGGACCGTTTGTTGCTGTTGTCGCAGCCACGACATGAATTTCAGTCTTGCAGATAGCTAGGTGGTTGAGTGTGGAGTGTGGAGAAGGTGTTTGTGCATTGCATATTGGGTACATACGGTTGTGGATATGGTTCCTGTGAAGCGGAAGGTTGCAGACACCGATTTGGCTGAGTCTGAGGTTGATCGGGCGGATATTAAGCGTAATAAGGGGAATAACAGTGTTTCGGGGGATGATGTTGATAATAACGGAGTTGATGAAACGAGTAATGCTGGAAATGGTAAGAATGATGATGCAGGAGATGAAGGAGTTGTTGAAGATAAGGGTGATGTGATAGTGAAGGAGGAAAGAGATGATGAAGATAAGGAAGATACGAAAAATGAGGGTGCAGAATCGGAGTTGAAAAATGATCAAGTTGTAAGGAAAACTGAACTGCCACCTCCACCTGAAGACGATGATATTGAACTGGTAGAAGATGTTGATGATGATGAGAAGAAAAGAATACATACATATCAATTTGATGGATATACCTATACGTATAAAGATCGACCTTCAGTTGTTGAAGAACGAGAAGGTAAGATTGAATTTCGAGTTGTTAATAATGATGATACTAGGGACAGTATGATTATACTTACTGGATTAAAGAATATTTTTCAAAAGCAATTACCTGAGATGCCTAAGGCATATATTGCAAGACTAGTTTATGATCGATCACATGTTTCTATTGCAGTTGTACGTAATAAATTAACAGTTGTTGGAGGTATAACAATCAGGCCATTTGAGACACATGAATTTGCTGAAATTGTTTTCTGTGCTATTTCATCAACTGAGCAAGTGCGAGGATATGGTGCACATTTGATGAATCATTTGAAAGATTATGTTCGAAATACGACAAAGATTAAATATTTTTTAACATATGCTGATAATTATGCGATTGGATATTTTAAAAAGCAAGGTTTTACGAAAGATATAACATTACCAAAGAAAGTTTGGATGGGATATATTAAAGATTATGAAGGTGGTACATTAATGCAATGTACGATGTTACCAAAGATTCGATATTTAGATAGTAATAAGATACTATCAATTCAGAAAGCTGCAATTTTAAGGAAGATTAGATCAATTGGTAGATCACATATTGTATATAAGGGTATTGAACATTTTAAGAAAGATAATTTTAAACCATTAAATCCATTTGATATACCAGGGGTGAGAGAAGCTGGATGGACGAGAGAGATGGATGATCTTGCGCAGAAACCTAAGAGGGGTGCACATTATGTTGCGATGTTAACAATATTAACAGAGATGCAAAATCATCCATCTAATTGGCCATTTTTACAACCTGTTAATAGAGAGGAAGTACCTGATTATTATGATGTTATTAAGGAACCAATGGATTTAAGTACGATGGAAGTTAAATTAGAGAATGATGTTTATGAAACGATGGAAGATTTTATTTACGATTGTAAATTAATTTTTAACAATTGTCGACAGTATAATGGTGAGAATACAACATTTTACAAAAATGCAAATAAATTAGAGAAAGCGGTTATTGCTAAACTTAAAGATTTCCCTGAATATTCAAGTTGTTTAGATATTTTAACGCAAAGGTAGAGAGAGGGAGAGAGAGAGAGAAAGAGTTGATTAATTTGATCTAGTCATTCATTTCTTGATCAACTTGAGATTCATTATTTTTCTCTTGTTCCTTTAAAGTTTCGATAATTAAAGCCAATTCATCATCTTTATAAATTTTAAAACCTCCATCTTTAGTAACACTAGCTATTTGAGCATTTGAAGAATCTAATTTTTCTTCCATTACTTGTTTTAAAACTTTTAGAGCTAATAATTCTGCTTCCTTTAAAGTTAAAGATTTATGATATTCATTTTGTAATTCTGCTTGAGCACCTTCAGAACCTGAACCAATTGCCTTTGCATCATATCTATAAAATGTTCCTGAAGGTTCAGCATGATAAAGTTGAGGACCTTTATCATTATCATAACCAGCGATTAATAAAGCAACACCGAAAGGTCTTGACATTAATCTTTTCTCACCTGAAGCACCTTCACCGAATCTTAAAGCCAAATCACAAACAGATTGAGTTAAAGATTCAACAGATATTTGTTCATGATAATAAAGATCATGTTGAACGGAAGCTACTCTAGCATGATCGATCATTGATCTTGCATCAGCTGTTAAACCGGACATTGCACAACCTATATGAGTATCAATTTCCATAATTTTTTCAATTGAATCACTTTCAAGTAGTGAAGAAGAGACTCTTTTCTCAACGGCTAGTATTACACCTTCACTAGTTGAGATTCCGATAGCTGTTGAACCGAGTTTGATAGCTTCAAGTGAATATTCGACTTGGAAAAGTCTACCTTCGGGGGAGAAAGTGGAAACACCACGATCGTATTCACTTCTGGTCAAGAACATTGGTTTGTGATGGGTAGTTTAAGAAGTGTGGTGGGATCAGAAGGGTAATTATCAGTATCAGCAGTGTAGTGGCAAAATCTACCTGAAAGGGAAACTAGGGTGAGATCCATGTTGAATTGAGGGGGGGCTGGTGGTCGATCGACGTGAGGCGTAAAGCTGGGGCTGGTGTGGCGTAAAGCTGGGGCTGGTGAGGCAATGTGGCGGCTCGGCTGACTGAGAAGTGGGAAGTGCCTTGAAACGGGAAGGCGTACATGCGGTCTGGACCGTGGCGGGAGGGGAAATGGGGGAGGGAAATGGGGGGAATGTGCCCTGGGGTGGGGGGAGCAGGCCCGAAAAGGGGGGAAGCGTGTTTTGCCGGGACGGGAATGGGCGGGAATGGGGCTAGTGACATTTATTTTTCAGTTTGACAGAAAGCGGTGTTGGTGGGGAACGTTTCCATGTGGATAATAGGGTTGCTTCTTTGGGCAGGTGGCACAGTTGCGTGTTGGCGGTTCCCGTTTCTGGGTATATTAGTTGCAACACTTTTCCGCTTTTTCATCTCCAACCTCTGTCCTTTCCTCTTTCCTTCTTCTTTCTTCTTTCTTCTTTTTGGTCTTTTCCGTCTCTCTCTTTCTTTCCTCTATAAGTCAATTCCTTACACTTACAAATACAATGCAATACTCAACTATTTTATCTCTCGCTGCTTTCATGGCTGGTATCTCCGCTGAAAATATCTTGGTTGTCTTAAACTCTGATATTAATGCTAACTTGAACGAATACTTAGGTTACGTTCAATCAAACACTGCTGCTGATATCGGTCCTTTGTTATCCATTTACAGACAAGCTCAAACTTACACTGATGATGCTTACACTACCTTGGCAGATTCTCAAGAATACGCTGCAATTTCTTCCTTTGCTGAAGAATTACCATGGTACTCTTCTAGACTTGAATCTAACATTGACGCTGGTGCAGTTGCTCCTTCAACTACCGCTGCTGAATCTTCAGCTCCAATGACTTCTTCAGCTCCAATGACTTCTTCTGAAGCAATGACCTCTTCAGCACCAATGTCCTCTGAAGAACACTCTTCTGCTCACTCTTCTGCTCACTCAAGTGAACACATGAGCTCTTCCCACTCTGGTGAACACTCAAGTGAAGAACACTCTGGCTCCCACTCTGCTACTCACACTGGTACTAAAACCGAATCCGCAACTGCTTCCGCTTCTTCTACCGCTGGTGCAGCTTACTTAGCTCCAGGTGCTGGTTTACTCGCTTTAGGTGCTCTTGCTCTCTTATAATTGTAAATGTTGATTAATTAATTGATTGATTGATTTATTGATTGATTACTTTTACACTTTTTTTTCTATAATGACTTTCTTCACCACCCACCCACTCACTTTTCCATTTTACTTACTTTACTTTACTACTTCACTCAACTACAATACCAGTTGTTGATTTGATTTTCACCTTTTCTGTGTTATTACTGTATAATTGCAAAAGCAACACATCAAAACGCCAAATCGAGCAAGCCAAATCGACCAGGCCCAGAATTTTCTTCCTGCTTACTAACTCCGCTAACTGCTTTTTTCCCCCACACACACACGCGTCGATCGGCGCGTCTGGGTGGAGGGGGTAGGAAAGAAGGGAGCATAGCATCTTCACTCCTGCGTAGCCAAATAGAATGCTCAGCGTTCCTTCCTTCCAGAGACACAACACCTGTTCCTTTTGCAACAACGCCAATTTGATGAGTGCCTACCTTATGTCACTGCTTGACTACATACCTGGAGTATCCCTCGTTGAAGGGGCTATTCAAAGTTTCCTTGTTGGGATACTCAAAACAGGTCCCGTTCCACAACACATTTCCTTCGTCATGGACGGTAACCGGAGATTTGCGAAAAGCCACTCACTGCCACTCAAGGAGGGTCACAGATTAGGAGCTGAAGCATTGGTGAAAGTACTTGACTGTTGTTTCCGGGTCGGTGTACGTGACGTTACAGCGTATGCGTTCTCTATTGAGAACTTCAACAGGAAGTCAGACGAGGTGGAGACTATATTCTCGCTCCTCAAGCACAAACTTGCAGTTATATCATCAGAAAACGAGCTCTGTGATGTGCACGGTGTTAGAATCAAGATTATCGGTAATCGGTCATATTTACCATCTGATGTACTCGCTGATATTGAACTTGTTGAAAAACGCACTAATAAACATGCAAAGCATACATTGTTTGTTGCATTCCCATATACATCAAGGGATGATATGTGGTATTCAACGAGTAAAATTGCTGATAGTGTAGGTAGGGGTGAAGTTGATGCTCGTGAGATTGACGAGAAGTTTTATGAGAGCAATTTTTATTACGAAGATGTTGCAAAACCTGTTGATATTTTAGTTCGAACTTCAGGACATACGAGGTTGAGTGATTATATGCTTTGGCAATGTCATCAAGATTCAGTTATTGAATATCCTAATACATTATGGCCAGAATTTAGATTTTATTTGACTTGGTTTACAATTTTCAAATGGAGTTATTATAAAACTTTGATTATTGAAGATGCAGAAATAATGCAAATTAAGAAACTTTCAAGGGATGATGTTAATGCACGGTATAGAGATTTACCTCGAATTCATCCACCATTTGCATCTGTTAGTAAAATTTGAGGGGGTTAGGCTTTGAGTTTTTTTTTTTTTTTGCTTGATTATTGATTAAATAAATAGAATTAAAAAATTATATAGTAAATATCTAGATTAGTTATAATTACGATTGAAAACCTGTGAATGCATTTTTCTCTAAATCGTCTTCAGGATTCTTTGCCTTTTCATTTTTAAAATAAGCTCTTTTAAAGAACTTGTATAATTCACAGCAAACGAGGAACAAAAGTGTGCAAAGGAAAGACCAAACCCATTCAATACCAATACCACGTTGTAAGAAAACGTAATCATTGATAACAGGGATGTAAATTGTTGGAATCAAAGTAACAAATCCCAAAATTACTGACCAAAATAAAAACTGGTTTGCCCAAAGATCTTTCATCCATTGAGTCCAAGGATTTGAACAACCTGGACGCATTAAAAATAGTGAATTACGCATATGAATAACTTCCCATGCAAGTATTAATGCACACCATGTCATTGTAACAAAAGAAGCTGAACGTGCTTTGAAAACTGAATGACATGATTCATCATAATCTGTTCTATTACAATTGATACCTAATTCACCATTACCGTAACCATAAATTTGAATAACGAATGGGATCATACAAGCGCAAGCTATAACGATACCATAGACAAACATATCGACTAAAACTTCCCAAGTGAAAACAGATTCTTTAGAATCTTTTGGAGGTCTATCCATGATATCATCAGCTGCTCTTTCAACACCTAATCCCATTGCAGGGAAACATGATGTAACAACGATAACCCAAAGAACTTCAACAGGAGATAATGGGAAAACTGAGAAATCATCATCATCTTTGAAAACCAAACCAACTAATAAAAAGATTGCTTGAGCAACATTACAAGCAAGTAATTGAACCACGAATTTTTGAATATTATCACTCATTCTTCTACCTTCTTCAACAGCGTTAAGTATGGAAGCAAAATTATCATCAGCTAAAACAATATCTGAAGCATCTTTAGCAACATCAGAACCATTTTTACCCATTGCGATACCAATATCTGAAATTTTTAAACTTGGAGAATCATTAACACCATCACCTGTCATTGCAACAATTTGACCTCTTCTATGTAAGGCATCAACAAGTCTAACTTTAGTTTGAGGTGCACATCTAGCAATAACTAATGGTAAAACAGGTAATTGATCAATTTGATCTTCATTTAAGGAATCAAATTGAGGAGCTGTCATAATCATTGAATCGATTATTTTCTGTGGTAACATTTTAAAATCTTGAGGTAAAATACCAACTTCTTTTGCAATTGCAGAAGCAGTTGAAGGATGATCACCTGTTGCCATATGAACAGAAATACCAGCATGATGACACATTTTAACACTTGGTAAAGATTCAGGACGTGGAGGATCATAAATACCAATTAAACCTAAGAAATGTAAATTTCTTTCAATTAATTCTCTATCAACTTTTTGCCAAGATAAATCTTTACCTTGATCAGTTGGTATTTTTTTAGCAAAACCTAAAACTCTAAGACCTTTTGAAGATAAAGCATTCATTTCATTTTCAATTTTTTCAATTACATCTTCATTAACTTCTTTAATTTCACCAGTAATTGGATCATTCCAAGTATCACATAATGTTAAAATTCTTTCAACTGCACCTTTAGTGAAAATAATTTCTTGATTTGTTTGATTATCTTTATAAATTGAAGACATTCTTTTAATACTTGAATCAAATGGGAATTCTGCAAGATAAGTGAAAAGATTTTTATTTTCAACTAAATCATCTCTATTATAACCTAATCTTGAAACAAAGACTTGAATTGAGATTTCTGTTGGATCACCTCTAGCTTTCCATTCATTAATACCATCATTATCATCAATATCTTCATAAACATTAGCAACATTAGCAATTGAAGCGGTAATAATCCAATCTTTGAAAAATTGGAATTTTTGAGTTTTCTCATATTTTTCTAAAAATTGATCGAATGAAATCCAATTGATGGTATTAACCTTTTCATTTTCATTTGAATTTGAATTTTTTTCAATTTCTTCTAATTTTGAGATTTCAACTGGTGTTAAATCTGTAAATAATACTTTACCAAGAGTTGGATTAAAAGGTTCATTAAAATCTTCAACTAAGAAAACACCAACATTTGGAATATAAACTTGCTTTGCAATCATTCTACCTTGAGTTAAAGTACCAGTTTTATCAGAACAAATAGCATTAACTGAACCTAAATTTTCTAATGCATCGAATTTCCTAACAATTACATTTCTTTTCAACATTTCCTTTGCACCAACTGCCATTGTAATTGTTAAAACCACAACTAAAGATGAAGGTATCATTGAAAGAGCAACACAAATAGCATAAATAGCAACTTCTTTAGTAACATTAAATTTTTGAGAAGCCATAACAACTATTGCGAAAATAACTGCAATACAGAAAAGGTAAATTGCTAACCAAGATAATCTTTTCTTTAAAGGGGTACCATCTTTTATACCTAAAACGTAACCTATTGTATTCCAAATTGTTATACCAGCTGCATCAGCATAATCTTTTGGTTTAGCATTTTTCTTATTTTCTACTTTTTTAATAAATTTATTACCACCTTTAAGAGCTTTAGCAATTTTACCAATTTCAGTATTTAAACCAGTTAAGATTACAATACCTATAGCTCTACCTTTAGAAACTGTTGAAGAAGAATAAGCTAAATTAAGTCTATCACCAACTGGTATTTCTTGATTATAAATTTTATTAGCATCTTTTGCAACTGGTAAAGATTCACCAGTAAGTAAAGCTTCATCAGTTTCTAAATTATGAGTTTCAATTAATCTTAAATCAGCAGGGATTGTATCACCAACTTTAATCAGAATCAAATCACCAGGTACAACATCTTCACTTGGTATAGTTTGTTCTGTACCATTTCTAATAACAGTTGCTGAAGGAGAAGATAAATTTTTTAAAGAACCCATTGTTTTCTCTGCCATGAATTCTTGTTGAGCGCCAATAATGACATTTAAAGAGATAATAAAAGCTATAACACCACCAGTTATCCAATCTTTAATTGCGAAAGATATAACCATTGAAATTATTAAAACTAAAATCATTGCATTAAAGATTTGTCTTGCTAAAATATTAATTAGAGAGATTTTAGATTCATCACCTAAAGAATTTGGTCCATGAATGGATAATAAATGTTTAGCTTGATCATTTGATAAACCATGAATTTTATTAGTTGCGAAAATTTCAAGGCATTTATTTATAGGTATCATATAAGCTTGATTAGCTGCATTAGCGAAAGCGACTTCAGTGTTAACTGAAGAGTAGCGAGAGATTATATCTTCGTTTATGTCTTGTTTTTCAGAGTCGGTAGACATGCGGAGTATGATTAAAAGATGCTACAAGAAAGATAGGGGGAGAGGAGAGGAAGAAAGAAAAAGAAGAGAAGATGAAAGAAGTGTAGACACTAAGAGGGGGGAAGTGTTGGTCTTTATAGCAGATAAGACGGAAAGAAAGGCAGTTGAAGAAAGAATATAATTAGACGGCTGGCGGTGAAGACCGGGAGGACCCTTATCAAGGGTGCACGGATGACCACGGTGTGCTGACAATGTGGAGGGACGCTAATTTACGGTGGGGACAATACTAGAGGCAGTACTAGAGACAATAGAGACAATAGAGACAATAGAGACAATAGAGACAAATTGAACAAGCAGGAGCCACACTTTCTTCTCTGCGCAGAGCGTGTCGGCCGAGAGGGGGAAGGGCAGGAGGGGGGTGACACGGGGGGACACTGGGGGGTGACACGGGGGGGACCTCTCCCCCCCGGGCTAAGCCCCCACTGTCACTGCAGGGGATACATACGGTGCACAGGTTGTGTTGTGTCTGTCGTGTACTTGCGGACACTTGTGTCGCAATGTCAATCTCCGCCCGATGGGTCTCGGGGGCTCGGCTCGGCTTGGGACGGCTCGGGATGGTTTCGTTTCGTTTTGGTTCGATTCATTCGGTTCTTCCGGGGTCACGTGAGGAGGGTTGTTGTGGTGGTGCACGGGTGTTTGGGGTTGTGATGATGATGATGATGTTGATGATAATGTTGAGCCTCCATCTCCTCTTTCTTGCTGAGCCCCCTATCTTCTTTCTTCGCGTGTCGGTTGAGCAGACTATCACTTTGCGACGCGTAGCAAATCTTCAACTACCATCCAAACAACTCTTCTACCCTCTTTGCACCCTCTTCCATCCTTCTTCTTCCATCCTTCTTCCTCTTCCTCTTAATCTACCAACCTTCTCTGCTCCCCGGTTTGCCTTTCTTTTACCTTCCCCCCACCCCCATCCCACAATGAACTCCCCACCGCTGCCATATGATAAACACGTCAATGTCAAACTACTATACACTTTCGACGACTGCAATACTTTCCTTGCCCGCTCCCAGTCTCCTCTCCTCGCCAAAATCATCACTCTACCAAATACTCCTCCTCATAATGGAGCTCAAATAGGTTGTGTACCTTTAAAATCTTGTCTTGATATTTTACTTTCAATTTCTCCTGAATGGTTCCAAAATAATTCAATTTATTCAATTTATTATAAAGATACTCTAGAATCAGGTGAACCTTATGTCGCAACTGGCCTTTCCTCAAATATCTCCCCGGATTTACTAATAACTGGTAGATTATCTTCAAATATTTTCAATTTATACAATCCAAATTCTTCAGCTGATGATACTCTTGATATAAAATTACGTTTCTCACCAATCTCAAATTCATTCCCCATCACTCGCAAAAGGCATCGCAAATCAACAATTAACACAAATTCTAATACAATTACAACTACAACAACTCCTCGTTTATCAAATCCTCCTCAATTGGCTTCTCGTACTCAATCTTTACCATTTATAACTCAAGATTCTCTAGCTCATAAAATAAGAGTATCAGATATGATGATGACAACAGTTAATGAAGAACTCGATGCTTCAGGTGAACCAATAGCTTCCAGATTTGAAAACTTTCATAAAAATAAACCTTCAGATCATTCACATCATTCACAGCACATAGATTCACAGCAACATCCAGTACGTGCTCGTAAAACTAAAAGTTTTATCCAATCTGTTGTTAAAATTGGTGATAATAATGTCTCTTCTTCGAAAAAGAAAAAAATAGCTTCAATCTCAAAAAATTGTGTTAATTGTCTCGCAATTTCAAATCCTCCTTATAAATTCTTTAAAGATGGAATATTTGAAATGGGTAATTCAGGTTTCCTTTGTGCAACTTGTACTGATTATCAAAATAATAATAACATTAAATTGTTACGTGAACGTGGTTACATGGGTTCAAGAGGTTTACTCGATGATCCTTATACTAAAAATTTAACTCATTCTACTACTACTACTACCTCAGCTAAACGTCCTAAAAGGAAAAATCTCTCTTCAAGTTCACCTTTCCTCTCTTCCTCTCCAAAGAATTTACAAAACGGTTTCTCTCACCCTAAAAAGAAACAACTAAAATCTTCAACTCTACCAATACCACAATCAAATTTCGATTTATCTAATTTCACCCATGATGATCTTATGAATATGCTTAAATTGGAATCATCTAATAACCAACCTCCGCAACCACATTCACTCCCCCTATCGAATATTGATGATTTTTTCGCCGTACCAACAATTAATTCAAAAGGTAATACCCCTCAAGATAATACACCACTTGATGCAACAAAGCTAAACACTACCCTTATCCGACTCGATGACGATGACAAGGAGAATATGCCACCACAGAAAAACGGCAACCTCTCCGCACTTAACATCTCTCCAAGCATCCAGCATATTATTGACTCATTCCCAAATGAACCAAGCTCACCTTCAAAATCAACTACTGACTGGAACTACGATTTCTTTAGCAATGACAATGATATCAACGATGATGAGGAAAACGAAAGAAATATCAAGGCAATCCTTGATAACACTGACGGCGTAGCTGATACTTCAGACTCTAATAACGCACAACGTACAGAAGTAGATATCACTAGCGCTGACAAGTACGAAATCACACCGCGTGATCCACCCACACAGCCAAGTGACGATGCAGAAGCGAATAACTCAAGAGAGGAAAAGGAACTAGCATCAGAAGAAAACACAAAATCAAAATCAGAATCAAAATCAAAATTAAAATCACCACTCCCACCACCCCCACCACCACCTTCTACAACTGCTGGCGCAGAATCAACCAAATCAAGACTCATGATGCCAAGTTCCCCCTTCTTCCACGTCGACAAAACACTAGACACAACAGCTATAACACTCGCCGGCACAGACTCCCTCCTCGACTGGAACGACCACTCCTCACCAGTAACAGACCCGCTCTCCTACTCAGGTAAACCATAGCATTTGTAACACTACTGTGTAATAATATCACTGGAAACTTTCGCCAAGCCGCCTGGAATAAAATCAGTCCTCCCCCTCTTTTTTCCATCTCTTCACATCGCACAATTACGTAACCGCTTAAACCAACATGAATTAGCGATCCAGTCCACTCTTCGACAATTCACCCCCAGGATAAGGGTACTTCTTACCACACCGCATCCACCCACTCATCGCAGATGATTCCGTTCAGAACTGCTGGTTACAACGGGTACGCATGCAAGTACTCCCCCTTTTACGACAACAAACTTGCCGTGGCAACAGCTGCTAACTATGGTTTAGTAGGTAATGGTAGACTATACATTCTCTCGATAACACCGGATGGTCGTCTAGTGCAAGACGCAATGTTCGATACTCAAGACGGTCTATACGATATTGCATGGTCCGAACTACACGAAAACCAAGTTCTGACATGTTCAGGTGACGGATCCATTTCCCTCTTTGACACAACACTCCCACAATTCCCTATAAAACGATTCCACGAACATCAACGAGAAGTATTCTCAGTGTACTGGAACATGGTTGACAAATCTGTATTCTGCTCATCCTCCTGGGACAGCACCGTCAAAGTATGGTCCCCCGTGCGTGACCACTCTCTCCTCACACTAACCTCCGTGAAAGACTTCACAACACGATCAGAGCAACAGCTACCGAACCCACACATGCCTCCACTCTCGACAAAACCCATTGCTGGGAACACAGTCAACGACTGTGTCTACCAGGCCACTTTCTCCCCACACGACCCAACAACGATCGTTTCTGTCAACTCCGCTTCACACTGCCAAATATGGGACACGCGTTCCTCTAACCCACTCGTCCTTGACTTCATATCTCACGGCGGACTCGAAGTCCTCTCCTGTGATTTCAACAAATACAGACCTACAGTTATAGCAACGGCATCAGTGGACAAGTCAATCAAGATCTGGGACATGCGCATGATACCTGACATGCAGCAACACAGTTCAGTCGCCCACAAGAACAAAGTTGGACCGTCACCGAGGAACAAACTTATAGGCCACGACTTCGCAGTACGTAAAGTACAGTGGTCCCCTCACGCAAGCGACACACTCCTCTCGTGCTCCTACGACATGACCTGCCGTGTCTGGCGTGACCTCACTGACGAAACAGCTCCCTATATGAGTGGTATGCGTATGCGACACGGAGATGCTATGGTTAACCACTTTGACGCTCATCGTGAATTCGTCCTTGGTTGCGACTGGTCACTTTGGGGGAGTGGATTCGTCGCAAGTACTGGATGGGACGAAATGGTGTACGTGTGGAAGGCAATTTGATCTGATTACATTAAAATACTACCTAAACTAAACTTATATCGCTGTTACGTATAGATGAAAACCGCTCAATCTCTGTCATCAATCGTGTTACCCAAATATCTCGCTCAATACGTGACCGCACAAGGAAGAGGAACCCTTCTCCTGCAACACCGAGTTTCGACGACCCCTTCAGTTTCTGCATCGGAGAAACACGTTCTCCATGATCGTCCGCCGTACCTTCACCATCTTCACCATCTTCTTCCTCTGCTTTCTGCACAATTTTCAGAGTACCCATCTTTAAAACCTTACCAAGCTTTTCACCAACAGTACCCGCTTCATCTCCGCTCAGGTCAGACTCACTCTCAGGAGACGACAAGTCCTGCTCATCGCTCCCATCACCACCATCCGAAACCCTTCTCCGCCTAACTTTTGTCGTTTCCTTTTCCTCCCCCTCCCCCTCTTCCTCTTTGATCTGCACCTTCTTCGATCCAACCCACACGGTGAACAACCGCTGCACTGTAGGCTCGCTGCTTCGCCACCCGTCGTCGTACATGCGTGGCACACCGCTGTAGTCGACTTTCGAGTCGATCTCAATGGTACTCGTGTACGCCGCATGCGACCGGCTGATCTGCGAGAACACATAGCACGTGGATAGCGGAATCGTCTTCACCTTTTTGTAATATGCTGAGTTCTTAGCAACCCGTGAAATTTTTGACCTGTTGTACACCTTGTATAAAACAATAAATCCAGGACTTAAAACAGCATAAAGCTTTTTAAATTGCTTCCCACTCAATAACCGACAGTAAACATATCCACATTGCAAAATCGGTTTGTCTAAAACATAAGAAGATATCGAATATATCCTTGAATCAGCGTGTGCCTTTGAAAGTTCCTGTTTGGATGACAGATTCATCAATTGCGCAGCAACAACGTATTCAAACTGATCGTCATTGGTATTCAATAATGTTAAATTCTTCTCTCGCAAAAGACTGATCCGCTTAAGATCTTCAAACTTTTTCAAGGTCCAATACTGTGATATCCTTTTCAATCGTATTATCCATTCGTCTCGGATCTTACCCGTACATACATTCAGTCGCACAATAGTTTTGTCAACCATGATTAACTCAAAACAGTTTTCCTGAAAATCAGTATCCTCGTTGGAACACTCCTTCGAGTTGGTGCCCCAAATCAAATTCGCAGATACTTTCAATAAAGGTGAAACATCTTCCTTTGCCACTTTACGAACATCCTGCACTTTCGTCAAATCAATCATCGAATGAGCACTCGAAATCAAACCTGACCGACGCTCCGCATCATAAAGTGCATACTCGTCCCTCTCATAATATTCAGCTAACGTTGTTTCAGGTGAAAGCCAAGAAACATGGTTTCCTTTCAACGGATACGGTGAAGACGAAAAAATCGTAGAGTCAAACTTTGCATGTTGTTCTAACTTTTCAACATCGTGAACTTCTCCTGCAGCAGAAATGAAAGTGTTAGGTAACAATGTGTTGTCTGATGTGGGGAAAGCGGGGACAGCTCTGTAAAAATTTTGGAAAAAAAGTATATTGTCACTAGTAAATGCATAAAAAAGCTTGAAATAATGTTTGCCCAATGGCGTAGTAAGTCTGCCTAGTCTATCAGAAAGTTTTATAACAAACCCTTCAATAGGTTCAGGTTCAAAAGCTTTATGCAAAATGTGATGATTATCATGTTCATACTCTCTAAGTTCTAAATCGTATGAAGAACCAATACAGCTCCATATAATTGGAACTAAAATTTTATTTTCTCCTAATATCCATTCTAATCTGTCATATCTTTTCAATGCTAATGCAAGTCTCGTTTCATCTAAATATAGTTTGTCTATAAATTTCCTTGTTGAATTATCTTTAGCTAAAATATTCGCTTTATCCATAATCCTCAACTTTTGTTTCAACATTTTCAAAATAAAGACAAAGATTTCAGGTTTCTCAAATTTGTAGCCTTTTTGATAATACATTACAGTTAAAAATTCTGTATTGTGTGATTGTTCTTGCATAAGAAGTTTTAACAATGACCTTTCACCTAAAATATCAAATGATAAATCTAAAGCGGGTATATTGATAATTAGTGACTTGTTCAATGTATCTTCTTTTGGATCTAACAATTGTTGTAAAAAACTAATCCAGGTCATTGCTGATGTTGTAGAATGTGCTAGCATAATATACGAAACTACTTTAGAATCTTTTACTTTGTTAATTTGAATACTCTTATCCAATAAATTAGCAAAGCAAACCTCGGTGTCATATTTTGACATTACAATTGTGGAAATTGAAGACATCCCTGGTGAATTATCTTTTAAAAACTTTTTCTTATCATTGTAAATTGTGTTGGTATTATGTGAGTTCTTCAATTTATGCAATTTTTCCCTTTTTTTATCAGCTTTACTATTTAATTTAGAAAGAATGGATTTTTTAGATTTAATATTTTTGCTTGATCTCTTGTTACCAGCACCGGGTAGTGTAGTCTCAATATTTTTGCTTGATCTCTTGTTACCAGCACCGGGTAGTGTAGTCTCAATATTATTTTCTTCTCCTAAGAAACTCAGTGTTTCATCTTGCAAATCATTAATCTCAGAATTGATCACATCTAATTCAGTCTTCAAAACTTCAGCGTGTAGGTTTTCTTCTAATAATGCGGTTTTCCAACTAAATAAAGCATCTTTTTTAAAAATCTTATTTGTCTTGTAAAACTGAATGATAGCA
The DNA here is from genome assembly GCA_030570285.1 of Pichia norvegensis. NCBI lineage: Eukaryota > Fungi > Ascomycota > Pichiomycetes > Pichiales > Pichiaceae > Pichia > Pichia norvegensis. Next base: position 92,906 of record JAJLVM010000162.1, read on the forward strand.
GGATAATCAACATCACTTGTTGCACGTACAACTACTATATATTCTTTCCATTTCCCTGCATTTTTAGTGCCAGAGTGTTCATCAAAGCCAACTTTATCTCGAATATAACTCATAACCAACATTTTTTCAATTTTGATAATCTCACCCTCTTCAAAACGTTGGAGTATCATCGATAACTTTTTTTTCCTTTCTGCAACTTTAGTCTCCATTGTAGATGCATATTTAGAAGCCAGAGAATTGGATTTGAGCTTTTTGTAAGTATCAGCTATTCTATCATCAATGTAAAATGGTGTTTCAGGACTATGATCTCCTTCCTTTTTAGCAATATCATTATTCAAAGCGGCAGGTGTAGGATTTTGTTCGTTCAATTGGAACACTTTATTAGAAGATGCTAACAAATATGTTGAAGATTTCAGTTTAGGTCTTGTTGGTTCTGTTGCCAAAAATTTGACTGATCTCATAATCTTATCGTTTTGTGGAACTGTTAGTTCTACATTTTCAAAAGAATGATTTGTGTCTAATCTTTCACATGCACTGTAGTAGGTATCTTCACTACTACTCTCATCCATTTCATGTGACTGTAAAGCTTTATGTCCGTGCAGAGCTACCATGGCATCATTGATCTCAGTTCTTAAAATTTCTTGCTTCTCGGACAAGCTCTTATTCATAAAATTGTCTAAAGATTGATGTGGTTGGTTGGTCACAGTCTCTGGAAGATTTTTAACAAATAAATCCGTTTTAGACTGTGGAATTCCATTTTTTACTTCATTGCTTATAATTTTGCTCTGATCATCAGTAAACATACTTTTATCAATTCGCTGCAAATTGACATCACCAAAGGAAGCACCACAGTTTGCATCGCAATCTTCATCAGGATCAAAAAGCTTACAAAACTCTGCATTTTCTAAGACAATTGACTTTCTAGGTGCACTAAAAGTTGATTTATTCCCGATAATATCACCCGATATCATGCTAAGTTTCTGTTTTTGAGTATCCAAGTCAATAACAATTTCAGGTGCTGAAACCATAGTTTTTGGGGTGGAAGATTTCTTCAAAGTTTCCTTCTCAAGTTTTAAATTTAGCAAAGAAGATTTTAACTTGTTTGAAGGTTTTGTAACAACACCTGCAGTGTCATTCTGATCTTTTTCATTAAGTAACTTGATCTCGCCATTCTGATGCACGATTGCTTCAAAATTTCTAGCAGTAATCTCTTCAGCAAGAATATTTTTAGCCTTTGTTACTGTTCTTAGCCGATATATACTGTTAAGTAAGGCTGATTTCTTATCTATGAGCCAAACATTTGGTATTTTCCCCAAAAAGACTACTCTTGATGATAAATACAATTCGTGAGCCTCACTATACCTGAGGCGATAAACCGTGTAGGAATTCTTGGGCAGCCGTATCCGGGATCCCTCTGTGTTTCCCTGAGTCATTCCACACCTATCACGTCTTCCATTCCCACCTACACACACGCAGCAAAGCAAAACAGCCACTGCAAACACAACACAACACGAACAAAAGAAGGACACTTCCTGTTTCCACTGCACGAGCCCCGGCGTCGATCGCTGTGCCAACAAATAAATGAATAAATAAATAATTAAATAAATAAATAGCGCGCTTAGATCCGATCGGATTTTATTTCTGCTCCGCGTGGACGATCCCTCCGCATTCGCCTGCGGTAACGCTCTCTCTGTCACACTGTCTCTCTTTCGCTTTCTGCTGTCTATGCATATCTCTACACCTGACACTCTCGTTTGCAACCTTTCGCCGTCACTCCATTAGCCCTCTTCTAAACCTCAGGTACATTGCATCCATCTAGGTTGCTGTTTCTAAGAGTAGATTGTCGCTTTCACCTCTTCGGAAAAGCCCCCTTCCCCCCATTCAACTACTTTTAAGTTTCCTAATCTGAAATATTCAATTGCGCCTCGCAAAACTAATACACAGTTCATCTACTACATTTGCCTAAAAGAGGTTAATCATCACCACGTGTCTTCTCTTCAATCTAATTCTTAACTTATTTGTGACATTGAAAACACTTTATTCAATTTTATTCTCATCAAATTATTAATCAGCAAACAATAATCTTTACTAAAAAATATTCCTCAACACATAATAAAAAAAAATGTCAGGTTCTAACCGTCCATACACAAACACAAACGATAACGCTCAAGAAAGTCCTTTTGCTGATCGTTATGTATTTGAATCCAATGATAGTAAACTACAGTCTCCCGCAGCTGGTTATAAATCTAATTTAAATTCACAAAGGAGACATTTTTCAGGTTATAGTACAAACTCTTCAAAAGCCGGAGATGATTATGAGGATGCTTCATCAATAGGGAAAACACCTATGATGCATCAAGAATCAGAATTCTCTCAAAATTCTTTTACTCCTATCAATTTAAAAGCATCCAATATAGATAACTTGAAAACAAATATTTTAAATGAAGATGAAGAAGATGAGGCATACGATAATTTTGCTGAATTGAACAATCTAAAAGGCCCTGATTTAAAAAGGAATAAAACAACTTTTCAAAGATACAGATGGGGTACTCAACGTAAAAAAGATGGAACTCCCTTGAAAAGAAACAAAACATTAAAAAAGGTTTTACCTGCTAATTTATTCCCAAATCGAGAAGATGATAATGATGATCATCTCTATGAACATGCTAATAAAGATGAAAAAGATTTTGCCCATGTTACAAGAGATATTTATTGGAATATACCGTTACCTGCAGACCAATTAGATGATGAAGGAAATCCACCATCTTATGTTAGAAATAAAATCAGGACAACTAAATATACTCCCATCACATTTATACCAAAGAATCTCTATCATCAATTTGGTAATGTTGCCAACATCTATTTTTTAACAATGATTATCTTGGGTGCTTTTGAAATCTTTGGTGTTCCTAATCCTGCTGTTAATGCTGTGCCCTTAATTGTCATTGTTTGTATTACTGCTTTCAAAGATGCTCTTGAAGATTCTAAGAGAACAGTTTTAGATATGGAAGTTAATAACCAAATCACTCATGTTTTAAAGGGAATGGATAATCCAAATTTTAATGGTGAAAATGTTAGTTTATGGAGAAAATTTAAAAAGGCAAACACAAGATTGGTCTTAGCTGTTATAAGGAGATTGAAAAACCAAAAATTAATTGATCCATTAGCTGAAGATGGTGCTGGTAGGAAATCACTTGATAGTATTGACTATAGAAGAAGTTTCCAAGAAAGAAGAGTTGAAGAAAGCTCCGGTATGAATCCTTTTAGTGATCCTTCTTCAAGAAATGATTCAGGTGAAGATCTAATTGATGATGAATTCAAGGAAAAAATGCCTTCTTTTGTTTCAGATAATAATGATAAGTCAATGGTTCATCCAACATTTAAAAAAGATTATTGGAAAAATGTTCATGTCGGTGATATTATTAAAATTAAAAATAATGATTCAATCCCTGTCGATATTGTAATTTTGTCAACTTCCGATTCTGATGGTGCTTGTTATGTAGAAACGAAAAATTTAGATGGTGAAACAAATTTAAAAGTTAAACAAGCTCTAAAATGCTCTCATAGTGATTTAAAATCAGTCGATGATTTGGCTAAATGTAAATTTTGGCTTGAAAGTGAAGGACCAAAATCTAATTTGTACAGTTATGAAGGAGGTCTTAAATACTATGCCAATGGTAATGAAGAAAAAGGTGAAATTTGTAGTGAATCCGTTAGTATCAACAATATGTTATTAAGAGGTTGTTCACTAAGAAACACAAAATGGGTTGTTGGTATGGTTGTTTTCACTGGTAATGATACTAAAATTATGCTGAACGCTGGTATTACTCCAACAAAAAAATCTAGAATTGCTTCCGAGTTGAATTTTTCAGTCATTATCAATTTCTTGATTTTGTTTATACTCTGTCTTGTTTCCGGAATTGCTAATGGTGTTTATTATAGTTGGAAAAATGTTTCAAGAACTTACTTTGAATATGGAAGTCCAGTTAAAGGTGCAGCTGCTAATGGTATTGTCAGTTTCTTTGTTGCTGTTATTTTATATCAGTCATTGGTTCCAATTTCTCTTTACATTTCTATTGAAATTGTTAAGACTGCGCAAGCCTTTTTCATTTACTCAGATGTGAAAATGTATTACGAAAAATTGGATTACCCTTGTGTGCCTAAAACATGGAATATTTCTGATGATTTAGGACAAATAGAATACATTTTTAGTGATAAAACTGGTACTTTGACTCAAAATGTTATGGAATTCAAAAAATGTACAATCAATGGAGTTTCTTATGGTAGAGCTTACACTGAAGCATATGCAGAAATTAGAAGAAGGCAAGGTGTTGACGTTGATTCAGAAGCTTTAGAAGAAAAGAAAGCTATTAATTCTGATAAAATTGAAATGATTAAAACTCTTAAAGAAATCAATGCTGGTGAAGTCTCTGATGATATTGAAAAAGATCTAACATTCATCTCCAAAAAATTTGTTATGGATTTGAAAGGTGCTAGTGGGCAAACCCAAAAGCAAGCAGCTGAGAATTTCATGCTAGCTTTAGCACTTTGTCATAGTGTTTTGACTGAAAGATCGGAAACTGATCCTACCAAATTTGAACTCCGTGCACAATCACCAGATGAAGCTGCACTTGTTGCTACTGCAAGAGATCTTGGATTTGCATTTGTTAATAGAACCAAAAATGGTTTGATTTTAAATGTTCAAGGTGAAGAAAAGGAATATCAAATCTTGAACATTTTAGAATTTAACTCGACTAGAAAGAGAATGAGTGTTATTATAAAACTTCCACCAGCTACTCCAAATGGTGAACCAAGAGCTTTGTTGATTTGTAAAGGTGCAGATTCAGTTATCTTTTCTCGTTTGAGTGAGAAAAATGATAAAAAACTGCTTGAAGCTACTGCTATTCAACTTGAAGAATTTGCTACAGAAGGTTTAAGAACTCTATGTATTGCTCAAAAGCAACTGTCATGGGCGCAATACACTGATTGGCAAAAGAGACATAAAGAAGCTTCTTTATCATTGAAGGATCGAGAATCTAAAATGGAAGACGTTGCTTCTTCTATTGAAAGAGAGTTGATTTTACTTGGTGGTACTGCAATTGAAGATAGATTACAAGATGGTGTTCCAGACTGTATTCAGTTGTTAGCAAAAGCAGGTATCAAATTATGGGTTTTAACTGGTGATAAAGTGGAAACTGCCATTAATATCGGTTTCTCGTGTAATTTATTAGAAAATTCAATGGAACTTTTGGTTGTTAAAACTTCAGGTGATGATATCGAAAAACTTGTTCCAGAATATATGAGAGATGAAGTATTAGGTGATAAGACCCAGGTTGTGAAATTCTTATTAGAAAAGTATTTGAATGATCACTTTGATATGGATGGATCACAGGAAGAATTAGAAAAAGAGAGAAAAATTCATGCTCCTCCAAGTGGTACCTTTGGACTCATTATTGATGGTGATGCATTGAAGATTGCTTTAGGTGAGTCTCTCAAAATTAAATTTTTGCTTCTCTGTAAGCAATGTAAAGCAGTTTTATGTTGTAGAGTTTCCCCAGCTCAGAAAGCATCTGTTGTTAAATTAGTCAAAGAAACTTTGGATGTCATGACTCTGGCTATTGGTGATGGTTCTAATGATGTTGCAATGATTCAAGCTGCCAATGTTGGTGTCGGTATTGCCGGTGAAGAAGGTACCCAAGCTGTTATGTCATCAGACTATGCTATCGGACAATTCAGATATCTTGCACGTTTGGTTTTGGTCCATGGTAGATGGTCTTACAAAAGATTGGCAGAGATGATTCCTTGTTTCTTCTACAAAAATGTGGTTTTCACTTTAGCGTTATTCTGGTATGGTATTTACGACAATTTTGATGGTACTTATTTGTTTGAATACACTTACTTGATGTTCTACAATTTGGCATTCACCTCATTGCCGGTTATTTTCTTAGGTATTTTTGATCAAGATGTTGATGATTACATTTCACTGTTGGTTCCACAACTTTACAGAACAGGTATTTTAAGAGCAGAATGGACTTTGCAAAAGTTCTACTGGTATATGATTGATGCATTTTATCAATCATTTGTATCCTTCTTTTACCCCTACTTCCTGTACTACAAAAATGGTATTATTTCTTCAAATGGTTTGGCGTTGGATCACAGATTTTATTTTGGTGTCTTGTCTGCTTCAATTTCAATTGTTGCATGTAACGTTTACATTTTAATGAGACAAACCAGATGGGATTGGTTATCATGTCTTATCAATTTCATATCTAATATGATTTTGTTTGGATGGACAGGTATTTGGTCATCTGTTACCAACTCGGGTGAATTCTACAAAGTTGCTGCTAGACTCTATGGTGCACCAGCATTTTGGGCATGCTTCTTTGTTGGATTCCTCATGTGCATGCTTCCTCGTGTTTGTTATGATTTTGCTATGTCAGTCCTCAAGCCAAAAGATATTGAAATTATTCGTGAATGTGTTGCTAAAGGTGACTTTAGTCAATATCCAAAGGATTACGATCCTACTGATCCAAATAGAGTTGCAATTTCCAAATATGCCAATGAACACACAATTGAAACTCATATATCCCCTGAAAACTTCCCAGCTCCTGGACCATCCTATAGAGACTCCATCAGTGGCGTTGGGGGTAGCCGTACAGGAACGTTTAAGCGTATGTTCAGCGGCAATCAAAAATTCTCTCCTGCAATTCCGAACGCATCTTTAGAGAGTTTACAAACTGAAGAAATTGAAATGGAGTTCCACAAAGGCGGTGTTCGTGAAGATGGCACTGTTGCAAGCCCGACCTTCTCTGTAAAAAAGAGTTTCAATATACGAGATAGTATAGATGAAACTAGGAGAGCCCTACAATTACGTGGAGAAAGTGATGAAGAAGCAAGATTAAGCCTTGATGGGGTAACGCGGGTGAGATCTAGTCTTGATCTCCCTGAGTTAACTACTGCAAGAACTCTATTAAGTACTACTTCCCAAGATTGAAATCTGCTCAAATAAATCGTGTATAAAAGCTGTTAAATTATGTTCTATTAAATCGAGGGTATTAACCTTTCCAACAGATTGTTGAAAAAACCCTTATCGTAAATATTCTCCAGTTCATTCCAGCCGTTAACCTGCTTAAGTTCTCCGCCAACATTGCTATTGAATAAAACACCAGATTTAAGCTCAATGAACTGGGGTCTGCCGCTGCTTCGATCATCAGAAAGAATCAAAAACGTGGTATTGTCAACTCCAAACGGCGAAAATTTAAACAACAAATGGTTTTGCATTAAGTATTCAATATAGTCCCATTTACCTATCTCATTCGTTGTAACGCCTAAATAGACAGAATGGAGTATTTGACCCAAGAACAATGCAACAAGAGGAAATAGTAAAATACATAGAATGAAAAGTATTCCTGATACTTCATTCGAAAATGTTGTATGTTTAATGACACTCCAATATTTGGACAAAAGAGGTAATTTCATAATATCTTTCGGAACCAGCACGGAGTTGTTGACATACATTTTCAGTGATTGAAAACAGAGATATGCACCGTAAATGAAAATAATGCATGTGGAAGCCAAAAATAATAGAAACCATCGGAAAGTAAAATAGGCGACATCGTTGTTCAGCCAAATACAGTGATGATCGAACATCAAGACACAACGATCACATGAAGAGCAATGTTTGCTTCTAGGAATCTTGTCAGTCTTGCAAGTTGGGCATTCTTTTGACGTTGCATAGATCAATTTATCATGAGGAAACTTAGATTTTATACTTGAATGGTTTAAGTGAGAGATAGTACAACTATCCAAATATCCTGGATCGCTTAAACAGGCAAATAAAAATGAAATATAGTTCGTCAATATTATTGGAATCATTAAGAAATAGTGGCGTGAAACTGACCTTGATTTACCTAGTTCCTGGATCTGTGGAAAAGTATATTTGAAAAAGATATTCAACGACCCAGTAAGAACAATCAAGTAGAACACAGGTATTATCCAACCTGAAGCCCATTGCAGCCTTTTAATAGATTTCGGAGACGTGAATTTACCACCTGATAAATACAAGTCCAACAATTTGACATGATTTGTTATTTTTGTTGCTAGATCAATTGTAACATAAGAGTGTATTCTATGTAGAGTTGTATTTCTGTTAGACGGCAGATCACCCAACAAAACAACTGTTGCTATCAACAAAAATAAAATTATCAGGATTAAAATAAGATAAAAATTGTTCATCTGCAATTTCGGACATTAAAGGAAGGCATTTGTGAATGAACGTAAGGGTTTGTCAGGGGTATAGCTGTAAAGAACATCAAAAAAGCTAATCAAAAGACTAAAATTTCACTAAAAAAATAATGACAGCTGTGGGGTTCGAACCCACGCCTCCGAAGAGACCAGGACCTTAACCTGACGCCTTAGACCACTCGGCCAAGCTGCCAATTTGTGACTGTTAGGCAGGTCACACTTTTATAAAGTTGCTAATGTTTTTAAATTTTATCCATTTTGTAAAGATTTTGCCAGTTTTTGGTGCAAATTATTTTTTTTTGAAGATTCAGTGTAGTTTTACGTCCTGTATTCAAGCAATAACTATCTTTCATTGCCCCAGAAGCTAGCTCTAATTTAATTTATAATACAGATTTACTGTATAACCTATTCTACATTTAAGAAATTTGATGGATGAACATAGATAGCAAAAACTCTGTTGTAGGTTTACTTCTTTTTTAGAATGCTTCAGGCAAACAAACTCCCTTGTTTTTGAGGGTTTCAACATGAAAGTCAGTTTGAAAAATCTCCTACAAAAATCAATTGAAGATCATAGCAAGCTTTAATTGATAAATCTGTCTACTCTGATGATTGCTGAGGTATAATGCCCAAAGGATGTAGTCAATTGATATGTCTAGTTACATAATAAATTGTTATTGTATCTGAGCCAGTACTATTTTAGCTAAAAAGATATTAAAACACCTTCTAGTATAAGTAACTGAAACAACGTTTTCCGTTTGGCGAGTTTGAGTTTCTTGACAGCCACAAAGCTAAAGTATGTTTTATGCAGTAGGTAACTATAATTGATACTGATGTTGTGAACTAGTTAATTTGAAATTTGTTTTCAGTCTCCATCCAATTGAACTATCTACAAATCGAGTTTTCTAAAAGATTGACAATAAACAAAACGACAAATAATAAATGTGTTAAAGTTATATTTTTTCAAGCCCAACTTTATTTATTCAAATTCTAAATGTGAATCCGGGTTCTTTGTATATACTAAAAGTTTCTATTTAGGTGTAAAGTTTTTACAACCTGAAAGACTATAGTTCTTTCAAACTCCATCATCCCTTTTTATTTTGATCCAGTCATTAAGCGATAACACAACATCCAGATTCAGTTTGAGGTTGGGACTTCGATGTCGTTTGTTGTTTCTGGAGAGGAGGAGGCGAAGAGTTTTGACCCTTTCTTCGAGGTTGTAATTCCGCTTCCTCATGTTTCAACCCAGACATAGTAAGAATAGACCTACGCTTAGATGAAACACTTTGCTGAGGTTTATGAATAGCTGGTTCTTGGACGGTTTCTTCTGCTTGCTGCTGGAGCACCTCTTTTCTAATGATCTGTCTGACAACATCCACAAACGCATCATCAACATTCATTCTCAGCAGGGCACTAGTTTCATAAAATGGTACTTTGTTCCATTCTGTAGATAGTTTGATACCATCTTCTGGTTGAAGCTCACGTTCTTCCGTCAAATCACATTTATTTCCAACAAGAACCATCGGAACATTACTGGATCCCTTAATACGACTGATTTGTTCTCTTATTGCTCTTAATTCTTCTAAAGACTTTTTATCAGTAACAGAATACACTAAAATGAAACCCTGTCCATTCTTGATATATAGTTCTCTCATGGCTGTAAATTGTGCGACACCTGCAGTATCTAGAATTTCAAGGTTACATGGACGCTCATCTACTTCAATCTCCTTCGAGTATGAATCTTCTATAGTAGGATCATAAATGTCGATGTATATACCTTGAACAAATTGCACAGTTAGGCAAGATTTACCAACACCTCCGGCACCGAGGACAACTAATTTGTAATCTGGAATATCATTTTACCACACATAGTGAGTAAATTACAATGTTAGTATCAGTTTCGCCGATTAATGTTCAAAAAAGTGTGTATCATACATACCTCTCATGCTCACTTAAAGAATGGCTCTACTTTTGATATGAGATCAATTAACCATTAAGTGGTGAAAACAATAACAAAAATTGCGAACGCCGGTCAGGTAAGAATCATGATAATTTTACGCATAATTTCTCGCGTCTTGCTCTCAAGCTGAATGCTATGACTACTCCATCTTTAATCCAGGATCACTTTCCATTTTTATATTTTCTCTTTAAACCAAGTTAAATTTATGTAATATCGTTAGGTGAAATATTTATCCATCGTTGTATGCTTGGTAAAATTGATTGACCGGACGGAGTATCCCACATCTTTATTCTATTTACTGATGCAGTAGCATAGCAGCTTTTCGACTAGAGTTCAATCTATATAGATTGTTGCAAACTAATTGAAATGGCAGTTTAATATAAATTTTTTTACGAAAGTATATAAAAATGAGTAAAATCACTATTGTGTTTTCTTCTCTTCCTCTAATTTGATAAAGGCTGAATCATCGTCAAAAGATCTGTCAGCAATATCAGCTGCTCTGTAGTCCATAAAGAAATGTTTCAAAACTAATTCAATAGCCCATGCAACAAAGAAATCAAGAAGCATTGTTAGGGTAAGCTTAATCTTGAACATATCGGTCATTGGGACAAATTGCATAGCTTCGTTCAACTCAGGAATAAACTCGGTAGCACCCGAGACACATAAGAATGCAACACCCAAAATTCCGTAATACATACCCTTGTTTTCATGAATGGATTCTCTGAAAGGTCTACCAATATAATTCACAGTGAAGGTAGAAATCTGTTGAGATAATTGAAGTAAAAACATTGCAGTGTTTAATAGAGAAGGAGAAAATGTTTTATCTAAATCAATTTGAGGTTCACGTGGCTCTAAAACGTAGATTTCTTTCGTAATGTAAACCAAGGCAACCAAATGAATAGCAAATTGTCCTAAGATAGAACCCATAATATAAATATTGAAAATACCAGGTTGTGGTCTTTCTTTAGAAAGCTTTTCAATAGCCTTACCTCTAGAAATAGACATGAAACAAACCGAGAGCAAAACACCAGAAACAGTAGCTTGCGCATCACCAAACTTAATACCAGCTAAGTAAAGGACAGACAAAGAGTAAGCGGAAATCAAACAATTCAATGCTAAGATCTTGTACATCTGAATAGTTGAAACTAGAGCACAACGACCTTGTCTAATGACATGAACGACAGTTGAAACATTAGCAAGCTTTGAAGTGAATGGTGCGGCAACAGACGCATCACCCAATTTTAATACAGGAGCTTCCTCTTCTTCTTGTGTTTCTTGTAAAGAAGATAACAAAGAATCAGTAATAGCAGATTTTGGATCCGTATCGGCGGTGACAGCTGGAGCATCAGCATTTGCTGCTGCTACTTTTTCTTTAATCTCATCAGTGATGGTGGTACCGTGTTGTTCAAGAGCTTTTAGGTAATGAGGGTTCAATGGTCCAGGTGGGTACAAGTGTGCAATTTGAACAGGAATTTTTGGTGGTGGTTGATTCCATCTTTTCATTAATTCACATTGCTTTTCATACATTTTTTGGAAGTTCTCAATCTTCTTGTTCTCTTGCATTTGCTTTAAAGATTCTTCAGTTCCATTTAACAAAGCAATACCAACATGTGCCTTCTTCAATGCACCGACATCATTTGTACCATCACCACACATCAAAGTGTTATAACCGAGTTCTTTATAAGTACTCAGAATATATTCCTTTTGTGTTGGGGAGACTCTAGAGTATATCCAAGAATATCTGATTAAAGTGCTAATTTGGGGATGCGCAATCAGCGCATTCAGAGCATATCCAGTAATACAAAGATCGTTTTCTTTCAAAAACTTGAGGTCGAATGTGATTTCTTTGTTTACAGGAATAATTCTTGTTTCTTCAACATTTCTCCATTCAAGAATTGCATCGCCTGCATGATTTTTCTCTGGTTTATCCAAAATTAAAACATCCTTTGTGACGATACCAACTTTTGTAGCAACATGACATGCAGTTAATGGATTATCACCTGTAATCATAACACATCTATGAGATGATTGATTTAACATTTGAATTGTGTCGACAGCATCATCTTTCATAGGACAATGAAATACAATGAAACCACCAAAAATTAAGTCTGCTTCCACAGCCTTTCTTTCAATTTTTTCAACCTTTTTATCGTCCTTCAAGTACTTGTAAGCTAAAGCCAAAACTCTTGATCCGTTTCTTGTAAAGTATTTATAAGTGCTTTCATAGTCACTTGGAATACTGGATAACCTCTCTGCAATAGTTTCAGGTGCACCCTTAACACCAACCAAAATTTTTCCATCGACATTTGAAATAACAGATGATCTTTTTAATGAAGAAGAAAACTGGAATCTCTTTAAAATTTTGATTTTCTTATTGTGACCTACCATGGTATTCTTAGCATCTGCGTCAAGCTTCCAACCTGAAGCCTTGACAGTTTCCTTTTCCATTGGATCACCAACAACATCACCATCATCTAACCTAACTAAAGCATGAACAGAACCTAACAAATCAAGTGTAACAGATGGAACTTCTGGTGAATCTGCCTTCGATAATTCTGTTTGATCGGTTGGGTTAAAACCAGCCAAACCTTCAAAAAACAAATCTTCTGCAGTTAAGGTACCAGTCTTGTCAAAACAACAAACATCTACTCTTCCTGCAACAGGAATTCTGAAAGGTTCGGTGCAGAAAATGTAATGTTTACCTAATGCTGCCAATGACTGATTGACTGCCATAGTCAATTCCATTGGTAACTCTGGTGGAACAACGGAAGTTAAAACGATAATACAATCAAGAATCAACTTTGACTGTTTTCTACCCATTTTGGTACCTTCAACCCAAACATACCGAGCCGCAATGATTGCAAAAACAAGTAAGAACAAAATAAATAAGAACGCTTCTGCATTTGCAACGGACATTCTTTCAGAAGAGAAAATCATAACTCTAACCAAGGAACCCTGTGTTGTTTCGAAACCAGTTTTGGTAACCATAGCCAAGGTACCATGATCAGGAGCTAAAGGAATCATAGGATTTTCAGGAACACTCACTTGAAGACAAGATGTACCACCGTGAAGTAAAGAGTTCTTATCTATACCATCTGGTTGAAACTTAGATTCCGCTTCTCTATTTTCAATACTTTCTTTCAATAGTGGTGTAGATTCACCGGATAACATAGCCTCATTAACAATACATGATCCTTGAAGTAAAACCATATCACAAGGAATAGATAAGTCTTCATGAGGGGTTCTAACAATAGACACAATATCGCCTGGTAATAAATGATCAGTTTGAATTTCAACCCATCTCTTGTCTCTGTAGACATAGATTGGATATGGCTTGATACCCATACTTTGGAATTCAGTCATGGTAGATTTTCTTTGAAAGACTGTAGTGGCTTCAAAGGAAAATAACATGATCAATGAGAAAATGGATAAATACCACATTTCATCCATCAACCATAAGGAAATTGAGAACAATTGGAAAACAAAAAATGGTGCTAACATGTGTTCAACAAACAATTCAATAAATGTAGGAATTGGAATATCAAAGAAGTTCAAGCCATAATGTTTCTCAATTTCTGGAACAACAGCAGAAGCTAAACCACGTAAAGACTTGAGTTCCCCAATTGTAAGTTTTTCATTATCAACAAAGAATTTAGGAGGTGTAAAAGTCTTGGTTGTAGAACTGTAAATAAATTTTCTCTTTTGATACTTAAATGAAATTTGACCTGGAATTCTTTCAACTAAACAAATTTCACTCATACCAAAGGAAGGTTTTGCCTTCATTAAGATATGAGACGCCTTGGAAAGATCATCAACCTCTTGGTATTGAAACTTTACTTTCAAATCTAAATTCCATCTAGGTAAAAGCCAGATTAATGCATGAAAAGAAACAAGGAGCAAAGTGTAAATGAAAGTCCATTCCCTACCAATAAAGTAAACATCATAATAATTATTGAAAATGTAATTGTATGCTGGATAGATAATCAAAAATGGCCCAATATAAGGTTTGAGAAGATTCGATTTTGGAACCAATAGCTTAGAATATTCGATAGTATCACTATCAACTATTCCTTTCGACATTGATGTAACTATTTGCTGGTTAGAAAAATATGGAAAAGTAAACGTTACACGTTTTACGATTGAAAACGGCGTTGGAAATTTGGCGATACAGAAGGCGAGAGCTGAAGCCGCCGAAAAAAATGAGGGCAGTGGAAAATCGATTGCAAATCTCAGTGCGACTTGAGCTGGAGGCAGAAACTTAAAGCACAAAGGACTATTCGATTGATCTGTAAAGCATTAGATGAAACTATATTACAATGTATAATAAGCTAATTACAAGCATTATTAGATGCTCTTGCAAAAGCTTCGATTACGGCTTTAGGTGATTTCCCACGAAAATGTTGTGCTATTACCTTACAACAAGAAATAAGCAAAGGTTGTATATTCAAGAAATCAGCTGCCGCAATGATTTTGGACAACTCATCAACCGATACATTTAAAAATTCACGATCCCAATTGTCAAGGGGAACATCGTATGCCTTCATCGCTTCGTGCTCTTTCAAAATATCTTCAGACCACTTGTTGCCATTCGTAGAGTTATTTCCAGTCTCTATTTTTCCATTCACACTGAAATAATGTTCACACCACATTAAAACTCGTTTCATAGTTTCGTAATCTGTATTTTCAATTTTTATTACGATATCATTGGAACCAGTAGAGTCATTATCTATAGATTGATCCCCATCAGCAATCATTTTTTCAATGAAGTTTTTAATGTAGACTGAGATTTCAATTATATCTTTTTTGACATGCAAGGTCATACCGTCAACCAAAAGAGTAATATTTTCTGTCATGTTTCGTTGCGAAGTGATGGTAAAAATGCACAGTTGGAATAGTAACTATAATGTTGTGCAGTGTCTTGACCACTTGCATCTCTTTGCTCATGTAAATCCGCGTAAAGACTGATATTATATTTTTGGCACAATTATCAATTTCATTCAAAACCATGTTTTAATATGTCAAAAGAAAGCAAGACATTTATTCCCTGATATTCATCCAATATACCATTATTTTTAAAGCCATAAGAACTTCTAATACAATGGCAGTTTGTATTTATTTACTAAATGTTAATTATTTCTTGATAATGGTCTTATTTGTGAAAAAGTAATTCCACAAACCTTCACCCCACAAGAAGGCTTTTATTTGCCATGTTTCAGACAGAAAACAGTTAGTTTTCAGACCTGTTAGTAACTTGGGGTTTAAAAGAAATTTGTAGTAATGACCCTTAGGTTTTTGAGGGTAGCAACAACTTTATGCAAAGAAGGAAGTTTTTAATAAATTGTAAGTTTCTAGGATAAAACAGAGAAGATAAACTTTATTTAAATACAAAATGAATTACAATAAAGGTACATAAATGCGATACAATCCTAAACCTGTTCCGAAACTGCTTCAATATTCCAGATATTATCAGCGTATTCTTCAATA
This sequence comes from Pichia norvegensis, assembly GCA_030570285.1. Lineage (NCBI taxonomy): Eukaryota > Fungi > Ascomycota > Pichiomycetes > Pichiales > Pichiaceae > Pichia > Pichia norvegensis. Next base: position 108,591 of record JAJLVM010000162.1, read on the forward strand.
CATCTATCTGAGGAAAAGAAACCCATGTTTGCGACACATAAGATACTCTTCTTGAGCCATGATTCACGGTCCTTAAAGTCTTCATCAATGGTATTTTGTGCTTCAAGGTAACTCTCAAAGTCATCGGATACCAAATAATAATCACCTTGATATTGGATAGAGTCAACCAAAGATCTGAATTCATCAAAATTACCAAATGTACCCTTTTCTAATTCAGAAAAGACAAGTGAAAGTTGTTGAGGAATTTCAATTCTACCCATTTGATGATCATATCTTAAATCATCAACATCTTCAGCCAAATTACCAAATAAGAAAATATTATTTTCCCCAACTTCTCTTGTAATTTCAACGTTGGCACCATCAACAGTTCCAATGATCAAACCACCATTCAAAACAAATTTCATATTTGAGGTACCCGATGCTTCTGTACCTGCTGTGGAAATATGCTCAGAAATGTCACTAGCTGGACAAATAACTTCAGCCTTAGAGACATTGTAGTCAGGAATGAAAACAACTTTTAATAAATCACCGATCTCCGGGTCATTGTTGACAACATCTCCAACAGAATTGATCAACTTAATAATCTTTTTAGCGGCGTAATAACCTGGTGCGGCTTTACCACCAATAATACAAACTTTAGGTAACCATTTGGATGCACGTTCTTCTTTTGGTGTTGCCTTAATTTGTAAGTATCTCCATATGATACCAAAAATATTCATTTGTTGACGTTTGTATTCATGAATACGTTTGACTTGAATGTCAAACAGGTTTTGAGGATTCACTGTAATACCAGTCAATTTTTTAATCAGTTTTGAAAGTCTAACTTTGTTTTCTAGCTTGACAGCTTCCCATTTTTTGATAAATTCTGGATTTTCGGCATATTTTTCAAGTTTCTTCAACATTACTGGATATCTCAAGAACTTATCATCACCTAATATTTCTGTGATCAAGTCACTTAATCCAGGATTTGCTTGCTTCAACCATCTTCTGAATGTAATACCATTAGTAACATTAGTGAATTTGTTAGCACCGTAAATCTTGACAAAGTCTTTAAAAATAGTGGTCTTAATTAATTCAGAGTGCAATTCAGCAACACCGTTAACCTTATGGGAACCTACAATAGCCAAGTGTGCCATTCTAATATTCTTTGGAGTAGATTCTTCCACAAGTGAAACACGACTTAATAAATCTCTGTCATTAGGGAACTTCTTCTCAACATCTTGCAAAAAGTATAAGTTAATGTCATAAATAATTTCCAAGTGTCTTGGAAGTAAATTACCAATAAGATCAACAGGCCATTTTTCTAAAGCTTCTTGCATAACGGTATGATTAGTGTAACCGAAAGTATCTGTAACAATGTTCCATGCTCTAGACCATTCCAAACCTTCAAGATCAACTAAAATTCTTTGCAATTCAACAACAGCTAAAGTTGGGTGGGTGTCATTCAATTGAATAGCAACTTGATTTGGAAATTCTTCCCATTCTTTACCTGTTTTCATAAATCTCCTCACGATATCATGCAAACTAGCTGCAACCCAGAAGTATTGTTGTTTTAATCTCAACTCTTTACCTTGATAGAAGTTATCGTTAGGATATAAGACAGCAGTTATTGATTCAGCTCTTTGTTGCTCGGCAACAGAGTCTGTGTAATTACCAGAATTGAATTTTTGGAAATCAAATTCAGTTGTTGGCTTTGCCGACCACATTCTCAAATTGTTGACATTATTTGTCTTAAATCCAGGAACAGGGAAATCATAAGCAATTGCTAGAACTCTTTCGTTACCAGACCATTGCTTTTTGGTTTTACCTGACTTTTCATCATAAAAGGAGGTAACAAAACCGTAAAAGTCAACTGGAATTTGAATTTCTAATCTAGGAATTTCCCATGGATTACCAAACTCAAGCCAATAATCTGGAGCTTCAACTTGATAACCATCAATGATTTTTTGTGCAAAAATACCATAGTTGTATCTCAGACCGTAACCCCAACCAGGATAATTACCGGTAGATAAGGAATCAATAAAGCATGCAGCCAATCTTCCTAAACCACCATTACCTAAACCTGCATCAGGCTCAACTTGAATAACATCTTCAAGATTGAATCCTAACTCATCGATACTTTTGTCACATAATTGTTTGACGTCAAGGTTAATCATTGCATTGTCTAAAGCTCTACCCATTAAAAATTCAAGGGAAAGATAGTAAAGACGTTTAGCCTCTTTAATTGTATGCAATTGCTGAGTTTTATTCCATTGCAAAATCATTTTATCCCTGATGGAACTTGATAATGCTTGGTATGCAGCTAAATTGTCACAATTGTACATTGATCTAGCCAATGTAGTTTCCACATGGTTGATGAAAACGGTTTGAAGTTCATCTACATTAGTGAAAGATTTTGTTGCATGATTAGCCCAAGCATTTCTACACTTAGCAGGAATGGAAGCATCGATATTTTTAATTTCGGTTGGGGTAAAACCGGTCATTGTCCGTTTGTGTTTCCTAACAAAGTTAGGGGAGTTTGGGTCATTTAAGGAGAACATACTATGCCTTTGGTACTCAATTGATCTTGTTTCACAGCAAAAAAGGTGAAGGAGAACAGAAGAGAGCTATAGAATACTTTAAAAAGCAGCCATGGACGGAGGTGGCAGACAGTCAACCCATGTGGAGAAAAGCACTTTTGCATAATCCCACACACAGCCTTGCAGGAATCACCTGGGGACACAAAAAAAGGTGAGGCGGTGTCCACGCGATAGCTCACCCGGTTGGTCCGATGGTAAATACAGGCTGCTGGCGACGTCAGGATAGGACGTGGCCGGGTTGTAGATGCGACAGAAGCTTGCATAGGGAAGATAGTGATGTAACCACTATGGGATTAACTAATATCGCCGTGCTCAATTGATGTAAAATGTATAGCGGAATAACTACTGTGTTGACGGTTGGTTATCAGCAAACTGACATGGAAAAACTCGATTTTTTTTCAATAATTAGCAAAATACAGTTTATATAGGAATGGAATTTGTTGGTGTGTAAAGCAGAGAAGAACTTATATAACGGCCAAATCAGAGAATGTTTTTCCTTTCACGATAGAAAGTCCTTCACCGCTGTAACTTGTGAGTGGACTAACCTCAACGAGAGCATTGGAATGTTCCAGTTTTCCACCATTATCTACGATCCACTTTGTAGATCTCTTTAAACAGTTTTGTCTAGCAATTTCAGGGGAATCAGTAACAGCACCCGGTGCATTTTTCACAGGACTGAATTCGTCTTCTCTCGCAACTTCAAGGCAACCAAGTTTGTTCAACTTGATGCTAGGAAACACGTCGAAAATGAATTGCTCCATCTTGATACCATTCGGTTCAGTTGGTTTAACAATATTGTCTGATTCAGTGTCAAAACACGTTATTTTCTTTTTAGCAATATGATAAGGTAAGTATGATCTAGAACTTATCCATTCTGGAACCATTTTATGCAAAAAATTAACGTTGTAATAATGGTTTACAATGTTAGCAGCTCTCAACTTTAAAAGAGATGGATCATTTTCATCCTTCGCTTCACTTAGTTCTTTTGAGATTTCACTATATTCAATAACACAGGGAACATTCTCAGTTGTCTCAAGAACAACCAAGCCAACTTTCTCATTAGCTTCATTTTTTCTAACAACTTTCGTAGCAACATCAAAGTCGTTTAAAACTGAGTATCCAACAAAAGTTGGGTCGCCAACCTTAACTAAAACATTGTCAACACAATACATGTGAATATGTTCAATTCCCTTTTCAATAAAATCGTCTAAAATTTTGTGGTCAAATAATGCCTTGTACAAACCACCATTTCCGTCTGGACTTTCAATTAAAGAACATTTATCTTCACCTAAAAGTAATTTTTCTCCTTTTAAATCAACAGCTGGTAAAGTACCTTGATCAAAAAATCTAATTTTTTCCTTTTCCCAACCGAAGTAATTGTTTTCATTGAAAAACTTCTCTGTTGCTTCTCTTGTAGGACCAGAAGTCATGATATACAAATACAAATTTCCACCTGCTATTTCTTCTAGTTTCATTATCCTTTCAACTTGTAATTGGAAAAGCGATTTATGAGAAGGTAAACCGACATCGTAGCAGCCTTTAGGTAAATTTGAACCCAATCTTGTACCTTGTCCACCAGCCATAAGAATTATACCAACTTTTCCATCTTTAATCAATTTCAAACCAGCACTTTCCCAATGTTGGACAGTTTTAGCATCCGAGGAGATTTTTGTACTAAAAGAACTGTCTGGCAATTGAGTATAGTCTTTACTGCTAGTAAGGTTAGCTGAAAAATCAATTGCATCTTTGACGTCTTTAATGAATTTTGCAGGATCTGGAAATTTTTGCAATTGTTGAATGAATTTTGCTTGTTGCTCAGGGGAGAGGGAATTCCAGTATTTGAAAAGATGCCCTTGCCCCGCAGATTCGTATATTTCTTTGATGTCAAAACTCATTGGAAAAGGTTCAAATGCTTGGAAACTATGTTATATGTAGACAAAAGGAAATATAATCACAACAATACAGTGTGTCTAAAAGAGAAACGTGTTTTACGTGTCAAGAGTGCCAAAGTTTCCTGAAGGGTTTTGAAACTCAATTCGAGATCAACCAGAAATCCTCATTACATTTCCAAATTGGGAAAAATCAAAACAATTTCGTGTAGCAGTAGAACTTCGGATCTATATTTAGTCAACAAAACTTAAATACAGTAATACATAATTAATTACTTCTCGTTAATTTTATCAAGAATAACAGCTGCTTCACGAGCACCACTAAGATATGCACCATGAGCACAAGCGTGACCTTGGGCAACCGGACTCTCCCCGGCAAAACGAATAGAACCGAAACCATCAACTAATGCATCGTTCACGAAAATATCGTTAACTGCACATGTTGAAATTGCACCTCTACTATATGGATCTGTACCCCAACTGGTGGTGAATATATGTTTTGGTTCTGGTATTTTCTCAATATCAACTCCACTTAATTTAGAAATAATAGGCTTGATCAATTCGTAACCATAAGTTTTCGGATCTGTTGCTCTTTCAACTTGGAAGGCAGGTTGTTCTGGTAATAAAAACATTAAAGCAGGAATCCCTCTTACAGTGTTGAAATTCGATACCAAACAAGGGAAATCGAATGCTTTAACTTCACCTTGATAATCGTTAAATTTTTTAACCTCAAAAGTTTTACTGACATCAAGATCATCATCTGATGGTGTTTGTAAAACCAGCCATTTATCATTTGTTGGCCAAAATGAGGAATCATATTCGACAATGACTTTGGCGAAATTCGCAACATGCGTTTTCTCAAAACCTGCAACAACATCTTCAGGCAATGAAGGTTTAAAAGTAACAGCACCTTCAGCAGTTGGATCATCTACTGATAATTTCAAGACACCTAATGGTAATGTGACGATGACGTACTTGGAATGATAAATTTTCCCGTCTTTCGTTTCGATCTTTACAACATTATCACCTTTGATACCAGATAACTTTTCAATGCTTTTAACTACAGAGTTCAATTTAATATTTTCAGAAGGATAATTTTCACTGATTTTTTCAATAACCTTATCATAACCAATTGTATTAAATGAATCTCTTCCTGTAAAGGGGCCGTAAGCATATTTTGCACTTAACATATCCCAGTTTGCGCTACCTGTAAGTTCTGCAACTTTGAAAACAGCAGTAGCAAATTTCTTTTCATCATCATTAAGAAGATGTCCCCTTTCTTTAAGGAATTGCACTGCACAATTATGCAATGATGTATCGGAATTCATGCGACTAGCAAAATACTTCATTTCATCAACAATTGTGAAAACATTGATCCCCTTTGGAAGTTCTCCAGTAGGAGTATCTAAAACAAAACCAATATTTGCATCGTCGTACTTTGTTGCATCTTTTGAAAACCATTCAGTCACAAACTTGTCAAAGACAGGGTTTTCCATTGTCGCATGAAACCAAGATGCACCGAAATCATAGTGGTGAGTTGTTGACCTATCAGTGAAGATTCTACCACCAATTCTATCTCTAGCTTCAAGAACGAGTGTAGATACTCCTTTTTCGTTCAAATCTTGAGCTGCTTTCAAACCGGCAATTCCAGCACCAATTATTACTACTTGTGCATCAATTTGTGTCATACTTATTATATGTAGTGTTGCAGTATGTGTGGAAAGAATTTGTACAATCGTATCAGCTGTTTGCGCAGGCTGCAGAGATGGACTTTAAATGCTGATCCAGTTCCGCCCACCGCGGTTTCAAATGTTGGGAGCATCGCCTGAGTGGCTGTACATCTTTGGGTAAAGTATTGGGTTATGGAACTATTCGGCTTAAGGGCTATAGTATAAACTCAAAGTAGTGACAAGGATTGACTTGAAAAGATTTGCGTTGCAACTTCTGTAACAATGCATACTTACAGAATGACTAATTAGCAAAGAATAGAATACGAAAACTCTCTCATTCTTTAGTACATGTTTAATTGAAACAAAGACTTTATTTCATTTCCATCTTGTAGATTGAGCTTTTGATTGCAAGTACAAAATATTATCCATTAGATTGAATCCATTTTATATAAAGCTGGTGCTGTTCTTTAGTATGTAAACTTTTCAATGCCACAGATTTACTAAATGACATTTCTTTGTAAATTTATATAGTTTGGAAAAAGTTTAATGAGATCCTGCACCCTTAGAAACCTTTTCTAAAACTGCTTCGTATGCAACCTCAGAGAAATCGGTACCTTGGATGTCAGAAGAAACACCATTCAATGCTCTTCTAAGTGCATCCTTAGATGATGCATAAACCATCTTAGCTCTAACATTAGCGGTATCTGGGGACCATTGGTAGAAGACAATCTTGGATCTCTTACCTTCACCTGCAGAAATTTCGTATTCAAAATCATAGACAGCGTATTTACAGTCGTTTTCTGGGAATTCTTCAATGAATGCATCGTATGAGTCTTCAGTGGAAGTTTTGTCAACGACAATTTCAGTCTTTGCATCGTTTAACTTGTAAATAATGAATTTGTACTTCTTACCTAATTTAAGGTCATTGAACGCCTTTAATGCTTCATCTGAAACTGCGACACTATAATATTTAAAATGATGTTAGTATAAGGCTTGAAATAGTTAAGTCAAATATAATAGAATTGAATTATGACTCCCAATTTAATTATCTTCTTGTTGTTATTTAGACATACCCGGATCTAGACTGTAAAGAAGTAAATGTTTGAATGTTAGTAATGGTTCCTCATTCAATGACTTCAATTGCCACGTAATCTTTCCATCCCCCTCACACATACCATTTTGTTTGAATTCAGTTGCTATATAATCCGGACGAAGAGATGTTTGACAACACTGCAAAGGAGTGTTTGTGTATTGTACGCCACCTGAGGAACGGCGAGGCCCGTCGCGAGGGGCTGCGTAACCACCACCGCTGTTACAAAGATGAAGAGTACGTGAGTGACGTGTCTTATGTCTGGGTTGTGGACTGCAGCATGTCGGGTTTGTTGCTGAAGAGGGTGGATGCACTGGAAACAGTGCTTGCCAACAGTCCAGGCGATTCAACTGATGTTTTTGCCGTTTTAGACGGGCTTAGAACAGCACTACAAGAACGTACATCTGTGCAGAGCCTCCAGGATGCTTTAAACGCGTGTAATGTATACGTGGAGAAGAATGACGGTAATGGTGAAGGTGTTGCCGATAGTGATAGTGAAATTGAATCTAAAATGACTTTTGAAGAACAGAAAACGGTGGTGCTGGCACATTACAAACAGTTCAGCTCTGTTGTTACAACTACCGAAGCTATCCTTTCTGACTATTATGACGTACTTGAAAGGTACCGTTCAGCTGTGAATAAGACACCGCAACTGAATATGCAAGTAGTTCTGCAAAAATATAAAGAGATTGAATTGAAGTTCATTGCTAATCTGAAGAGGATGCTAATTTTATTAGAAAAATATGCCATCCTTCGTCACGAGCAGAGTAAACTGATGTCATCATAATTCCCAATTATCAATTATTAAAGTCTATAAAATTGTCATACTAACACATAATACCCGAACCTAAAAGTCTATCGTCTTCATAAAGCGCCAAAGTTTGACCAGCAGCTATTCCGAATATTTTCTCATCGATTGTGAACGTTGCCACATTGTCTTTCACACGAATATCCTTCACAATATTTGGAATTTGTAAGGACCTAACCTGACAGTTAACAGATCCGTCCAATTTAACGTTATTCCATTTCATATTTGGGTCCATCCAATACCATGTAGAGATATCTACATTAATCTTATCTTTGAAAAATGCATCTTTATCATCTTTCCTTGAAATAATAAGTTCATTTCTCTCAATGTTCTTACCACTTACAAGCCATACGCCTTTATACCTTGGATCACCTTGTGGCATGCTAATACCTGATTTTTGCCCGATCGTAGCACTCCATAATCCATTATGTTTACCCCAAACGGTACCATCACTTGTAACAATATTACCAGGATTTGGTGGAATATATTCATTAAGGAAATCCTTAAATTTACCGACTTGAGAGACAAAGCATAATCCTTGCGAGTCTGGTTTGTCTTTACTTAATAGATTATAATCACTAGCAATTTCACGAACTTCAGGTTTGCTGTAATGACCAATTGGCATAAGGAGTCTCTGCAATTGATTATTATTAACACTAGTCAAATAATAACTTTGATCTTTGTTCTTGTAATTGGCTCGGAAAATATGGGATTCACCTGTTTGGTTATTCTTCAATACTCTACAATAATGACCTGTGACTAGCCACCATTTTTCCCCATTTGTGAATTTTGATTCAAGGTACTCCACAAGTTTACCGAATTTAACGTACTTATTACATCCGATATCTGGATTTGGAGTCAATCCTCTCTCATATTGTTGCAACATAGGTTCGAAAACTTGTGTCCAATACTCTTTCTCGAAATTTACTCTTTCACAAGGTATATTCAAATAATTACAAATTTCTTTAACCTGCATCCAATCTTCATCAACTGTACATTTAGCATTTGAATTAATCACTTTATCCGGAGACCAGTTTGCCATAAAGATTCCACGCACTTTTTTAAACCTTGATGCATACATTAGCGCACAAACAGAAGAGTCTACACCGGAAGACATAGCCACAACAATCTCGTCATCATTACCAGGGACACGCTGACTGTACTCCACATTGTTCGGTATCACTGTTTTGAAGAACCTAGGATCATTACGCGCTCTTTGTGACAGATGTTGTTCATGTCCTGAAAAGTGTCGCTTAGGGCTGGAAATAGATCCTCTATACTTTGCAGCCCGATAACCAATACCAGACCAAACACGGACACCACCAGGAACACGCAACAGACGGGGAAACATGTCTAACCACCACATTCACCACTAACCAATCTCCGAGACCTATTTCAGTGTGCAAACTTTTCTTTCTGCCCAGTCTGCCAGAGTGGCCGCGAAATTTAATCTGCATCGTGTGAGAAGCCTGAGCGTCGAGAATCTGTGCGGGACCGCCCGTCCACTCCTGGTATCTCGTGCAGCAGCTCTTGTTCACAACGGTATCTCCTCCTGTCCCGGTATTTGTTAAACCTTAACCTTCCTTTGCGACTAATCACTTAATACCCAGATTAAACGTTGATCAATGTCTTCAAGTACTGAAAAAGCTAATGCTGGAAAAATATGCTGCGGTGGCAAATGTCTCACCAAGAACAGCAGTAACTTACTTACCTGGACTGATCCAAGAAAATCAGCAATCACTTTAGGATCGATCCTTTCTGCTCTTTTGTTAATCAAATATGTCAATCTTACTGCATTATTTTTCCGTCTTTCCACTTTTGTCCTTCTTGGATCTGCACTTGCTGAATATGCTGGTAAAGTTGTCACAGGTACAGGTTTTGTTACTCAATTTAAGCCAGCAACAATGAATTGTGTCGGTAATTGGGCTGAATATTATGCTCCACATGCTGTTACAATTTTGAAGAAGGTTGAATTGCAAGCTCAACAATTATACACTGCAACTTCTGTTCAAAACACTGTTAGAGCAGGTTTTGCTTCTTTCTTCTTGTACAAATTAACTTCTGCGTTCTCCTTATGGACAATTGCATTTGTTTCTACTATTTTAGCATTTACTGCTCCACCAATCTACCTTGCAAATAAGGAATTAATTGATGCAAATGTTGCAAAGGCAGCTAAAGTAGCTCAAGATAAAGTTGTTGAATACAAGGGTTGTGCTTGCAAGAAGCTTGGTCCACACATTGAAAAGGCAAAGAAGGTTGCAGATCCATTGTTCAAAATGATTGAATCAAAATTACCTGTCAGAACTGCCGGTACTACAGTCGAATCTACCAAACCAGTTGTTTCTGAAAAATCTACTGCAACTACCACTTCTTCATCTGTTCACCAAACTGTTCCAGCAACAACTACCGTCATCCCATCTACTGAAGAAATTGAAACTGATTTCAATTCCCTTGGTGAACAATTAAAGAAGGAAGCACAAGCTGCAACTTCAGAAGCAGAAACCTTTTCTAGAGAGAAAGTTGATGCTCCACCTTCCATTTAAAGATTTTGTTTACCCTTCCCCTCTTCACATCATCCATAACATTTCCACCCTCCGTATATTTTATACTTATTTTGTATTCCACAATGACACTGTTCTGTCTTAATACTCACCCTATTCATCTCTATACCCGAAGCTTCCTTCTCCTGCAGTAACCAACCTTAAAAGTGTACTGATTTTCATTTCTCTGCAGACTTGCCGCGAAATATTTTTTCATTTAAATTTCGATCTGGCTGGGCCCGAAATTCTCAGCCCCAAATTTAGACTGAGTGATCTTCATAATTGGAGTTTATTCCAATCTTGTAAACACCACATCTCTCACGGTCATTTTTAAGTCATCACCCATTCCCTTATAATCTTACATATAAAACACTTTACAATTCTAAATCAGAATAATATTTATTCAGAATCTTGAGATATGCTGGCGCCGCGTAAGTCTATTGTTATCAAACTTTCCGCTTTAGCTGTTGTACTACTAGCATTAGTTTATTTGTTGACTTTTCATTCTGAAAATTTAGATTATGAATCAATTAAATCAGGTATAGGGAGGGTAACATCCTCTACTAGTAAGAGTTTATTTGAAGATGAAACTGATCCGGCAAAGCATAAAAGTTGGGATGATGACAAGAAAAAAATAATGCAATTTATTCATGATGATGCTAAATATGATAAAACACTGAAATCAAGAACAGAATTTTTTGCTAAAATATTCAAAGCGATTGCACAAAATACCCCTAATATTCCTGCATTGGATAAATATAAAACTGAAAAATGTGATGTTCAAATGGTTGATCAGGATAGTCAACCTTATTTCACCAATGAAGAATTACTTAACTATTTGATTGTCTCTGAAAGTGATACAGCTGAGTTGAAATTAAAACATGAATCATTTATTTCAAATTTACCCAAAAATTTACCGGATGGTCTTTATAATAAGGAAACTACAGGTATAGTTTATGTTGGTGGTAATCAATTCACATGGCTTTCATTAATGTCAATAATGAATTTACGCTATTTAGGATCAGAGTTGCCTGTTGAAATACTGATTCCTAAATTTGAAGAGTACGAACTGCAAATTTGTTCAGAAATACTTCCAAGATATAATGCTAGATGTATTTATTTACCAAAATTGGTTGGAGAAGATGTTGCATCAAATTACAATTTCAAAGGATATCAATATAAGAGTTTAGCATTAGCATTATCAAGTTTTGAAAATGTATTACTTTTAGACGCAGATAATACTCCGCTTGCTATTCCAGATCCTTTATTTCAATCAGAACCTTTTACTGGATCAGGTTTAGTTCTTTGGCCTGATTTTTGGAAACGTACTACTCATCCATCATATTATAAAATTATAAATTTCCCCATTGACTCTTCTAAAAGAAGAGATTATGGATACGTTGAATATGGTGAAAAGGTTAAACCAGTTTCATCAGAAGGCATAGCATTATTGCATCAACTTGAAAATACATTACCTGACCCATCAAGTGAATCAGGTCAATTACTCATAAATAAACGTGATCATATTCAAACAATTTTACTAGTTCTTTACTATAATTCACATGGTCCTAAATACTATTATCCACTCTTATCACAAGGTGCAGCTGGTGAAGGTGACAAGGAAACATTCATTGCTGCTGCGCATGCATTACGTAAAAATTATTATCCTGTAAAGAAACACGTTGCTGCATTAGGAAGGTTCCGTCATGGTGAGTTCTTTGGATCCGCCATGGGTCAATTTAATCCAAAGGAAGATTGGGAATTGGTTCAAAAATATCGTGGTCAAGATGTTGAAGTTGAGGAGAAACCACACCTTGCATTCTTACATGCTAATTTCCCAAAACTTGATCCATGGAGTATGATGATTGATGATATCATTATTGAAAAATCTAGTGCTCAAAGGAATAGACTTTTTGGTGAAGGCTTTATCGATGAAATAGGGTATGATTTTGAACTTGAAACTTGGAAAAATATGGAAAAACTACTATGTGAGGATAAACTAGAGTTTGCCAATTTTGCAAACAAGGATATTTCGAGTGATACAGTATGTAATGAAGTCAGAAATCATTTAGATTACTTGAGGTCAACTACACATTAAATAATGTAGAGTTAGTAGTATCATAGACTTTGTATAAATATTAATTCACTTGCTGAAATCAAAAAGTTAGGTATTGCAAAGAATTATTAAAGGGGTTATACAGAAATTTTAAAAAATATGAAATGTTAGATCTTTGATGATAGTGAAGGAACGAAGAAATGTTAATTATTACTAGTATTATTATTATTGTTATTATGATTGCTATTATTGTTTTTTTTTTCTTAGTTGTATTATATGTGATGACCGATGCAATCGATGACCTCGAAATTTGCAACGGCGGTGTTTCAATGTGCGCAATTTTGGTTGAGTTACACAATGACGCAACAACCACCACTTGAATCTTTTGCGCCAGCGCTCGAATTAACAGGTTGTGAACCAACCTTTGTGCTTGATGTTGATTTTGAATTGTCATTTTTGGAAGATCCAATGGCTGCAGTAGTTGAATTTTTAGTAGGATCAGAGGCTATACCATTAACACCTGAAACATTTGCATTATCGACTACATTTACCGGTTCGGCATTAGGATTATTAGAATGTACTTCTTGATTAGCTTGATATTTCTCGTTTTGAAATTGTGGATTAGATTGGCTAGATTGATTTCTAGCCTCATTTTCCTTTTGTAATTGTGCTTGTCGTTCTTCCTCAGCACTTGGATAAATAGTATTTTCTAAGCCTACACCTAAAACACCATTTCTCATAATCATTTTCAAAAGACCGTGAAATGCTTCATTGACATTAGCACCAGTTTTAGCAGATGTTTCAATATAAGCACAATCAAAACGTTTAGCCATTTGAATTGCTTCTTCAGGTGACACTTGTCTATCATTGATTAAATCACTCTTGTTACCAACAAGCATCATGGGTACAAATTGGAATGACTCACCTTTAACACGTTGGATTTGGTTGTAAAAAGTAGTGATTTCTTCAAATGTTTGACGATCGGTTAATGAGAATACCAAAAGGAAACCCTCACCTGTTTTCATATAAAGGTGTCTCATAGAAGAGTATTCTTCTTGACCCGCAGTGTCCAGAATATCTAAAGATGCTGGTGTTCCATCGACAGTACAATAGTATCTGTATGAATCTTCGATAGTAGGGTCGTACTCATTGGCGAACTCACTTTGGGTGAGTCTAATGGTTAAGGCAGATTTACCGACAACAGGAGGTCCCACAACAACTAGTCTGAATTCCTTGGAGGATGCGGTAGACATTGAGGGGATATGCAATAGATTTTGTTTGGGTTTGATGGGTACTGAAGGGTCAGAGTGAAAGAAACAGGAGTACCAGAAATAGAAACAGAAGACAAAAGGACCAGACAACAGACAAGCCAACAGTTCAGCGAGCTCACGCGCTTGCACAGACCGCGAACCTGCACTGTGGTTCACTTCCCGAAGTGCCAGATGTGAAATTTTTTTTTTCACTATCTATTTTAGCAGATCTCTCTTACAATACGTCACAGTTCCATCTTTTGTTTTTCTTACACAACGTATCTCTACAATGGCAAGACCGGTCACAAAGAGAGTGGCGGATAAGGCTCCAAAGGGTGCTGTTTCCAAGAAACAGAAACAAAGCAAGAAATCTGAAAGTACGAGGAAATCAAAAAATGTGCAAAAGCCAGAAGAATCTGTTGATGAGGATTCTGATTCTGAAAATATGGATAAAATGGTTGAAGATTTGGATAATGAGTACGATGACGTTGCTGATCTTTTAGAAAAGGATGAAAAATCAGACGAGGAAGAGGAAGAAAAGGAAGATGATGCTGAGGATGACGACGATCAAGAAGAAAATGAAGAACAAGAAGAAGAGGAAGCTGAAGTTGAAAATAAAGAAGAGAATAGTACTAACGAAAAACAAGACGATGGTAATAAGCTTGATCTTACTGATATTCCTCAAAATTTTACCGATTTAGCTTTATCTGCACCAACGCTGAAGGCTATCCAATCGATGGGTTTTACTAAAATGACTGAAGTTCAAGCACGTACAATCCCTCCTTTACTTGCAGGTAAAGATGTTTTAGGTGCTGCAAAGACAGGATCTGGTAAAACTCTTGCATTTCTTATTCCAGCTATTGAATTATTATATTCCTTAAAATTCAAGCCTAGAAATGGTACTGGTGCAATTGTGATTACACCAACTAGAGAATTGGCATTACAAATTTTTGGTGTTGCTAGAGAACTTATGGCAAACCACTCACAAACTTTAGGTATAGTGATAGGTGGTGCTAATAGAAGACAAGAAGCTGAAAAATTAATGAAAGGTGTTAACGTTTTGATTGCAACACCAGGTAGATTGTTAGATCATTTACAAAATACCAAAGGTTTTGTTTTTAAAAATCTCAAAACTCTTATTATGGATGAAGCTGATAGAATCCTTGAAATTGGTTTCGAAGATGAAATGAAACAAATTGTTAAAATTTTACCAAATGAAGATAGACAATCAATGTTATTTTCAGCAACTCAAACTACAAAAGTTGAAGATTTAGCTAGAGCTTCATTAAAGAGAAGACCTGTTTATATCAATGTTCATGAAGAGAGAGAATTTTCAACAGCCGAAGGTTTAGAACAAGGTTATGTGACATGTGAATCAGATAAAAGATTCCTATTGTTATTTTCATTTTTGAAAAGGAATTTGAAAAAGAAGAAGAAAATTATTGTATTCTTCTCTTCTTGTAATTGTGTGAAATATTACTCTGCATTACTAAATTACATTGATATACCTGTTCTTGATCTACATGGTAAACAAAAGCAACAGAAGAGAACATCTACCTTTTTTGAATTTTGTAATGCAAAACAAGGTATCTTGTTATGTACTGATGTTGCCGCAAGAGGTTTAGATATTCCTGAAGTTGATTGGATTCTTCAATTTGATCCACCTGATGATCCAAGAGATTACATCCACAGAGTTGGTAGAACGGCCAGAGGTAATTCAGGTAAGGGTAAATCCTTGATGTTCTTACTCCCTCAAGAGTTAGGCTTTTTAAGGTACTTAAAAGCTGCTAAAGTTCCATTAAATGAATACGAATTTCCGTTAGATAAAATTGCAAATGTTCAATCTCAGCTTGAACTTTTAATTAAAAATAACTTTTGGTTACACCAAGCTGCAAAAGATGGTTACAGGGCATACTTACAAGCTTATGCTTCCCATCATTTGAAAACTGTTTATAAAGTGGACAAATTGGATTTAGTGAAGGTTGGTAAATCTTTCGGATTTAATGTGCCACCAAAAGTGAATATCACAATAGGATCGAGTGTTACTAAGTCGAAAAGGTGATATTTAATTTTTATAATGCGTTTCAATTTCATAAAACAATCATTCGGAAATAATAACTACTATTAATAAATAATAATTTGTACTTCATCAGTTACAATACTTACAGGTGACACAGATAATATTTACAACGTAAATGTAATAAAGAAACAAAACTGTAACTTATCTTCTGCCCAGTAGTGTCAAGAACTCGTCTCTAGTTTTCTGTTGAGCTCTGAAACAACCTAACATGCAACTAGTTGAAGTTATAGCACCAGTCTTTTGGACACCCCTACTGACCATGCACATATGAGTTGCTTCAATAACAACAGCAACCCCCCTTGGTTGTAAAATCTCACTTAATGCAATAGCAATTTGTTTAGTAAGTCTTTCTTGAACTTGAAATCTTCGTGCATACATTTCAGCCAATCTTGCCAGCTTACTTAATCCAAGAACTTTTTTATTTGGAATATAAGCAATATGACACTTTCCAAAGAAAGGAACTAAATGATGTTCACAAAGAGAATAAATTTCAATATCTTTAACGATGACCATTTCATCATGATCTTCTTCAAAAACAGCTCTTTTAATAACATCTTTAATATTGTCTTCATAACCCTTTGTAAAAAATAACATAGCTCTTGCGTAACGCTCTGGAGTTTCTAACAAACCTTCTCTATTTGGATCTTCACCTAATTCTGTCAAAATGGTCTTAACTGCTTCAGCAATTCTTGATTCTCTACTACTTGACTCTTCATTGCTAGATTCCAAACGGTCACGTGCACCTAAACTTGGCCAGGATAAACCATCTGAGTCAATAGGTGGGTTGAGTGTATATGGTGAAGCTGGTCTAGTATTAAGTGGAACGTCTGATAGTTTCTTGTACCATGGTTCCTTCTTTGGAGTTGGCTGATAAGTTTCAGTGGTATCGTCAACCTTTCCCTCTTCCTGTTTATTATTATTTAAATTTTCTTCAAGCTCCATAGATTTTATTTGGGCAGATAATTCTTTATCTATCTGATCCTTTCTATACATTCCCTAATGATTACAGCTAGATTCAGAAAGTTTAAATTCCTGCTACAGATCTCCATGAACAATCTCAGTGAAATTTTATCTTTTTTTCACATGGGCCCGTGAGAAAGGCTGCAAATCAGCGCCAAAAATTGTTGCGTGTATTAATTACCGGATTCAGACTTCTGACTTGAACCATGCAGCTAGCTTTGTCCAGCAAATGCGTCGACAATAACGTGTATGGCCTGCTTGACAACAGTGGAGTCATTCGGATGGTATCTCTCATTCATTGATGGTTTCCCAAACATCATACCGCTCATGTTTAGTAGAATATTTTTCGCAGTATATTGGCTCATCACGTGACCTATCTGAGAGGCTAATACTTGTGTCTTCAAACTATGTCCTGCACCGATAAGTAAAGTTGGAGAGATACTACTATTTAGCTGAGGTTCCTCATCAAAATCATTTGAGGGAACTTCGCTTTCTTCATAATCGTAGAATCTTTGTGGTTTCTTCAAATCCTCCAACGAGGGAATCTGTAGATCATATGATAGATCAGTTTTGCCATCCATAGCGAGGTTGATGATGACTCTGTCCTGGAACTCAATAATTGTACATGTCAAAGTATGTTCAGTCCCATTATTGTCAGGAATGATTAGGTTTGATTCCTTAACATTATCCTTGAAGTCAGCTGTCATTGTTGATGCAACTTATAGAATAAACGTAAAATAATAACACAGGATTCACGAAATAAATGAAAAATAATCTACAGTTGTGTTCGTCTTCTTGTGCAAGTTGGCGCAACATTTACATCTTTTTCACAAAATCCACACGTAGACAACTTTCGTTGATAAATTAGTAACGTCTATAAAGCTATACGGTAGAAAATTAAAGCTTGATCTCACCTTCCTGAATGACAGCAGCATCCATAAGTTCAATCTTACCATTAAGCTTCTTTATATGTTCGACCAAAGGTTTGTAGTTTTCTGGCTCAACTAAAAATACAATTTCGGCATCATCCGAATCAATTTCTTCTGATTCAAGCCCAGACACAAAACTGTTTTGAAATTCATCCTTTACACTCTTATATGTTTTGTTTGACAAAATAACTTTAACTCTCATTTTAGCTCTAGCAATTGGAATCAGCTGTTTCTCAACTAACAGTTTTATCGCTTCTAACGCTTTCGATTTTGCACTTCTTGCATTGACAAAGTTGAATTTCAATTCCTTCAATGCCTTGTCAATCATGGTTGGGGGATACCTTTTTTTGCTTTTAGGATTAATACATTTTGCTGAAATAATATTCAAGATTTCATTATGAAGCTTTTCATTCTGAATCCCCCTTTCTTTTTCATTCAATTGAATTTCACCTTTTTTCAAAATTTCAAGAACAATTTCATCAATATTTGTAGTATTGAATGCTGCTTTCAAATCTTCTGTAGCTGCAACTTGACCTTTTGAAACATTTGTAAAAACCTGTGGAATTTGCAAAACATCATCAAGATTCTTCTCTACTCCGGATTTGAAATCTTGAACCTTGTTTTGATAACAAGCGATTTCAAACCTCTTCTTTCCCTTCTTCATTCGTACTAGAGACACATTTGTAAGTCTGATCTGTGTATTTGGTTGGTTAATTTTACCCATGATATCTAAATATATGCCTTGATCTTTCTAAATGAGAAAGTTACAACTAACGTATAATTAAAAAAATAACTATACGTTAATCTTTGCTTAAAATATTTTTTTTCAAAAAAAAAGGTCGTACCCGGATTCGAACCGGGGTTGCTCGGATCAAAACCGAGAGTGATAACCACTACACTATACAACCTTTTGTGAAATTTCAAATTTAAGGCTAACACTTCTACAGAACCAAATCAACTGCATAAATTTGATGCTCCGATATAAAGTGCCATACTTTAATTTTGTAATTGGAGGGATGGCCGAGTGGTCTAAGGCGGCAGACTTAAGATCTGTTGGGCGTATGTCCGCGCGAGTTCGAACCTCGCTTCCTTCAGTATTTTTTTAAAATCCTTTCTAATTATACATTTGTTGAACAATCAACTTATACAATAGTACAAACTTTTAATTAATTAAATCCTGAAATTTCCCAATCCTTCACAAGGTCTAGCCATGAAATGTTTTCCTGATTTTCATTTTTCTCAGCTTCTTCACGACTTCTCCATACTTCCATCATAACCTGCTTTCCAATCCATTTATTCCCTGCAACAAACCATTTTCTACCAAGTTCATCAAACCTATGCTGTAACTGAGGGGTTGTAGCATCTGATCCAGAAATCATAAAACACCAAAATGGCGGAGATATTCTCAAGTCTTTCAGAAAATCACTTCTTAGTGATAAAATGCGTAGTTCTTCTAAATGTTTCATTGTAGATGATACATGATCTTGAAGTAAAACAGGATCACTTTCTTTTATCAATCGGAAAAAAAACATCAACAATGAATTGTAGAAAGCAACAACCAAATGGTATAATGCTTTGTGGAACAAACTGTGAAACTTTAAATCGCCAGAGTCAGAGACATCTTCAGTGTATAGATCCCATTCTAATTTCCATGATATCAAATCATCTTCAAGATCACAACAAAACTTTGGAAAATTTCTGGCAAATATTTTCTTTCTTAAACACCAGTTTTTATGGTCAGTAAGCTTAACAGTCCTTTCCATAAGTTCTAATAGTGATAAAGGCATACCAAAACTTAGTTCGATAGATGATGGCTTTCTCTTACTATCCCGATAGCTTATCTTAGATGGATGCGATATTTCCACCTTTCCTGTATCCGTGAAAATCTGCTCTCTATCATTTAAGGGCATAGATCCAGATATAACATCTAAAGCTACCAAGCTTTCAGCATTATCCAAGGTTTTTAATTCTCTGGAATCATTTGCGTATTCAACTTCCCTTTTATCTGATTCCTCTAAAGATTCGTCTTCTAAAATCTCGTCACTATCAACATCTGTCTCTGCAAAATGGAAACGGACACTAAATTTTCTCGGTGGCTTATCTTCAATAACCGGCCGCTTTGCCAGCCTTGAAGGTAGCTTAAGCAAGACGTTGTAGTCATTTTCCAGTTCATCTTCTTTGTCACTAGAATCACTACTGGACTTATCCGCTCCAGGGTCAACAGCTTGTATCTCTATTTTATTAAACTCCTTATTATTGAAATAATCATTAAAACGAAAATCTCTAATTAAATTGTAGTCAGATCGCACATCTTCAAAACCTTCATCTTCAATAATGTAGTTTTCAAGATCTATTTTTGAACAAGATTTGTAAAAGGCATCCAAATATCGAAACCACTCCCATATTTCATCAATCTGTTCTTCGTTGTGACCAATGTCTCGACAATATTCACGAATACCTCTAAGGACATGATGCAAAACTGAGTAGTTGCATATGATGTCAAGACTTGAATCTTGATAAACTGCCAAAATCAAAGTCAAAATCAATTCTTTCAAAAGTCCAACGTTAATAATCCTTTCAAGGAGTTTAAAATTTGATATCTTATAAGTTTCAGAAGCCAAAAGCTCGGCATCAAGTAAGGGAGTAATCAATGTTCCAAGATTCACCAAAGACATTTCTCTAAAAGCAATATAACAGCGAAAAAGTTTCAGTGATTCATCATAGATACCATATTCATTGAATAGAATTTTATATTGGGAAAATGCAGTTAATGAAAGCGCAACCATACAATATGTCCTCTTCAGGATATCACAATAGTTACGGAATTCAATACCATTTTTTGTTACGGTACCGTCCCAATCACCGGGCAGCCCCACTGAACATTCAAACACAAGAAGCTCACCGACAATCTTATAAAGCAACGGGATAACAATTGTATCAAACACACCACCGTCAAAACTCAAATGCATAAGGCTAGGTTGAGTTTTAACAAATAATCGTACTAGTTCCTGAACTCTTTGTGAACGAAGTAGCGATGTGAATGAAGCCATAGTCACTGTACTATTCATATTATCGTTTAATGCTCTAAATACATCGTAAACGTATTCTTTTGTAATCTTTTCAGTTTCAGATAAGGATAGATTCATTTTGTCCACTATTCTATTTTTCAAAATACCTACAGTATCATATAATTCAGAAAAAATAACTCTCTTTATTACGTCCCATGACTGTTTGACTACATTGGCCGATCCGACCAGCGCTTGATACGTTAATATTGCATCAATTTCCAATCTAGGATGTATCCAAAGAGATGTGGCAATGCTATCGCCAATATCGGTTGAAGAAATCAAACTTCCAATGGTAGGAATTTTTGCACCTTTGTCAACAGATGTATTGATATCATCGTAATTTTGTTGCAATTGCTTTCTTTGATAACTAATTTCCAAAACAGGAACAAGCGGTAATTGTAAAGCGGAGCTTTCTGGCTTATGTTGCTCTTGGAAAAGACCCAGCGATGCAATTGAAGAAAATGATGGTAGAACGGTATTCGATTCTGTTTTTTGCTTTTTATAAACAGTTTTATCAATCCTAGCAGTCATAATTCTTTTTATTTTAAACTTTCCAAAAGGACCAACACCTTTATAACTCTCGCTGCTTTCTAACTCTTCAACACAATTCAATTTTTCATCCACTTCATCAAATGTACTGTAATACTCCGCTGGTGGGAAATGCATCAAATCAAGACGCTGTCGTTTTGCTCTATCATCTTTAAGATTATCTTTGTTCAATTCAATAGCAGAAAAGTCTCCATTCTTATCGACAACCATTATATCTTTGAATTTTAAAGTGAATCCATATCCTCGACATTCTAGCTTTGCTTTGGCACATCTTAAACATTTCGGACGTTCTTTTCCACATTTCACTTTTCTATTACGACATGTTATGCAACCGTCAAATGACCTCTTGTTCACTCCATTGATCTGGCTCATGTCTATACAAAGATAGGCAAAAGTGAATATATGAAAAGAGTTATTGATAAGGATATAGAAAACAGTTTCGCATCATGGAAAAATAAGCGACCAAAAATTCTTGATTTGTAGAAACTAAGCGACCCCGCTTAAATAAAAATATCAACTTTACCTGATCGTTTTCGTCGCAATATCGCATAACGTATAATTAAGGTGATTACTTTCACTGTACATAATTTACACAACTTTATTCAATTTAAAAGTTCCATTGAGTCGCTTGGCCCTAGACTTTTTCTCAATTTCTTCTTGCCTGGTTTGAGGGGAGATGATGACTTTTTTCTCTTTAGTTGTTTATCCATAGTTGGACTTCCTGGTTGCAGGTTTTGCTTGTTAAGATCAGATAATTTAGAATTCGTTAGAACTTTGAATTTTTTTCTTTCCACCTTAGGAGTTGCCATTGATTCCATCATCTTTTTCTCATGTAATTCTATCTGTTTCTCAAGCTTATCCTTCTTTGACAACTTTTTTGAATTACTTTTCTTTTTTCTCTCAGTCACAGGCAATGTAATTGTATTGTCCTTTTCAATAGAATCACTATGGATATGAAAAGAAGGAGGCTTTAGTGGTGAGGAAAGCATTAAAGGTAGCCCAACATCATCTAGAGGATCGGTATCCAGAACACTCAAAGACCTTTGCTGTAATTGCGGCGATGTAGTAATCGATTTCTCTAAATTAACGGATAGTGGATCTGACTTGGAATCAGGTCCATGGCTTCGATTTTCTAATGCCTGGAGCCGCTGCGCAAATTTGTTTATTTTATCTTCAGCTTCCAATAATTTCTTTTCCTTAATATCTAAAACTGTTTTGAGGTGGTTATTCTCTTTCTCCACAGAAACAATCTTTTGTGTAATTTCTCCACTTTTAGCCTTAAGCGAAGTATACTTGGCTGTCATTTTTTGAATTTTTAAGACTTCCTCATTCAAGGTAGCATTGAGACGTTCAGTTTCCAATAACTTTTGATTCGTTTCGTTTTTTGTGTTAAGCAAATTTTGTATTGCTTTATCCTTTTCAACTAATGAATTTTCGAGTTCTCTCACTTTGTCCTCCATACGATCAGCATTTTCGTTATGTTTTTTCATTTCAACATCAGTAGATTGTTCCAAACTTTTTAATTTTTCTTGGAGTAGCTTGCTTGTAGCCATTTCAGATCTCAGGCTCTCCTCAAGTTGTGATAACTTTTGTTCATAAAATTTGTAGTCATTTTGAATAGTATTGTAATCCTTCAGTTTTATCTGCATCAAAGAAAGTTCGTCTTGTTTAAGTAGTAAGTCTTGTTGGAGTTTTTCAACTTCCTTTGTTTTGTTTTCATACTGCTCGAGAAGCTTTTGATTTTCAGCTTTTAGCAAAATTACTAACTTTTCTTTTTCCACAACGCTCTGTTGGGTGGTATCTCTTAAAAGACTGATTTCACTATCTTTCAACACAATAATTCCGTTCAATTCATTCGTAGCAGTCTCCATTTTAATGTGTAGAGCATTGATTTCATTTTGTAATTGTAACTTTGCGTTTTGAGTGTCTTGTAATTCTTGTTTTAACGATTCTAACTGGATGGTGAGACTTTCATTATTTTTGTTGAAATCAGTTTCTTTGTCTTGGAGTTGTTTCTTTAGCATATCCAAATTTGCATTCACTGTTGCAATATTTATATCATATTCTTTGGCAGCATCAGCTAGTTTTTGTGAATAGTTCCTAAGTTCGCCTTCAAGTTTTTCTTGTTTCAACAGAAGTTCAGTTTGATTAGCTAAAGATTCATGCTTTGAAGATTCTTCCAGCTCTTTCAAAGATGCTTTCGTTTTTTCAAAAAGTTGATGAACTTCATTTAGTTCATAATCTTTTTGTTCAATTTTTTCAGAGAGGGACATGATTGTTGTTTCTGAATTCTTGAAATTGTTGATAGATTGGTCTAACTGAATTTGAAGAGATTCCAAACTTTTTTGATGTTCCTCTTTTAATAGTCTGATCGTCTGTTCGTATGTATTTTCGATATCCTTGACAGTGAGCTGTAAAGTATTAATTTCAACATGCAATGCTTCGTTTTGAACATTAATCTCTTCAAATCGTTGCTGAAGCTTCTTGTAATTTGACTCTTTCAAATCAAGCTTTTCATTCATTGTGATGTTCAATGAATCATAACATTTCGTCATCCGTTGAAGCTCTGCTTCAACTTGACAAAGTTTCGCTTCTGAACATTCTAATGCATTAGATTTTAATTTTAACTCATTTTTTAAATCTGCTAAGTTCTGTTTGAATAAATCAGCTTGGTCCTGAAGTTTTTGATCCGTCTGCGCAAGATGAGTTTCGTTAAGTTTATCAATTTCTTCCCGATGTTTAATAACTACGCTGGCAAGATTGTTTTCATTTTCATTGTACATATCCCTCCTAACGCGGCTTTCAGTCTCCACAATGCTGTTTTCTAAAATATTGATTCTTTCTTTCAAAACCTTTTGGCTCTTTCTTAATCTATCAATTTCAGAAGTCAATGCAGAATCGGTAGTTGTTGGGGATATTGTGTAACGGTTTTTACTAGCAAGTAAAGAGCGTCTTTGAAGCACCTGGTGTTTTATAGGATCGATATATCTTAAAGTCTGAAGGATCAGTCCAGCTTCGCCAAACGGGTCAAGAGTAATGAGAATGCTTAAAGAATTATGATTTTTCACAAAATCAGTAAGCACTAATCTTGTAAGCTTGTTTGTTCTCAAACATGTTCTATGAAATTGATTCATCGAAATAAGCTCAAGACAACGTCCAAGTTCAGTTAAAGAGCCATTTGTGTGACTTCCTTCCCTTAATGCTTGACCGGAAGTACGTGAAGATTTAGACCTTTCTAGGCCGGCTAAATCAACAATAGTACATCTTGTGGTTTTCAGAACATTTGAATAAAGCTTATGAGTATTCAAAAAAATAAAGCAATGTGATCTGGAAGATAAATTGTTGGCAAACGTTGGATATGTTTTCCGTCTGGAATATCCATCATATATTAAGTCATGTGCTGATTCATAAGAATTAACCAAGACTTTAGAAATATTCTTAGGAGTCAGTTTATAATCAATGGAATCAGTAATAATATCGTAGCAACCCTTTTGTGTTTTATTATCCCTGTTAAGTAGGTCAATAACAGAGTCATTATAAAGTTCAAACATTGAAATAGAAAAATAATTGGAAGAGCTGCTTGAATCAATTTCACTTGGTGTTCTAGAATCAATAACTTCAGGATAATATTTTCTAATTGAATCAATATCACCCGAGTAAGATTCGGAATCATTAAAAACTGCCTGTAAAGATTGTTTAACAATGGAATCATTATTTTGAAATAAAAGGTGACTCTTACCAGAGTTTGTCGGGCCCAACGTAAGCAATAAAACATCTTCGCCTTTCAAAAATTTGTCTTGGATTAAAGGATTTGCAACTTTGTCAAAGACATTTTCATTAGGAAGAGAGACGGTCTTAAATTCAAATTGGGTTTGGAACTTTGAAAATCCAATTTTATTTTCACTAGACCTAACAAAGTTAGGAGAGTTGCCTAAAGATGGATCTTGTTTAAGAACAAGATGAATATCCATTTTGTATTGATTCTGTGGATTGTAACTGATAAAAAGGTAGCAACAAGCCAGACTGGAACCATCAAAAAAAAAACACAACTCAAAATGTAAACAAACCAAAATCGATAACCGGCATCGTGTTTTTTGTCTGGTGCACGGATAACGTTGTGCGTACAAAAATCCCAATGTTATAACTCTCAGACCCATGTAAAGCATAGAACTCAGTTATATCTAAACAGAGCTCATATGGCACCAGTAGAAACAGATAGTACAAAGAAGAGGAAACTTGAAGAGTCTGGTGAAGAGAAAATATTTTCTGAAGAAGGTATCTCAAAAACAAAGATAGCTAAAACTGACCCTTCGTTGAACGCTGAAAACAACACTCAGTTAACATCCAATGAAAACTCTAAGATACAAGATCAAAGTGAAGAAAGCAATCAACTTGAGAAAAAAGAGTGCAATAATGAAGAGATAAAGAAAAATAGTGAAACTAGTCCAAATCACGTTGAGAAGCCAGGAGAGGTTACTGAGAAACCTAAAACGGGATTTGTTTTCGGCTCTACTACAAAGTTTGGTAATTTAGGTGGTTTTAAAATGTTTGGTATCAAGAAGGAGGAGAAAAATGAAAGTAGTACGAAACCTTCTGCAGAGGAACCTGTTGACCAAAAAGAAGCAACCAATTCTAAAGGATCTGAGAAAAATGAAGACACAAAGACTTCCAAGCCTGTATTTGGAACGGGATCGACATTTGGTAATGCCTTTCAAGCTGCAATATCGAAAAAATCGGTTTTTGATGATCTAAAACCAAAATCAGGCGAGTCTACGAAGGATGATGATACTTCAGAAGATACAACAGCAAAAGACGTATACAAAAAGGTAGACTTAGAGAAACAAGAGGTCAAGTCCGGTGAAGAGAATGAAGAAAATCTATATCAAATAAAGGCTAAAGTTTACCAAATGGAATTGGAAGATTCAAAAATGGGATGGAAGGAGAGAGGTTTTGGTATTATAAAGATAAACAAGTTTAAAGAACCTGTCTCGGAATTATACACTTCTCGTATTGTTATGAGACAAAATGGAAATTTCAAACTAATACTAAATATTCCAATTGTTAAAGGATTCAAAGTTTTCAAAGGTATTCCTTCTTCCCTTAGTGCAGACAAATTTATAAGACTTCAGATGATTGAAAATGGCAAGCCAATCCAGTATGCTGTTAAAGTTGGTCTGCCGGATAATGCACAGAAATTATTTGAAACCATCGAGAAAGAGATACCGCAATAATCTGTTTTTTTCTGGTTTATCGATTACTGGGTAAGTTGATTTTATAACTTCTCAAATGCTACAGTACAAATGGTAGATCCTTTGGCGCCGCCGAATTCTATTGTGGGATAATCAACTTTTCCAAAAAATTCGAACTTTCCTGAACTAGTAAAGTGTTTGTATATTTCATCCTGAGTAAAATTACATGATGTGATCAGCAAAATACCGCCTTTTTTTATTAACTTGGAAACGTGCAAAGGATAAATTTCAAATCCAGTAAGTCCATTTTCATATTTATCACTGCTCAAAGCAATTGCATCTAAAGTACCTTTATCTAGTACCAAATCAAATACTTCACTATTTTGGGATATAAATGAATCATTTCTTTGTAGAATATCTGATCGTTCAAACGTCACTTGATAACTCTTTCTAGATGCTATATCTCTAGCAAATTGAACACTGGTTTCACTATAATCGATTCCAACAAAATCACCTTTCAAACCTTCTTCGTGCAATTTGAATAAAAGATGACCATTACCGGTACCGATATCACAAACTTTAGGGTTATTTAAATGTGTTAATTCCTCAAATATAAAATCACACATTTTATCTTCAGCGTTGGATTCTTGGAACCAACATTCCCCTGTGTCGTCCTCATTTTGTTCAAAATTTTTATGTTCAAGCTGATAAAAACTATCCCAGTATTCTTTAGTTCCCAATTGTGATTCTTTGAAGTCTATAGATTTTTCTGCCATTGTTTCACCTATAACTATATTGAATATTTGAAAACGTTCTTCTAGCTTAGCTAGAAAATTTCATGAAAAATTACAGTTTGTGATTTTTGTTGATTAATCGAATATTCGCGAGCGGGGAGAAATGTTGATATTTAAACGTTATCAAAGCGGAGACTCTACACAGATAGTGCACTATTTATTTTTATTTAGAAGCAACTGAACCAATGGCTACTAAACGAGCAATGAATTACACATCTCGCAACCCATTGAAAGTTTTAAACTTGGGTCCGATTAGGTTTGCTCACAAATCATGGGAAGAATTGCCAAAAAAATATAATATTGAAATACTTGAAACAAATGCCAAGACTAGAGATGAATTCATCCAGGAATTGACATCAGGAAAACTTCAATCAACAGATTATATAGCGAGAACATTTGAAAGTGCTCAAAGAACAGGTTTATTTGATAAACAATTGCTTGAGTTGATTAGAAAACATACACAAGTCAAAGCCATTTCTCACTGTGGGGCTGGCTACGATCAAGTAGATGCGATGGCATGCGGTGAGCTAGGAATCCAACTTTCCAATGTTCCAAATGTGGTAGACAATGCTACTGCAGATACTGCTGTTTATCTTTTGTTAGGAGCAATGCGTAACTTTCAATTAGGTGCTGAAAATATGAAAAAGGGTTTGTGGAAATCGAATGGTAAATGTGGAGGCACCCCATATGGTCATGATCCAGAGGGGAAAGTACTTGGTATTTTAGGAATGGGTGGTATCGGTAGAACCATTAGAGACAGATTATTACCTTTTGGATTTTCCAAAATTCTCTACCACAATAGAAAACCACTTTCACCAGATTTAGAGAAAGGTGCAATTTATTGTAAAACAAAAGAAGAACTATACAAGGAGGCGGACGTTATTTGCATTAGCATTCCTCTGAATAAACATACCAAGCATAGCATCAATGCAGATGCATTTTCGCATATGAAGGAAGGAGTAACTATTGTTAATACTGCGAGAGGTCCTATTGTCAACGAAGCGGATTTGAAAATAGCGTTGAAAGAAGGGAAAGTTGGATCTTTTGGTTCTGATGTTTGGGAGAACGAGCCAGATGTTGACATGGAGTTGATTTCTATGCCTAATGTGACTATATTGCCACATATGGGAACTCATACACATGAGACAATGCAAGGTATGGAAGAACACGTCATTTCAAACATTGTAGAATATTATAACACTGTTAAGGTTTTAAGTATGGTTCCTGAATTGAATAATATAAACTTTGATTGAAGAGAAGTCTCTGTCTACTTTATTTATAACTATTTATATTAAAGATGATGATTGGTCGATACGAACCTGCTGGATCGGTGCGAACCGTCAAAAAATATTAGTGTGAATCAGACTCAGCCGTTGGGTGAAATTTTGAATCAAAGAATTTGGGTCGATAAGCGTTATCTTTCCATAGCAGTTGTTGTCCTTAACTTGACAACAAAGTCAAAAACTTTTCATACCAACCTTTTTTTGATTAAAATGAATTTTCCTTATAAAGATAAAATCTTTACAGTTTTGGCGCTGAATCCTATTAGATACGCACATGATGCATGGAAGAATCTTGAAAACGATAATTCAAATATAGTTATTGTCAAATCATCTGCTGGAAACAGAGACCAGTTTATTGAAGAAATCAAAAGTGATAAGTTTAGCAAAGTTGATGCTATTGCACATACATTTCAGTGTGTAAAGGAAACTGGTTTATTTGATGAAGAGATTATTGACTTGCTTGCAACTCATACACAAACGCGCTGCATTGCTCACTGCGGTGCAGGTTATGATCAAATTGACGTTAATGCTTGCAAGAAATATAATATCGAAGTTTCAAATGTTCCTGATAAGGTTAGTAATGCAACTGCTGATACCAATCTGTTTTTGATTTTGTGCGCAACTAGAAACTTTCAGATCGGCCACGACAATATTATGAAAGGGAAATGGGAAGAGGATGATATGGCTGGTGGAACACCGATTGGTTACTCCATACAGGGAAAAGTTGTAGGAATTTTAGGAATGGGAGGTATTGGAAAGACTGTAAGGAATAGATTGTCAGGTTTTGGATTGAAAAAAATAGTTTATTACAATAGATCAAGGCTTCCATTAGAGGAAGAAGATGGTTGTGAATATTGCTCCACTATTGAACAATTATGTGCAGAAAGTGATGTTATTTCTATCAATATTCCATTAAATGCAGCTACTAGGCATATTATTAATAGCGAACTTATTTCAAAGATGAAAGATGGTGTTGTAATTGTAAATACATCGAGGGGACCAGTTGTTGATGAATCAGCAATCAAAGATGGTTTAAAAAGTGGTAAAATATTCAGCTATGGTGCCGATGTTTGGGAAAATGAACCATTCGTAGACAAAGAAATTTTGTCTTTGCCTAATGTTGTTTCTCTTCCTCACATGGGTGCAGCTACTTTTGAAACTATCAAATCAATGGAAGAATTAGTGGTTGCAAATATTTATGAATATTATAAAACTGGGCATGTATTAAATCTTGTTCCAGAACTTCGATAAGTTTAATGGCTAGATATTAAAAGTATTGTTTTATTTTTATAGAAAAGTGATGTTATTTTCGTGGTTGTATTGTTCAACAATGCAAGTTTTGGCCCAACAGTGTGTTTTATGGTACGCTATTTTTCACTTGCTTTGGCGGCTCGGCACCTCAACAACTTTTCTTGTTGAGCAGACCTCTCTCACTTGCGAATCAAACCGGGACCGACTGTAAATTTATTTAAACCTTAACCGTGTAGCTTGCAGAGCTGCAGACTACATAGGTTTATGCTTTAATAAGTGGTCAAACCAGTCAAACATGCATGCTATTCTAACACCACAAAGACTGCATAAACTTGCCACATGGGATAATCTTGGTGATTGTTGGTATTTGGTTGCAACAGTCACTCTGACTGTATGCAACCGTCCGCAAGAGATTCCTCGACTATACCATTATGCTATACATACTCTTCACTTAAAGGAACAGCCGAGTGAAACTTTATACAAAAAGGTCGACACAATTCTCCAAAAGTTCAACAGAATGAAGGACACCGGTGAAGATTTACATTTCAACCCATATTTGAAACTTCAAGAAAAGCATAGAGATAAGGATGATCTCTTTAGGACAACAGATAGATTTAGAGAGAGTATTTTGAAAACTGCTGCACTTTCTGGTTTGCCCAAATGTATCAATTCTATGATGACATTGAAAGACTATACTCCTACTATTTTTAGAAGTCAGTCTGATCAATGTAATCGTGAAAAAGTCAAGAATTGGGATGACTACTTAGCTATACAACATCGTGGAAAAGAGTATTGGAATAAGGTGTATACGAAGATCAGCAAGAGAGTGGAGGACCAAATGTCCACTTCGTATCCAGATTTGTGGACATACACGATCGAAAATGTCTACTCACCGCTTCTTTCATACACTGGTGTTCTCACTGCACACGAAACATCACTTGTCGTCATTGCTTCTCTTGTACCACAGGATGTGCTCCCACAGCTGAAGGGACACGTGAAGGGTGCCTTGAATGCTGGCGTCTCCGAAGCAAAAGTCCGAGAAACGGAGATAATGGCTGCGGAGATACGGTCGTGGATTGTCTCCGAGAGTCACGTGAAGCTGTGAAATTATGGTGTGACTGCGAAAAAATTTGCGCAATTGCGCGTGACCCATTTTGTAACTGTAAGTGACTTAGTAATGAATAATGAGTCTCAGTTTTAGGAAAGCCTCATTTTGCGGCAAAGCAAACGAAACTGATATATTGTTCATTGTGAAGAGAGAAGGATAGTCTCAAATCAATCAGTTTATCTATTATTCTACAGTATTATAATCTTTTTTTTCTAAAAATTAAAAGGAACTCTTGTTTTTTTGAAAAACTATTATTTCAATTCAAAATTTCAACTTGATGTCAGACTTGTCCAGGACTAACGGATCAAAAGACCTGACAGGCAATTCCAATGCTACCGACAACAACAATAACCAAAGTAACTCTAACAACTTTTTCACCACCAACAATAATAATAATAGCGTTACAAATATGGATACAGGAAGCTCTACAGATGACACGCATGCTGCTCTATTAGAACAACTTGTTTATATGGATAACAACATTTATCATCTCGGAGATTCACCAATAAATTCAAATACTGAAAATTATGATGATATTCAGCTTCAGAGAGAGCTTGCAGCATTTGCAACTGACACTTTTATATTCCCGGATGAAGATAAACCTAAACATCCACTTCCAGATAATAGGAACAATAATGGCAATGAAAATGGAAATGGAAGTAATAGGAACAACGGAAATCACAATGATGATGTCAACGGTGCTAATAATGTACGTAACTCAATTTCGTCTGCTGATAATCATAACAATAACTTAATTCTGTTTGCTCAAAATACGTTTAATCATCTGTCTCCTGCAGATGCTTCTAGTGGCCACAGTCCCATTCCACAAACACACTATCAAAATTTATCACAAAGGTATAATAATGCAAAACCTAAAACTTCTTATCAAGAAACCATGGTGCAGCATATGGCATCTATACCATCAACTATCAATGAATTACTAGGTGGTAGGAATAATTCAACAAATGTAAATGCATCAAGAAATGATGTGGACGGTATTCAAGGTGTTACAAACAGTCATCCTAATTCTATAAGTCCCAGCAACTCATTGATGAATAATAGTAGGAACAATACAAACTCTACAAATACCAACAATTCCAATAATGAAACAAGGAAAGTGGCAGTACCGCAAGGTGCTCAAAATACCCTTGCAGCTGCGGGATTAAGTCAAACTCAAATAGATGCACTAGCTAGCCTTGTTGCGTTTCATAAGGGTGAAGACAACAAACCTTTGACTCCACAAAGTCAAACAAATGTTCAATCACCATTTGCTTCTCAAATAATGCAAACATCTATGATGTCTCCTCAAGGATTACATAACTTTATTCCAATGCCATCTTATCAGCAACAACAGGCACCTGTACCACAACAGGTGCAAAATAATTCTTCAAATAATGCACCTAATGTGAATGGACTGTTAGTGAATTTGTTGGCGCAGACGCTGGCAAGTGCAATCAATCCACCATCGCAACAGCAGCAACCAAATGTACTGGCACAATTGTTAGGAGGCATTTCTAACGGTGTGGCACCTCCTTTAGATGCTAATTCTATTGGTCTTATACTTCAGTTGCAGCAGCAACAACAACAACAGCAGCAGCAGCAGCAACAGTCGCAGACGCAGACGCAGCAGCATCCACAAAATCAACAGCAGCCAAGCCAAACTCAGCTTTTTCAACTTCACGAAAGTGGACAGCAGAGCAATGTTTCCAATACCCAACCAGTTGTGCCTCAATTGCAAAAGACAAATTCTTCATCGAAATCTAAGAAAAACACGTTAACTTTTAAAAACTCACACTTAGATATTAAAAATGCGGAAGTAAATGTACGAAAATCGACATCAAGTACATCATTTAATAATGTGACAAAATTAGATAATGTTAGTGGGACAGCATTAACATTTGACAAAGATAAGAATTTACTTAAAGCTGAAAATTCGGATAGTTTGTCTGATAATAACAGAAGTAAAGGTAATGCATCTGTAAGGTTTAGGCAAAAGAAGAAACAAAAGGAACAAGAGATGGAGAAGAGTTTGATTGAAGCAAAGGAGTACTGTGAAACTTTGGAAGCTAAGATTAAAGAATTGCAAATGGAGAACAACCTTTTAAGAGGGTTGGTTATGGAAAAGTCACAAAGAAGAGATAGTGAAGAGGTGGAGAATATACGTAAAAAGGCCCGTATACAGGTCAAGAACGAGGAGAAAGCATGATTTATAGTTTAATTTTAATTTCTTTTGTATATTAGGTACTTTTTCTTTTCGTATTGTGGGTATTAAAGTATTCGGCATTGATCAGATTTCATGAAATCTGTGCTGATTGTTCTGTTCTGGATCTTGGCTGTGCGCGCTTAATAAATCGAGTGCTGCTGCTTTGGTGATTACAACTTCATCAGACCGTATTTGGTGAATTATACTTTTATCAAAGACTCCAACAGCAGGAAGCAATTATAAAACACAGTATATACAATGAAAGCAGTTGTTTCTGTATGTATTTGAATTAAATGAGATAAAACCTGAAATGACTAATGCTCTCACATGAAAAG
The DNA here is from genome assembly GCA_030570285.1 of Pichia norvegensis. Classification (NCBI taxonomy): domain Eukaryota; kingdom Fungi; phylum Ascomycota; class Pichiomycetes; order Pichiales; family Pichiaceae; genus Pichia; species Pichia norvegensis. Next base: position 142,222 of record JAJLVM010000162.1, read on the forward strand.
TTAACTGAATATGATAGTTGAAAATCGATTCTAAGTGTCAATTACACTAAAAGTTTTACTATTATGATTGATTAACTTACCTATGAAGGGAGTATCTAGGGATGGTACAAATTAGAAAAAAATACTAACTCTTATTAAAAATTCATACAGCCAGTACAAGCATGGTTTTGCACAGTCGTCTCTGCATTTGGAATAGCGATTCTTTCTGTTTTAGCTACGTTGTTTTACAGAGGACATGAATCAATGATGGGATCGATCAATTCACCAAGTGATGGTAAAGAAGTTGCGAAAACTATATTTGGAGCAATTCTACTATACATTGCATTCTTCCTCTTTTGTGGTTGTCAAATATTTGTGCAAAAGAAACAAAGTAAAATCCAGCTGTAATATTTTATTAACTACTTTTACATTAGTCATGTTTACTTTTGATAGCTTTATATATATACAAAAAAAAATTACTATTTTGAGTGTAAGATTAGTTTAATTATTATATCGCTTGCATTGTGTGATTGAGTAAATGTTTTGGAATGACACATAATGATAGAACATCTTCTTATTAAACACAGCTATAAGTTAAGTGATTGAAGCTTGGGTTTCTATACATGTGTAGCTTACGTAGCTAAAATAGTAGTCAGTATCTTGAAATTTCACACTCAAAGGGTGCCAAAATCTAAACCCCGATATCTTCGATGTGTGATTCCAGCAGATCAAACTTCTTTTTCACGGAACAAATATACTGCTTGCATAAAAATGCTAAGGTATCCCTTAAGAAGTGTTTTGGATAGACTCCCTTTAATAAGAAGGGTATTAATAAATACTAGGTGCTACTATGCGTCAAACTCCGGTGTTTTAGGCACAAACAGAACACATTTGCCGAAAAATGTAACACCAAATGCTATAGCAGTTACAGATCCATATGTGATATACAAATATCAGGTGAATAGCGGACAAATTGATTCTGACCCATGCCAACTTGCTTTAATAAAGAAGCTCAGTGTGTTATCAGAGAAACTACAAAATTACGAACCAGATTTGACAAAAGTTAAAATTAATAGACTTGTTCGTGAATTAGAGATACGTTATAATAAACAACAGTGCGATGAACGAGGTTTATTGTTTGGGTATACAGTAGGATGGTATCGTGAGCGTGAGAATTCAAAGTTACGTACACAACTAGTTGAAGTTTTAAATGATTATGATGAGTTAACATCAAGTGAAATGAAGGATATTCCAAAAGGATTACTTATTAATGGTGAAGTTGGATGTGGAAAGACAATGTTAATGGATTTGTTTGCAGATTCATTACCTGTGAATCAAAAATGGAGAGTTCATTGGAGTGTCTTTATACAATATGTGATGAGAGAGATTGAGAATGTTTCAACGAGAAAGAGAGATAATTTTAATCAGGTGAATCATCCACTATTGAAATATGAGAATGAGTTTGTTCTTTTTGAAGTTGCTGCTAGAATGATTGAAAAATTTCATATTTTAATACTAGATGAATTCATGCTTCCTGATATTGCAGCAGCAAAGATTATCAACATTTTATTTGTTTATTACTTCAAATTAGGTGGTGTGTTGATTGCTAGTAGCAATCGATTACCTGAAGAGCTGTATTCTGGATCTGTTAATAAAAGTACCATGGGTAGCTTTGAGAAAATTTTACGGGCAAGATGTGAAGTTTGGGATATGCAAAGTAATAAAGACTATAGAACAGAATTAAAAGAAGATGATATTTGTGAGGAGGAATGGCTTGTACTACAAACAGACATTGATGCAGAAAAGAATTGGAGAAATTTACTTTCTAAATATCTTAAGCCTGATAGCTGTGAAAATAATGTTAGAGCATTCATGAGTTACGGCAGAGAAGTTATTATTCCGAAACTAAGTAAAGATCATAAAGTTGCATATTTTGATTTCAAAGATATAGTGAGAGATTCTGCATATGGACCAGGAGATTTTATATCGATTGCAACAAAATATCCTGTTATTATAATTGACAATGTTCCAATATTATCTGTTAAGATGAAAAACCATGCACGCCGGTTGATTACTTTTATTGATGCAATTTATGATTCTAAATGTAAATTGATTATTAATTTAGAGACTGAAGCACATAAATTGTTTTTTCCAGATATAATTGATAATTCACCAACACGTTTTAAATGTACCCCTCTTGAAGATGGACCAAATCCAAATTGTTTAAATGACAAGCAAAGAGAAGAAATTACACACACGCAAGATATTCAAGATATTGAAATGTTTGCAAAGACGGAAATGGATCTAGCTAATCCATATAGACCTAATTTTGCAACATATGAAGAGACAAACAAGGATTATAATGTGAATAAAGGTAATGAAGATTTAAATAAAAATTTTACTGATATGAAGAAGTTTACAGGAGAAGATGAAATGTTTGCATACAAGAGAGCAGTTAGTCGTATCAATGAAATGACACATTCAAAGAGGTGGAGGGAATCTGAATGGATACCATTACATGATAGTATAAAAGCATGGGAGAAGAAAAGGAACGTTAAATTTGAAACTAGCAAGTATATTGGTGATGATTATAAAGATCGGGCATTTACACAAAGTGAGGATGCTCCAAAATTCAAGGATTACAATTTTTGGTCGATGGGTGAATGGAAGAACAAAGATCATCGTATTAAAGATGAAGTTGCTAAGAAATGGATTCAAGGGGTTGATGGTATTGAAAAGCGTAATTGATGTGTAATTGAGTAGCATGAGTAGCAAGCAAGTTTGTAAATAATGGCTTGATCTGATGGGGCTGATAAATCTGGAGGCGCGTCAAGTTTTGAGAAGCTTCATTGCGTGCACTGAGTGAGGTGCATGCATGAGTTGAAGGAGAAGCTCGTTGAGTTGTTCCTAATTGTTACTTTTACAAAACAATGGAGTATTTGAAGGTTACCAAAGTGGAGAATGTGGTTATGTACCGACGTGGTCAAAAGATGGAAGGTACACTTCATTTGACGACACATCATATTATATTTACGATTCCGACTAATGAAGAAGGTAAGAGGCCATTAGAGATTTGGTTTTGTTATCCAATGATTGAACAAGTTGATTTTAATCGAGGGTCAGCAATGCTATTTGAATTCAATGGTACTGTTGGTATGGATGGAGGTTTAGGCGATTCTACGGGGAATGTTATAAAAGATGGTATAACGAGTTTAAGTGCAAGTGGTATTACGAATTCGATTAGCAATGGATTAGGGTTTGGGAATGTTATTAATCGAAGCAATGGATTGGATATGAAGGAGGATCATAGCGATAATGAGATTGAAACAAGGTTGAATTATAAGAAACTTGTACGTGGTGGATCAATACGAATACAATTCCGAGATTTTAGTTATGTTGCATTTGATTTTAAGAATATTTTAAAATGCAATGATGTTTTCGATAGTATGATGAAGATGACATGTATTGATAGCATTGAGAAACTTTATGCGTTTATATATGAAGGTGTGAAGAGTGAGATTGGATTAAATGGTTGGAAAATATATAATTTTGAGAAAGAATTTGAAAGGCAGAGAGTTGATTTAAGCAAATGGAGAGTAACTTCATTGAATGAAGATTACCAATTATGTGCAACTTATCCTAAGAAACTTATTGTTCCAGCAAGTATAACTGATAGTATGTTAAAGCATGGAGTAAAATATAGAAGTAAGAATAGATTTCCGGCATTGACATATTATTATAAGAAGAGTGGATGTAGCATTATTAGATGTGCACAACCTATGGTTGGTATAAAGCAAGCGAGATCAATTCAAGATGAGAATATTATAAGGGAGATTTTTAAGACCAATAATTTAGAAGAAGGTAAAAATATTATTGTTGATGCACGACCAGTTACGAATGCAATGGCGCAAGTTGCTCTTGGTGCAGGTACTGAGATGATGGAATATTATGGTAAAAATACAAGGAAGTTATTTTTAAATATTGAGAATATTCATGTTATGAGGGATAGTTTGAGTAAAGTTAAGAACATATTACGGCATAGTGATGTTAATGGATGTAATTATAAAATTGATGAAGAAGCATTGATGAAGAGTGGATGGTTAGATCATGTGAGTAAACTTTTAAAAGCTACAGAATTACTTGTTAAACATTTTATTTATGAAGGAGTTAATTTAGTTATTCATTGTTCAGATGGATGGGATAGAACATCACAAATTTGTTCATTAGTTGAAATATGTGTTGATCCATATTATAGGAGTTTAGAAGGTTTTATGGTTTTAATTGAGAAAGAATGGAATTCATTTGGACATCAATTTAATGAAAGATGTGGACATTTAGCTAGTGAAGTTAAATTTTACAATAATACAGAGGAAGGTAATTTCCAGAAAATACGTAATTTGAATCAAAAATTTAAGCATAGTCAAAACCAAAAGATGGAAAGTCCAGTTTTCCAACAATTTTTAGAATGCGTTTACCAATTAGTGAGACAGAATAAGAATGAATTTGAATTCAATGAAAGGTTTCTTCGTCGATTAGTTTACCATTTGTACTCATGTCAATACGGTACATTCCTTGTAGATTGTGAAAGAGAAAAATACGAATTACAACTTGAAGAAAGGACGAGAAGTGTGTGGGACTATTTCAACAGTCGACAGAAAGAATTTCGTAACGAAGAGTATATTGGAGGAAAAGAGGGGTTGAACGAATCGGAGGATGATGTGAGTAAGGGTGTACTTGATGTGAACTATACGGATGTGGTGTACTGGCGAGAGCTGTACGGACGAGAGCTGTAGAAGTGTGTATTGACGTGTAGAGTAGTAGTAGTATTAGTAGTGTTAGTATCTAGTATGAAAGCACCAGCCCCAACCCCAGCCCCAACTCCAACCCCAGCACCAGCCCCCACGAGTTTATTTTTCAGCGGATCCAGGGCCCCGCATAATTCCCCTCCGCCGGGGCGGTGACGAGCGACGGGGGGAAATGGAGGGCTTCACTGGGGAAATGGCGGACTCACTGGGGGGATTACTGGGCAGCCTGTCCGGGACGGCCCCGTCCGCATGATTGTTGCGCCCCGGCGGAACCTTTTGCTGGGGGGGAAACGGGGGGCTGTACTGGGGGAATTCCGGGGCAGTGGTGGGTGGAAGTGTCGGGAGAGTGTGGATTTGCTTAATCTGCGGGAAACGACAACGGTGTTGAAGTAGTTGTCGAATCCATTTCTGTTGAACTTATTCTTTGTGTGGTACCAATTGCGTACTCTTTCTTTCCTTCTTCCTGGTTTTCTACTTTCAGTTACCCCTCTTTCTTCTTATTCCCTTCCCCCCTCTCTTCTCCTCTTTTCCATCCTATCTGTAAGAGATCATTAATTAACTCCTACCATGCTTTCAAAATCTTTATTTGTTAAACCTGCCTTCAGAAAAGCTTTCCAACAAGCTACTAAGAGAAACTTATCAATTCATGAATACAGATCTGCTGCTTTACTAAGATCTTATGATATCAATTGTCCAAAAGGTGATGCTGCAACTACCCCTGAAGATGCTTACAAAGTTGCACAAAATTTAAATACTGATAAATTGGTTATTAAAGCTCAAGCTTTAACTGGTGGTAGAGGTAAAGGTCATTTCGATAATGGTTTACAATCCGGTGTTAGAATGATTGAAACTCCTGAAGAAGCTAAAGATTTAGCTTCTAAAATGCTTCATCATAAACTTATTACCAAACAAACAGGTGCAGCTGGTAAAGAAGTTACTGCTGTTTACATCGTTGAAAGAAAAGATGCAGTTCATGAAGCTTATCTTTCAATTGTTATGGACAGAAAAGATCAAACTACAATGATTATTGCTTCATCTGAAGGTGGTATGGATATCGAAGGTGTTGCAAAGAAAAATCCGGATGCAATTAAAAAATATGTCGTTGATATCAACAATGGTGTCTCCGATGATCTCGCAACTAAAATCGCTTCTCAATTAGGTTTCTCAAAGGAAGCTCAACCTCAAGCTGCTGATACAATCAAAAAATTATACAAGATTTTCCAAGAAAAGGATGCAACTCAAATCGAAATTAACCCATTATCTGAAGTTTCTGACCATCAAGTTATGTGTATGGATGCAAAATTCGGTTTCGATGATAATGCTGCTTACAGACAAGAAGAAGTTTTCTCTTGGAGAGATCCAACTCAAGAAGATCCTGATGAGTTAATTGCTTCTAAATATGGCTTAAATTTTATTAAATTAGATGGTAATATCGGTTGTCTTGTTAATGGTGCTGGTCTCGCAATGGCAACAATGGATGTCGTTAAGCTTTATGGTGGTTCCCCTGCTAACTTCTTAGATGTTGGTGGTGGTGCAACTCCTGAAACTATTGAAAAAGCTTTCGAATTGATTTTATCTGAAAAGAAAGTCTCCGCTATCTTTGTTAATATCTTTGGTGGTATCGTTAGATGTGATTATGTTGCTGATGGTTTAATCAAGGCAACTAGAAACTTAGGTTTAACTATCCCTGTCGTCGTTAGATTACAAGGTACTAACTTTGATATCGCAAAGGATATGATCAACCAATCCGGTTTACAACTTTACCTTGAAGAAAATCTTGATACTGCAGCTGAAAAAGTTGTTGAATTAGGTAACAAGAAATAAAAAAAAATCCTTTATTAAATTCTATTAATTATTAAATATTATTAAAATTCTTTATATTCTAGAAAATTAAATTACATACTTACAAAAAACTAAAGTAAGCAATCTTCATACTTGAGTTTGCTTTAACAATAAATCTAAATACTCATCTTGATTTAATTTAGATTGTAAAATTTTACCACTTTCATCAACAAATTGTTTTTTAATGAAATCAGAATCACATTTGATTATTTCATATTCTTTACCTTCCTCTTCTTGCTCTAATTTTGCACTCATTAATGCACCACCTAATCTCGGTATATTCTCTTTCGTACTCTTGGCACTCATTGTAACAACACTTGCAGTTTTCTTCCTCTCCTCATCACCTTTCTCAACATTTTTCTCAACATTTAAATTCTCATTTAACTCACGTTCAATCTCTTTCTCCCTTTCAATTTTATTCATCTTTGCATCATCGATATATGTAAAATGTGGACGTAACATACATGTATCAGATATTGGTGTCAAATGCATACGTCCTTCTTCATCTTGAAATCCAATTAAGTATCGACTACCGCCAACTGATCCTGGTTGTGCACGAATAGTATTGTTCAATATACTCGATGAAATTTCTTGATTCCTCTTATTCTTTTCATCATTCTTCTCCTTGATATCATCCTTCTCATTAATAACAGATGCAGATGGTATACGACCTTGGAAAATAGTACCCTTCGGTTCATCGTGAATAATAACACCACGCAAAAATTGTTCACTAACACCATATTTCTCTGAAACGCTACCACTGAAAAAACTTTCAGTATGTAATGGTAACCTTAATTCAACAACTCCTGACTCATGCTTAATTTGCATCCTATGAAGTGCAGATATATGTGCTTGTGTTAATGTCGATTTACTAGATTTATTAGGAAATTGTAATAATAATGGTGCCAAAGGTGAATTACTATTAGTATTACCTTCATTTCTCTTTGTAAAATTGGAATTCAAATGAACTGGAATAGTGTCAACTATAGGATCATCCTCATCCTCTGAATCACTATCTGAATCTTCTTGGTACATACTAGTATCTTTCCCATTCTCTTCAGCATTATTTTCAACTTTTATATCAATTTTCAAGTCCGTATCAACTTCCATTGGTTCATCAGCTTCAACACCAGGTTCAAGTTTAACATACGTATTTTCTTCAACTTCTTCTGAAACAAATAATGATGTCATCTATTAAATTGTTATATATATTGCTGTATCTCCTGTTTTACACTTGTTGATCTTTTGTCAAGCGAGAAGAGATTTGCATCGATCATAATATCGAGGAGGAAGGAAAACATTTCACGGCTGTGTTCAACAAAAAATTTATTTCCTCAATATATATCAAATCAAACCTTAACAGCTTGCATATATTTTCCATTCTAAACTGATCTTTATTATCAGAGTATACAAGTATGGCTGACGAAGATGATGGAATGCTTATGAATTTTTCAATGCCTCCGCTAGGAGCCGCTGCTGCTGCTACAAAGAAAGTCAAGAAAACAAATGTTAAAATTAAAGGTGGAAGATGGGCTGATAGAAGGAAAACTCAACTTGAGTTAATGGGTAGAACTTCAAAAGGAAAGAAGCAGAATAAAGTCTCAGGTGCAAATGACGTACCTGTTGCCGAAAGGAAAAGATCAAGTGATGACAATGATGATCATGATATTCCAGCTGATTTCAAGAAAGTAAAATCTAGTAATAATACAACAGCTGGTTTAAACATGCAAAATGGACAAATTGTTACTTCTTTATTTACAGCAAATCCTGAAGTTCAAAAACGTGATTATGAGAAAGTTATTGATGAATCTAAACTTGTACCATCTAATGCACCACTGCTTGATGATCCAAATGCAGATTTTGCAGCTCTTGGTTTACATCCAAATTTAGTAAAATGTCTTAATGATTTACGTTATACAAAGCCAACAAAAATTCAAAGATTAGCTATTCCAAAGTTAATATCACTTGGACATCAAAGAACAAGGACAAATCCATTCCCACCTCAACCTCGTGATATGTTCATGCAAGCACAAACTGGTTCAGGTAAAACCATGGCATTTACGCTACCAATAATTAACAAAATTCTCAGTACTAGTGAAAAAATAGATAGAAAGAGTGGTATTTATGCACTTATTTTAACACCAACTCGTGAACTTGCGCAACAAATTTACTCATTTATTGAAGATTCCTTGTGTAAGAAAGCATGTCATTGGATTGTGCCAGGTATCGTTATTGGTGGTGAAAAGAAAAAGGCAGAAAAGGCACGGCTTAGGAAAGGTATTAATATTTTGGTTGCTACACCTGGTAGACTTGTTGATCATATTGAAAATACGCAATCTTTGAACTTATCAACTGTTAGATATTTGGTTTTAGATGAAGGTGATAGATTGGTTGAATTAGGTTTTGAAGAATCGATTACTAAAATCATTGATAGATTACAGAAAGATTATAGAGATAATGATCAAGTATTAGGTCCATTGGCTGATATCATGCCACCTAGAAGAGTTAGTATTTTATGTTCCGCAACTTTGAAAGGTGATGTGAAGAAGCTCGGTGAAATTGCCCTTAACAATCCAGAAACTATTAGTGCAAGTTCCTTTGGTGTTGCACAAAATGAAGATTTGGATCATCATATGAAGGCGCCAGATCAATTGGTACAGGAAATTGTAGTTGTTCCACCAAAATTAAGATACACAACTTTAAGTGGTACATTAATGAACATGACCAAAAATTCTGAGGAGCCAACGAATTTTTCTAAGACTGTTGTTTTCTTAAGTTGTTCTCATTCGGTTGATTTCCATTTTATTGCATTAACCAAAGATGGTAAACGTCTCAAAGTTGATCGAGAACGCAAAGAATCTTTGAAAAAAATAAAGGAGCAAAAGGGCAAAGATTCTGATAAGTCTAAAGCCACTACCACATCAGAAGAGGACGAACTAATTGGTAGTATCACTGCTATGTCAGCACCGCATATTTCACCTAACACAATTATCTATAAATTACACGGTTCGCTCTCTCAACAGACACGTACGGCAACCTTGAATCATTTTGCTAATGATAACAAACATAATACAATCTTGCTTTGTACTGATGTTGCCTCTCGTGGTTTAGATTTGCCAGCTATCGATTATGTTGTTGAGTATGACCCTCCATTTTGTGTTGCTGATCATCTTCACCGTGTTGGTAGAACTGCCAGATTAGGTAAGAGTGGTTTATCGATTCTATTCCTAATGCCAGGAAATGAGGAGAAATATATTGAAAAGATAACACCAATGCATGATGAAAGTAATGTCAAGTTTATCAGTTATGAAGAAATTTTAACAAAGGCGTTTGCTCAAACACCTGATACCGATGAGAATTCAGAAGATACAGGGAAGAAGAAAGGTAATAAATTTAACAGGGAAGGTTCTTGGGATATGCATGCTACTACTTATCAGTTGGAATTGGAGAAATGGTTGCTTGAAGATGATAGAGCTCTTGAAATTGCTACAGATGGTTTTATTAGTCACGTTAGAGCTTATGCTACTCATTTATCAACTGAAAGAGATATTTTCAACGTCAAGCAAATTCATTTGGGTCATCTAGCCAAAGCATTTGGGTTAAGAGAAACTCCGAAAAAATTGGCAACTAAGAGTACAACTGCGGGTGATGATCATAATAAAAAGGAATCTGCAAAAAATAAGATGTGGAGATTGGCTAGAGAAGCTGCCAGAAACCAGAACGATGAATTTAACTTTGCTTAACATATTTACAATCTGTATATTATAAAATTAGACTTTTACCTCAAGTTAAATTGGTTCATTATATCTTGAATTTCAGCACCAACTTTATTCTCAAATTTAACTTCAGATTTTTGAAATATAGCACACGTACTTTCAATCAGTGAGTAGTTTGCATCATTTAAAAGTTTGAATTTTTTAAAGAATCGAAACGCAATACAAATAATGTATCCAATACAATGGTATTGTAACGTGGAGTATCTGCAATGGTTAGAGCATAGTTTGAGGGTTTTGTGAAGCAGTTCTAAATCATTTTCCTTTATATCTCTGCTATCCAAAAAGTTAAAAGCAAAGCCAATGGCCAAAAGAGCTTGCTTTTCTCTTTCCGGTGTCAGTTTTTCATTGCTGAATATATTTGCATCATCAATAACCGACCATATTTTACACCAATTTTTGACTGATAGGAGTTGATCGGTAATAAGTGGGTCTTCGTGTGTGCATACTATAATAATTGCAACTTCCAAAAGTGAATTATAAGTTCTGGTATCCAAGGTACCAAAACCACGTATGTGTTTACCTAATAGTGGAATGGTTTCTTTAATATCGCTGGAATTGATTAAAGGAGCAATTGCTTTAAGATAATCAAAGGTTTCAAAAAGTATTTCATCAGAGCTGTTTAGCAAACAATGTGTGACAAGTTCCATGATCGAAACCTTACTATTGCTGTTGAGTTTTGAAAAATAGCATGGGCTGGATTTTCCTATGCGAGTTAGCAATACTCCACAGATAGGTTGACTAGGGTAATCTGAAGACCAATCAGATAACAAACAGTAAAGCAACCTTTTGCTCTTTGGTATACCCATACTTTCAACATATTGTGTCACCAAAATATCAGGGTCTTGCAAAAGTTTTCCCATCAGTAAGTCAACATTGATTTCATTAATTTCAAAGTGTAATATTAGAAGCAAAGTAAACAATGAATAATCCATGCTCCGCATTAATAAACTTTTCACGGCTTTGTAACCAATATTATCTTTATGTTGGCAAGATTTCTTCAGATATAGTCCAAAAGATTGATTGTTTCGTATTCTGAGAAGTAGATCTACTGTAACCTCCAGTAGCTCATATTTATTATTTTCAAGACTCAACGAACGATCAATTTGTTCTACAATCATTTCAAATTCAAGCTTGTTGGTTTCATCATGATTTTTCACCTTCAAATCGTCAAATGATTTGCACTGTACTGAATTTCTGGAAGCTTTTTCCTTAAGGTGTTCATCTTCAAGAAGGAAATTGTCATCATCCTCTTCTTCTGACAAAGGTCCGTTAGTTGCTTTAAAAGATCTTAATGTCCCACCATAATGTTTCATTTTAACATTCAGTTCTGATGGTAATGCAATTGGTAATTTCAATGTCTTGGGTACTGCGTCGAAGTTTTCTCCGTTATGTAATGCATTGGCCTCTAATTCTGATATTCGTTGATGTAAAGTATTTACATTTTCAGAAACTTGTTTATCTACTAATTTCAATTCAGCATCCACTCGAAACATAGTTGTTTTCCTTGCTGAATATGAGTCGTCTAGTTTCATTGTTTTGACTGGTTGGTAATCTGCATTTTCTAGATCTTCAAAACAGCTGAATACTGAATTCAATTTTAAGTGACTCTTCTCTTGAGGTATTTTGGATTTCCTTTGTATACATTTCGTAAATATGGGTTCCTTTTCAATAGCTATATTTGCGATTGCATCTATTGGATCAATGCTACTATCATCTGAAGTAAAAGATGAGAATAGGTTTGATGATTGTGAGCAAGGTTCATCAACCTCCTCTGAACTTCTGTTTTTCGAATGTTTTGTTGGTGACAACAAATTTAAAGTACTTTTGAACAACTGTCTTTTCCTAGATTTCCCGTAAACTGGCATGAAATTGTTGTTTATTGTACAAACAAGTTCCAGAAGTTAGAAATGTAAATACGCGTCAAACTTGCAAAAAGTATGTGCAGTTTCCTTCACCGAATCCACTAATCCAACATTTATATCAACAAGATAAATAAAACTAGGTATTGTATATGTATTACTAGGTTTAACATATTTATAGTTCCTGTTATCGACGGAAAGCAGTTTGAAAGCATGTGTCTTGCTTTCAGGAGCTCTCGATTGAAACTACTTCTGGAACTATAAGCAAAATTAAAGCTGGTTTCATTTACAAAAACAGTTTAAAATATGAAGATGCAGTTAAATTATAGGACCTCATCGTCGTGTGTGGATACAGGCTTGAAGACTTAAACCAAGCTAGGATCATATACGCGTCGTATTCTGACGAAAAGTATCAGACGCGTTTCTGTCTCATAAATCTTTTGAACGGTTCATGAAGCATACGCCAACTGAAATATATCTATCCGTATAAACTACTTACAACTTTAAGAGAAGATAATGTATGGAGATTTAAGTGTTAAACTAATTTTAGCCGCAAAGCGTGCTGAGTCGCTTGATAGGATTCCACTATACGAGCATGATTTGGTACAATCAATTATCAATGAGAACCGAGAGTTACAAAATCAGATTGACGGTATTGATGAAATAAATGCAAGCAGTCAAGCATCAAATTTAACAATGGACTCTTCTAGATCATCTTCAGTGACGAACACACCTCGTCGAACTTTCAATGGCAACTTTTTCAGTTCTTCAGCAAACAATACGCCCAGCAAAGAAAACTTTGATGGATCAACTACAATAACTGAAATTGTTGAGCATTTACCTGAATTTGTGCGAAAGATTATTATCAAGCGAAATGAAAGATGTATCAAAGCTTATCAGATAGCACGATTGAAAAAAATAGAGCAACTAGTTTGGGAAAATAAAGAATTAAGTTCAGAGCAGCTTGCAGATCTATCGTATAAAGAAAGAGAGTATCTCGGGAAATACACATCTTTAGTGAGTGGTTACAAAGGTTTGCTACCGGAAGTTGATCTGGGTGGTACATTAGAACCTCCTAATGATGTTTTTGTGGATGTAAGAGTTTTGAAAGATGCAGGTGAGATCATGACTGAATACGGTGTTTTCAACTTGACTAAAAATTCACAGTTCTTTGTCCGGAAAGCTGATGTTGAAAGATTAATTCAACAAGGCTTTTTAAAGGAGTTGTAAATATTTAGTGCGCAGAAAGATACTGCTGTGTATGCAGTTACGAAGTTGTACGGTACAAAGTCGATTTAAATGGCAAAATAAAGTGCTCTGATGAGGCTTTTGTGAATCTTGAAGGTAAATAAGATATATGTGAGATAATGACTGAATTTGAGGCGTTCCACTTCTATAAAGATTTACACTTATTGTCTCCATCCAATAAGAATATTTCAGAAAAGTTACAGGGATTCTTAGTTGAGTATTTTTGCTACATCTAGGAGTTGATTTTAACTTATTTTTTACATTAGAAAATATCAAACTGGAAAAAAACGTTAGGTGCCAGATTCCTGAGATAAGTAAATAAGTGACATATCTTTAAAAAACAACTAAGCCAACGTGGTGTTCATTAAAGACTAGTTGTGCTATTCAAAAGGCATCTGACTGGTTTATCTGTCGCCTTCCCGATAAACCCCAATCTACACTATTTTTTTAAAAAGAATCATTTGTAATCATCGAAATGGTCTGCCGATCTCAGCTAAGTGATTATATATGTAGGCCATGTGGAGCAACAGTCGTATACACAGTTTCAGAGCAAAACCTAAGCCACCTGCCAGCGAACAAAAGTTAAGCTCTGTAAGCGCTAACAATTGTTTGAAATATTTCAGATCTTCCTTTCTCCATCAGATAATAAAATCAACAAGATACTACAAGATGGCTTCTAGAGTACTTGATGAGTTTATAATTCAAGAGGTTGCACGTACCTGTCCTGAATCATTTATTGCATTCCATAAATGTATGGATGATCCTGCAATTAGGGACAAAGCCAATTGTGATAAACATCAACTCGACTTACAAGCATGTATCAAAAATGAGGTTACAGTTTATCATAAAATTGAAAAAAATTGTTCAAACGCTATCTTGAAATATCAGGACTGTCTGATGAAAGATACAGAAGGAAATAGCAGCAGCAAATGCTATGAACCACTCAAAGATCTCAGATCATGTGCCATGAATGTTATTGATTCTGCTCAAAGGGATTCAAAAAAATAACAAAAATAGATTGTATACTAATAGCTTTCAATAAACACATATATATAGTTAATAGCTGATTGAAGTTATCTATTGTGTCTAACCGTTTACAGAAATCCAATATCCAAAGTAAGAGGAAAAACCCTCGCCTATCGATATCAGGATCAAGACCTATCGATCAGCGGTTTTTTGTTGTGTTCGCAGTAGTTTTGAAACTCCAATCACGCTAAATCTTACCTACCCTTTTCTTTCTCTTTCTTCTATCAACAATCAAAATACATTGGCCCTTGTATTTAGGTTTCACAATACATGAGGTCTCAATAATTTTGAAAGAGGAAACTTGAATCTAAGTTCGGTTGCTTGACTTTTTCTTCCATATCAATACAACCCTATATTGATTCAAACATATCGAAGTATCAACATTAATAATTAAAAATACATGGAAAATATACAGATTTCTATGTTTATAAAAAAATTCTCTATTCTGATACATTTTCGTAAATACCTGAATATTGCGGTATCGGATCAAAATTAAATGGACATTCCACATTATCATTACAGAAATCATCCAACCATTCACTATTATCATTTAATTTCCCACTTTCATGAAGACAATTAATCAATTCCCAAGATTCTTCGTAACTTTGATATTGATAGCCACCTGTAAATTTTTCAAAAATAACCTTAAAATAGTAAATTAACGACATCAGACCTCTGATATATCCGGCATCCGGCTCACCCTTGTGAACCGGTGGAAATGTAGTTTTCTCAGAAAATTCGCCATCTCCTATCACACATTGCGCAAAATCAATTAACCTTACAATTATTGTAGATTCATTAGTATGTTTTCTGTCTTCCTCGCTGTCATACATCAATAAGATAGATGACCCATAAAGTCTATAATCGATCAATTGTTCAAATGTATTCACAAGTTTTTCAAACTTTGAAATTAATTTGGGAATGTGTTTAACAATTGAAAAAACAGATACACCATCGTATAAGAACCTTGCCAATGATCTCATAAAATCTTTTCCAACTTTAACATTGCGCCCGAAATATTTGTCTTTGTTTATAAATTCTTTTTTACCTGCGTCCCAAACTTGCATACCACAAATACGAGTTCCAAGTTGTCTCGATGTTGTTGCATAACATTTTTTCCTTTGCGATTCACGTTTGCTTGCTTTTGCTTCAACGCCATACTGACGTGTTCCCATTTTCAAATCCAGTACACATGGGTACTTCATTCCACTAGTCAAATCTTCCAACAGAATAAACCTTTCAAATCGAGTATGTTTCCGTAAGCCTTGGTGGTTTTCATTTTGTTGTGGTTTCAGTGTACCTGGTTGAGCATCCGTTAACTTTTCGTCTCCATTTTCAACTATTCTATCATCTTCCATATCGAAGATATCATAGTCTGCAGTATCCTTGTTTTCACATGTTGGCTCCTCATCATCGCAATCATCTATAACTGCATTGTCACTTCCTTGCCTTTCTGATAACTTTTTCAACCTTAGCATAAATGCATCTCTATCGGGAAATTTTATGCTATCATTTTCCAGTGTTGTAGCAGAGTCACTCCGGAAATTTTGATGTAATCTGATATCATCACTATGAACGGAAGAAGGTTCTAATGGGGGACTGTCATTGATACTCTTCTCCTCTATGCAATCAATTCTCCTGTTAAGAGGGTGTTTATCTTTAGTTAAAGGAGAAGAAATACTACTTGTGGAGTATCTGTGGAATTTTGGGAGTGCTTTCATTGCATTGTGTTCTATAATATTCTGGGACGAAGAATGCTCAGCCGGATTGGAAACTTTGGATCTGAAGTGGAAATGCTTTTTGTTGGCTCTAGCTTTTTTGGTATAATCTTTAATTGGAGCAAAAACTTCACTCAAAACTAATTCTTTAAGTTTAGTATTTACAGTGGTAGATCCTGTAATTTTAAAATTTTCATCAGTTTCAGAATCTGTTGATGGTGACTTGGCTTGTAAAGGCTGCGATAGTACACTGGTAGTTGGCTTTACTTCGGGTGAGTTGTAATGCTGCCACAAAGACTGTGGTACAATATGAATGTTATCTTCTAAAACCACTTCTGGAAATTCTTCAACTTTAGTACTTCCCATTCTCAAAGAAGATTGCTTTCCCACTTTATCCTTCAGGTTATTCAAAAAAGAGTCGTCATTTTTTGACGATGGTACGTGTTGTTCTTGCGTTGTGTTTTCATTTTGATTTGTACTAGTAGAATCAAGTATAGAATTTTCTGGTCTATCATCCATTACAGTACTATATCTAACATTCAGTACACCGATATATTTGGGCATAAACTCTAGTAATTCAGGATGTAGAATTTCTATATTCTCGTACCATGTATTTTCTCTGTTTACTAAAGCTTTGCATACAGCACGATGACTAAACTTAAAAATTGCTGTGTGGCCACCAACCTTATTTTCGAAAGGTTGAAGTTCCACTGCAAGTGGATATTTTGTGCTAGAATCGTGCTCGTTATTTGTATTAGCTTCGATGCTGTCGCTTATGCTTCTAGTTTGATTTGTTTCATTTTTATCTAACTGCGTATCTTTCTGTTGTAATGTAAAAATGTCTTCCTTTAATGGTATATTGGCAACTAAATCATTACCCATAGATTTGTCTTCTTCGTTAATTTCCCCAATAATTTCCTCATTTTCAGGGTGATCAAATTCTGCTTCTGCTGTTAAATGCTCTGGCATTGTTGGTATCTGCTCATTTGCTGGTGCGTGTGGAAAATATATTGCAGAGGACATTGGTTCTAATTTTGGCTTTGGGTTTGATACGTCTGAAGTAGAATCATTGGAATGTATTGGATCAACAAAATCTGTATGTTTTGTTTCTGATATCAATGGATTCTCTTTTGATATAAGGGAATATCTCTTTGGCCCCTGAAAGTAGTATTCGGTTGGTATATCATTGTCTTCACTCCCGCTACTGCTTGAACTCTTTTCTTCTAAATTTGTTGATTTCTTCTTTAATACGCAAGGGTGTGATAACATAGGATGTAATAAAGTATGATCAACTTCTTCTAATTGATCTCTTTGATCTGATGTAGCAGCATTATCTTCTGCTATGGACCCTCGGAACAAACGTAAGGACTTTGCTGCCTTTCTACCTGCTAGATTGTTCACATGTTTTGTAGACATTTTTTGGGGCGAAATATTATTTTCTGTATCTGCAGATGGCATTGCAATTTTTAGATTATTTTGCAAAGGATCCTTACATACTACTCCCGGTTTGGGTGTTTCATCTGACATCGTTTCACTAAAATTTGAACAAAAAAACATTCATGAGTTGTATTTACCTCCATCATGAAGATACAAATTTCTATTAAATTCGAGGAACCCTTTCTAGGGCCAAGACTATCTCATCGGTTTATTCAGAAAAAAAATAATCTTGACTGGATTTTGCGCGAGCCACGTGGATCTACGTAAGAATATAGACAAAACAACAACACTGTATCTCTACATAATACTTTATGAATCCTTATCTAGTTTTTGGAAAGCATAAACAAAATGTCTGCAGATAACCGTGACTAAAAATTTCAAAAAAATTTATGGTGTTTTTGCTTTTTTTAAAGCAATTGAGAGATGTTTTCAAACAGAGTCGGAACATCTATAATGGAGCCAGACATTGCTGTTGGGGTTGCAAGCTATAAGATTGACATGTCTAAAGAAAAGAATCAAAAATTGAGGATTCTGTTACGCCTGTTTTCTATATATCGTTGGTATTGAATTTAACTCAAAGCGAGAGACACTCAATAAAACTTGATCAATTTGCCTATCTGATACTAATCATGGTTTATTCATTCTTGTATTTCATGCTGGGATTAGATTTTATTTGAAGATGGATCGCAGCTAATTTGCAGCGTATAAAGCCGTACTAATGACCAAATTTAAACTCTGATCTTCGATTTTGGCGATAAAAAAGCCAGCACTCTGTTGACGATCAAAAAGGATGCATTTTCTTGTAAATGTATTGATTTTTTACAGGCACCCCATTTAGAAACAGAAAACACGGAATGGCTGTCCTGCTATTTTCAAAATTATGAAAACATCTGCTGATAATTTTGCAACTAGGTTATTATCTGAATTTCCACCATATCAGAAATTGTGCCATTGTAAAATATTACAAAATAACATTGGCTTATCACAACAAGAAGCTAATTTTTAACAACTGTTGACTAGGACAAATCAATACTTTAGGGTTTTGTGCTACGGTGATCAATGATGAGATAAGACACTCGACTCATCTCAACAAACAGCTGTTGGAGAAGACACTTGTTATTCAACAATCAATCCAAACATTTTAAACGATACCATTTTTACTCGCAAGAAAGACTTCCTCTATGGTTTTTTCAATCAAATATTGTGAAAAACAATTTTGGTATTCTGATTCCACTCGGTGCTTTTAAATCTGGTAAAAATGGGTTTTTCTGCTGAGCCGCCGTTTAGCTTTTTGCAGCCTTGACTAAGCAATTGTGGCTTATTTTTTGTTGTTTTAATGCTTTGGTGGCCCAGCTGGTTAAGGCGTCAGTCTCATAATCTGAAGATCGCGAGTTCGAATCTCGCCCAGAGCAAAGCATTAAAATTTAATTTTTGCCTTTTTTTGATTCCTTGTTCTTGCATAAATTTAATCCCTTTCTGTATCCTGCTACTATAACAAGTCCTAGCCCTTACATTTGATTGTAATCTAACGTGACTCTTTGCTTAATTATTCCTATTATGAAACTTGATATTCTTTCTTGTAAAATTCTTTGGCTTGCTACTACTTGCTGGGCAAGTAAATTTAGAAATCTATCAACAGATAACAAAACCGAAGCAGTTCAAATAAGTCCTAAATGTTTTAAAGACAATTATGATATTCATTCTGCTACTGAATTAGCAAGTATTTCTGATTGTTTAGTAATTTCTGGAAGCGTCCATATCAGTGATTTTGATGTTGATACCATGTACCTTGGTGCTATCAATGAAATTAAGGGAGATCTTACAGTAAAAAATTCCAGTGCCTTGATCAGACTAAATGCTCCAAATTTAAGTTTAGTCGGTGGAAAACTTGAATTAAACACATTAAATTCATTAACTTCCTTATCCTTTCCAAAACTTGAAACCGTTGAAACTCTCAAATGGCAAGTTTTACCAATTTTGACATTTGTAAATTTAGACAGGGGTATTAAAAACATAAACTCTGTAATTATGTCAGATACATCTTTGACAGGGTTTGGAGGTTTCAATGTTGAAACCCTAAAAGTTTTAAATATTAACAACAATCGATTTTTAGAAAATGTTGAATCCACAGTCACAGAAGTCACTGAAAACTTGGTAATTGCAGCAAACGCAAACAATATAAAGGTTTCATTACCAAATTTAGCATGGGCAAAGCAATTGACAATAAAAGATGTTGAATCTCTTGATTTGGAAAGTTTACAAATTGTGGAGAAAAATGCTGATTTTAGTCATAATAAATTTCAAGAACTAAACCTTCCTAACTTGAAATCAACTGGTCATACTTTGAGTATTATTAAAAATAAGTACCTAAATGACGTTTATTTTGACAAGTTGTCCGAAGTTGGTGGTGGCTTTATGATTATTGATAATGAAAAATTGAAGAGCCTTGACTTTTTTCCTGAATTAAGGTCTGTTGGAGGTGCAATTGAATTTCATGGTGACATTACTAGCAACCATTTTAATAATCTAAAAATTATAAAAGGAAGTGCAATTATGAAATCTTCTTCTGAAATGTTTGATTGTAGCGATTGGATGAAAAACGAAGTTGCAAGGGTGGCAAGAGGAGGTAAAGTTGAATGTGGTTCAGGAAAATCTTCTACAACAGAGGTTTTATTAGTGGACGAAGATGGTGAAAGTACTCAAGGAGAGCCAGGCATAAATGATAATCTAGGCAATGGTACTTCTCACGATAAATTCGCCAGATTTAAAAATAAGGCTTCTTCCAGATTTTCCCCAAAGCTTACTTTAATCTCTGCAACTTATTTAGTGGGAATTATTTTACAATTGTTATGATAAGTATGATTTATAAAGCAGATAAAGTCGTGTAACTTCAAATTGAAGTTTATTTGTAATGAGATTGAATATGAGGATTTTGTGCTATGCAACGCGCTCGAAAATGATATAATCAAAGATAACGTCAAATTCTCCAGCAATATCTACACGCCTCTCTTCTCAAGTATGATGCTGATGCAGCACCTGTTTCTTAGTCAGATTCAAAATAAGATTTATAATTGCAAATGATTCCTCAAGAAGGCACTGACTCCGATGGAAAATCCGATGTAATCATAGCAAATTATGAACTCTCCGCTGCAAATCGGAATAAGCGACACACATCGGATACTCCAGCGGATGACAGTTCAAGTTCAGTAATAAAACACAAAAGAAAGAGGAAGCTTTTTTCTTGTGAAAGTTGCAGGAAAATGAAAACGAAATGTGACAATTCTCCTAACGAGCCCTGCAAACGCTGTCAAAAATATCAAATTGACTGCAGTTTGTACACATTCAAAGATGCAGATTCTTTATCACAATCATCAAATAAACAAGAACAATCCCTAGAAGCAAAAATTGATATACTGAATGATCGTATAAATGCTCTTGTAGAATCTCAACAGCGAAGCATCAGTAGACAAATCAAATATGAAGAAAAGTTGATGAAAATGGTGAGTATGAGAGAAAATCATCCAAAACTCGATCAACCAATCCATATATCAAAAGCAGAAACTGTTTCAAGTGCCTCTTCTGCTCCGAAGTCCATTAAAATACCACATAGAAACGACGATACAGCACCTTTGAATCTTGTAGCCAAGATAACAAATACTTTACTTAAGGGGAATAAAAGTTTTAGTAAATTCAAAAGAGCCACTGACCACTTTCTTCACTTTTTTGCTGAAAATGAAAATTTATGCATTGAATTGTCCCAGAAATTTTTGGAAACAGGACATTACTACATAATACCGGGCGGAATCAGTCAAATAGATAAAGATTATGTTATGGAGCATCCATTTATTACATGCACATTTGTCGCAATATCTATTTCTCAAAGCAAGAAGTACAAACAGACCAATATAGAGAAAGTGATTACTGAAATTCTCAATGAAATCATTGCAACTATACTTGGCAGTGATCCATTATCTGATCACGACCTCGAATCTTTATTATACGTCTGTATGTACAATTTTGGTGATGCTGATAAATGGTTATTGAGCGCTGTTGGACTTATGCATTACTTCAATTCCATAGACACAAAAAAAATCTATGATCGTGTTACCCGTGAAGTATTTTTGGATGATGACCTCTTTCATCTTCGTATTCTTAATGCGCTATGGGCATGCCACATACAGGAGTCTGTTGGTAAAGGTCGAATTGTTATGGTTAATGAACCATGCTTACAGATCTATAAACTGACAATAGCGTTTCCAAATGCTACTGTTGGGGATGCAATTCAAGCATGTCATCTTGATCTGTTGGATATATTGACATCATGGCTAGCTGATGAGACAATGTATAACTTTGAAAAAGTAACGGAGAATGAAAAGGGTATACTAGAAGTGGCCGATTTGAGTAAGTGGAACGGAAACTGGAAAAGAATCATTGAAAAAGATGTTTCTAAACTGTTACCATATTGTTATTCATTTTGCTATATACTTATAATGAGAAAACTTTATGATATGGTTGAGGATGGACTCAATATGATATTTGGAAAAGATTTGATTAGGTGTACTATTATATCGTATTCATATGCTTTGTTGGATGACTTTCTGGATTCAAAGACGGAGATAATTATAGGTTTACCATCTTACCAACTTGGAGAGATTGTTTATGTTTGTATCACTTTGTTTGAACTTCTTTCTTCAATGTCTCTTACTGATAAAAACAAAACAATTAATATGATCACGAAAGTTTACTGGCATTTAAATAAAATGGGTCAAGAGGTAAATGATGTTACTAATACGATTGCTGAACTTGTTAAAAAGTTAGCTGATATGGCAAGTAAGAACGAAGTTCTGTTGATTGCTACAGAAGCAGATAAAGGCTTTGTAGGCACAGGATCAATTGTTAGAACTCAGCTATACAAGCGCCAATACAAAAGTCAACAACAGAAAAAATTGGCACCTGAAGACTTGGCTTCTATTGGTTGTGATCAGAGAATTCAGACTCGAAGCATAGAATTCAACAATCACTCCCCAGAACCTATCCAGTTGCCAGATTTATCCACATTTGATAATTTCGATGATTTCTTTCAAGGTCTATTTCCCTACTTCAATGATTCTTGAGTAAAGGTGCAGTTTGACGGCTTTGATTTTGGCTTGAGTTTGTTTGTGCTATTTTAAGCTTTAACTTATCTATATGCAAGGGGTAAGAAAAAAAATATTTCTTCCATACATCGAATTACTAATCGATCTATTTATACACTTACTATGTAAAATGGGATACGTATTGATACCTTAAATCAAAACACACGTTTCAGCGAGGTGTCACAAACTTATGTGTATGATTCATTTGGGAAAGGGACCCGTTAATTTGCTCATTTTTATAGTATTATGAAGAGTGAGGTAGGGTAGTATTTCCAGCACGTTGATAGCTGGAATTCAAGCTGGAATTTTTGAAGTAGCGACAAGTTATTGCCACCTCATTCCACATTGTTCCTGTAATCAAAACTATTTAGAGTTTTTATTCCAGAACCGTCAACAAACTCGACGTTCATGTGTTGATTTCTGTATTATCTTAAACTGGTTAATAGGAACTTTAGATTTCAACTTTATTAATCATAACTTTGCCATTTTTTTTTAAGCGAACCAAGACGCAAAACGAGTGTATTGATCTTGATTTTACCTCAATTCATATAATTGAAAATTTAGTTTCAAAGTATAATACTATTCTTTTCAAATCACAAAATTTTACCAACTAGATGCAATTTAATACAAGTTTTCATTCAACCACTGGAAATTCCGCTGATACTTTCCATCGTGAAAATACGGCAAACTACTCGACGAACCAAATTTATCACCAAACTGCAAACAACTTTTACAACACTAGCGTAGATTCAAAAGTGTCATTGAATGAGGAACACGACAGTTTAGGACAACTGTCGACATACCAATGGATAGAAAAGTATCCTTCAATACAAGACGACATCAAAACTGAAAGCTTTGCTGTTTCAAACAATGGGAACAAAGGTGACAGTCTTAATTACTTTCATTCAGTTCTTTCAGGTAGCAGCTCTAATGAAATTTTTGGAAGCAACATGACACTTTATAATCGAAACCAAGAGCTTTCAGTCTTCTCTCACGGTGGTGACGATGACAAATTTAAAAGCAACACCATCAATACTAAAGGTCATATAATCTCTCAGGATCAAAAGAATCTGGAAATAAAATCAGGTGAACGCAATGGCAACGAGTTATGCACAAATGACGAACATAATCATGCTTCTGATAACCACTCCTTTGAAAAGCAACTTTTGGATACCGCCCAAAAATATTCAAAATATCCATTAGATCGAGTTGCAGTGATCATAAAAAAACTTGATAAAGAAATTGAGGAAGCAGCAAGAAGTGTAAACTCCAAAGAACTGAAACATCTTCAACTTGAGAGAAAAAAGCAACAACATTTATTTGCTCTTGTTTTGCTTTTTCAAACCTTCAAAATATCACCGGATTCAGTATGTCCTAGGAACATAGTGTACCTTAAATACGCTGAGGCATGCAAGGAAAATCGAATCCAACCTATTTGCAATGCTGCCTTTGGTAAAATAGTAAAAGTTTTCAATCCTAACATCAAGACTAGACGATTGGGTATGCGGGGCTGCAGCAAATACAATTATTGTGGCATTGAATTACTAACTCAAGAGAGCGTTTTATCTCAAACTGGCGTTTCCGCTGAATACTCAAGCACGTTAAAACTGGAAAGAGATAAAGAAGGTAATACAATTTTAGGTAAAAATACTTCTAACGACCTGTCAGAATTTTATCTTAGTTTGACTTCGGATAAATCGAAGCCGCTTTGGATACAGAAATCCCTAGACAGCTTTGAAAACAGGCATGCAGAAATTCTTAGAAGTTTCTTTGATTATGGCATGCAAATCATAAATGACTTAAAACTCTGGGATCTAGAATCATTTTTATATAGATTAAGATGTTTTGATTCTCAAGGTTTGTTAAGTAAGGATTTATTTGGACTCTTTGAACTTGAGTTTGGAGATGATGAATTATTAATGAAAATAACTGAAATATTTGTTTACCTGGGCATGAATGCATTAGAAATTGTACATAATACTGTCTTATTCAAACCGTCTCCGCTTATGAAGGAAAACTTAAAATTTTTGACTGAGGATTTTAACAAATACTTGGAATCTGTGAACGTAAACAATCGTATTTTAAGAAACCAACATATTATTGGTCAAAAATTCATAAACACTGTTGCCCGAATAGAAAAAACATTTTTGACTTTTGATTTCTTTGTTCAATGTTTCAGGAATGAGCTTGATGTCAATGTTTTTGTAGAAAGTTATGCTTCACTGGATTTTCAAAACATTATCAGCGAAGCTGGTTTCGAGGAACAAGTGAAGAACAAATATTACAGTTTTTTGAAGGATATCAAAGTATGTATTACTTGTATCTGCTTCGAATCTTATGGGAAGAAAGCCGTCGAGCTTTCGTCACTAGGAAAGGCTTCGGTTTATTTGACGAAACGTATAGAGCGGTTAGTTAACGATTTGAATTATATTTCACTGGCTGATATAATATTTCAGATGAATACTGTTGGAATGATGCTTTTGCAGGAAGCATTAATTAAGTTCCCACCTGAGCAGCATCAAAAATGGTTATATTTTATTGGGTGGGTGAATTCATATTTCATATTAATAGGGCAGCTTGGAAATTTCAAGATAAAGCGAAGGACATGAAGATGTTGCCCTATTTTGTCTTCAACGACCATATTTCTTTTTAGAAAACCTGCACTAATAAAATGAACGTAGACACTTACCGACGATTTGTTGCTGTAACAGAATATCTTAGTGATAAAAACGCCAAATCTTCTCTTTCCTTCCAAAACTATATCGAGAAGCAATTGAATAGTGTAAGTTATGCAAAATTTTTAGAGAAAGAAGACAAAAAAACAAAGACAATTCCATATTACATTCGCCTAAAAAGACCTTTCAAGAAAAACTCAAAAGAGAGAGGTTTGAAGATCTGTATGTTTAATGACAACGTCTTTACAGAAAAGAGTGTTGAAGCTGGAACCACAATTATCAATTTTACTCCTTTGTTAAAAGTTGTGAATTTTAGTAATAATTATTGCTGCGAATGTGGGAAGTGTTTAATTGAATTTAGAACCGCAGAGGAAAAGCTAACAGATGTCAAAATGAGCAATCCTGAAACAAACCACTCAATTAAAGAGTGCTTGTCTTGTAATTTGAGAGTATTCTGTAGCAAAGAATGTCAAATAGCAGCAAATCTAAAATGGCATAATCTTGAATGTATGTTCATCCAATACATGAGAAAGGAGATAATTACACCAAAAAAGGTTCTTGATTGTTTTGAAATAGAAGATGAATTTTATCAAAGATCAGTGATGTTGATTTTAACTTCTTTTAGATTGCTTTTACTCTTGGCAGATGCTACAACAATTGATTATGAGTTAATTGCGAATTTTAGTGACCATTTTGAGATTTATGAAAAGTACCTTGACAATCAGTCTGGTAATACTGAACAAGGTAATCTATTTGAGACCACTGTCAAAGTTTTTGCTCCCTTAATTCAAAGGTTTTTTGCTGCAGAAAAGCAGAATTTTGTATCCGCAAAAGGCAAAATTGGTGATCTCAACGAAAAAGGTTTGGTTAGATTGTTTTTATTAGTGTTTGTTAATGTTTCAACGTTGATGAATTATTTCAACAATGATATTGGACTAATGTTTGATCCGTTATTTTCAATGATAAACCACTCATGTGATCCGAATTGTACTATTGTATGGAAGGATCAATGTGAAATAAGTATCAAATCAACCAAAGTTTTGAAGCCTGCGATGGAACTTTCTATGAATTATATTCCCATTTATATGCCGAAAGAAATGCGACAAAGGCAGTTGATGGATTCTTTTTTTTTCCATTGTGAATGTGAAAAATGTAGAATTACTGATAAGAAGTATGATATGATGCTACCTCTATGCTGTAAGTATTGCGGACAAAATTGTAAAAGATTCACATTAAAAAACTTTGAGATTAATGACTGTTTGCCAAACATGGATAAAAAGGTTATTTGCAACAATTGCGAAGGCGTGATAGATTCCGAATTGATTTTTTCAATGTATATGAAAATCATGAAGCTTTTTCAGCAGATTAATCCTCATTTAAAAGAAATAGAGATGTTGGTGTACTGGAATTTCTCCACTTTCAATATTGGTGAAATTGAGCCAGCTATTCTCAATAAAGCTATTTCGATATGGAAAGATTGCTATGAAAATGTTTCTTTGAAGTCATGGCCAATGAGTATGTAAACCAATTTAGTGAAAGCCCAGCAACAAGCAAAAGATCCATATTTAATGAATACATTGCAACTAACATATTTGAGTGGATTCTTGATTGAAAATATGTTGGAAACAGAGTCGGCATTTAAAACCAACATAGGATTGTCCATCTATGATCTCGCTGTATCGGCTGCTGATTTTTTATTTGATCAGTATTTGGTTTACCGACGTGAAATTGATAAGACTATCCTTGATGTCATTGGTTGGGGGCCTTTTCATTGTGCATTCTTTCTTTTAAGCATCTTTCAGTGAGATTTGACAATAAATGCAGTGAAAAATCAAACCTTGAATCCGGAACAGAAAAAGCACAACGTGATATGATACAATTGTCAAATGAAATACTATTTTTGTTTAAGCATCTAGGACAACAAGACGACTGCCTTTGTTTTAATAACAAAATATTTACCAAGCATATTCTTAAGGTTGAAGCATACATGGATTGTGGCTGCGAATCACAGTTAGAATCTGTAATCATTCCGTTGGAAGAGTCTGACTACCTTTCGTTTGGTATTACTCCGGTTGAATTGGAAGCTGCTACAAATTCCGATTTTGAGTCTACTACAATATTTACACAGCAAACTGAGGTAGCTGGTGAAATGAAGTCCTCGGCGCCCTCGGTGCTATTGAAGAGACCTAAATGGATCAATGAATTGTGAATTGAATTGTGAAATTTCAAGCGCAATCATAAAAATATTAAAAAATAAATTTCTGAATTTTTGAATTTCTGATTGATTTCGAGACCAAACTTTTTTTGGGGAATCTCAGCCAACCGAGGGAATCAATTGTTTTGAATAAGCTTTTGCTGTTAAACTTATTTTTTACCTTCCTCCGCTTTATAATTCTTTACATCTAGCAATAGTAAAACATATGGAGATTGACACAGGTATCGCAGGCGATACAGTGGATGCGATTAATGATGGTCTATTTTTGTCGACTACATTGACAAAGAATCATCTACCCGATGTAATTGAAGACGAACGATCATCGTGGTTAAATTTAGAACATGAAACTGCAACTACTTCAACCAACACTGAAATAACTAAAGAACGAGGGAGTCCACCAGTAACCGTTTTTACTGTCAATCATGAAGGCATCAATAAACCATCTGTTACTTTCATAGCACCAACCATAACAACAAATTCTTTGCCAACTGGGCTGTCTAATGCTACATTTCCGTACCCAGTTTCCACTTTCAACCGCACACATCAAATATTCAGTTCTCATCAAATATTCAGCTCCCATAAAACATTATCTAATAGCACATATGTTTCTATTTACTCAGATGTCGATTCAACCTCACTAAAACCCACACTGACGTCATTTTCCCAGAGAGGAAAATCAACCACATTATCTTCTTCAGCAACTTTATCCTCATCATCATCCTCATCTGATTCGACTTCGGTAGGTACTGTGACAATTACAGAGTATCTTGAAGAAGTTACATACACTCAAGCATACGTCATCACAGATTCAAGGACTACATTTTCTACTGCATTCCTAGCAACAACAAGCTTTTATATAAACTCATTGACATCGACATACTCTATTTCTCCTGCAGCAATAACAACAGATGTTAATGTATTGAAATCAAGACTTGATTTTGATGGATTATTTGGGAAACATGGTTTGAGTAAAGGGGCTATAGCTGGTATATCTGTTGGTGTGATATTGGCATTTTTATTCCTTGTTGGATTTTTGACTTACATCTTGCTTAGAAAAAGAAATTTGAATAAATTTAAAAATATCAGATATGCAGACGATGATTATGATATTGAACGAGACGATTTAGA
This sequence comes from Pichia norvegensis, assembly GCA_030570285.1. Classification (NCBI taxonomy): domain Eukaryota; kingdom Fungi; phylum Ascomycota; class Pichiomycetes; order Pichiales; family Pichiaceae; genus Pichia; species Pichia norvegensis. The sequence continues at coordinate 171,065 of JAJLVM010000162.1, forward strand.
TTTTCCAAATGACATCAGTGGGCGTGCTTTCGGTGCTAGTGGAACTGCATCAGAGATGGCTCCCCCAATTCCTAATCGAAATAAAAAACCTCAGTTACTAGATGGAATCAATTTGGGTTTGAATACGCCTGACTTAGAAGAGGACGACCTTGGATTATTTGATATGAAAAGTACGTTGAGCTCAATAGGTAGCTATGATGTTAAATCGCCACCGATTCCGTTACCTAAAGTTAGAAAGAATCGTGGTTTGAATGCAATCAACAAACTGAATTATACTAAATCTGATGTGCCATCGACTCCAGTTTCACGAATAGGGTGTGATAGAACGATGGGTGTATTATACGAATCGCCTAATGAGCACCCCGTTTGGGATGAATATGATATTGATAAAGCGCCAGAATTTATTGTCAAAGGTGCAATGACATCACCAATCAGAAGGTCCTCCCACAGAGCAAGTAATTCTACAGTAAATGCAGACAGTGATAACGAAGATTATGATTTATTCAAAAACAGCATACATGTTCCTCGTGTCAGATCTAGTAGTGGTGCTACACGTTATGAATATCTTTCCAATAATGTGGAAACATTTAAACAGGAACTGCGTTTGTCATCTCCTCTCAAAACAAGCTTTGACATGGATGATACAAATTTTAATTTCAAGAAGGAACCACCACCTGTTCCCAAACCAAGAAAATCAGCTAACTAATCTTGATAATTCTGTAAATTTGTAAGATTTCCTACAATACATGAAGGTTCATAAAACCATTTTTTTAAATATCCTTATACTTGAAATACAAAACCGGAGCGAAAAGCAATAAACAAAAGCTGCAATAGAACTAATTATTGATGAATTAGTGATGATTTAGGAAGTGAAACGTTGTATACTTTCAATAACTTTTCTTCAATGACGTATTTATTAATTTTATACCTTTCGGAAGATTCAACAGAACTTAAGTACTTCCAACCAATAACAAAATTGCATTGTGCGCACAAAATCGATGTAATAGTATAATCTCCTGTTCTCATTGTTTTCTCTAATTTATAACCATCTTCTTTAACATTGATGACTTTTTTAACAAAATAAGCCCTACCATTGTTTCCCCAAAAATCCTTTGAGATGATTTGAGAAGAATGGCAGATATCAGAGTAACATAAATGACACCGATATATAATTGGTGATTTTCCCCCTGTATGCAAATAGCTCTCATATGCACCATCATATAAGCTTTCAATATCATGGTAAGAGTCTTCACTATCATTATGATCATTATCTTCTTCTTCTGAGTCTTCTTCTATGTCATTTTCGCTTTCTCCTTCGTTATCTTTGTTATCATCAGTAATGTTTTCTTCGTTTACAACTCTTAATCTATAATAATCGTCTTTTTCATCTTCAAACGCGACCTCAGATGAATTCTCAATACTTAATTTGTAATCTTTGGAAGATTCATCGAATAAAATATCTGTACAATCCTCTTCACCGCAAAGATCCAAAAAGATACTAGAACCGGAAGCAAAGGAGTATTTTGACCAGTCTGAAAACTTTGAGCAATTACTAAGTCTGCGTCCATAAATTGAGCTAACTGAACTCCAAGATAAATTTTGCTTATCATTTTGTGGTGCAAACGATGTATTAATTATGTTTCTAGGTATAGCTGAGCCCAAGGGGTTAGTCAAATGCTGTTTCTGCTCCACATTGACGGTATTGCCTTTAATATCAAAAGAATCGGCAACCAAACGCCCCATGATAAGTTTGTTCTATCAAAATTTAGTTAATCAGTATTCCTATAATATTTTTGATTATCCAGCTAATAAAAGACCAGTTCAATAAGCTCCGAACGGTACACCGAGATTGATAAGACAGGTAGAAAGCGAGTGATTAATAAATCTGGTGCTGGTGCACAGGAGGCAGAATTTTGGTGCAAAAACTATTGATGTTCTTTTTTTCGAGCATTCGTCGACATTGAACTTTTCAGCTCAGATAGAACTTGTATCTTGAGTTAGCCCAAGACATAGACACTTGATCATTTAGAGGCATGGTTTTATTACTAAAGCAGTTGGCATGTGCCAGAATTGGAGGCGTGTCGAATTTTGTTGGGTTCACTAAATTCAACAAAACCAATATGATTAGATTCATGGCAACGAAACCGGTAGACTCCCTGTTCAGCGATCTTACCAAGTCAGCAGATAACAAGAAAGTCTCTAATAATAATGTTGCTGTTGCAGAAGAATCAGATGCAGGTGCAATTCAGTACGTACAACCTGAAGCTGATGAAAAATTACAAAAATTTCTTAACCCTACACCATATTTAACCGTCAACGCATTATTGACCCCATTGAAAAGAGATATTTATAAAGAAAATGTACGTGTTAACGGATTTTTCAAAAATAATGACACCGTTACATTGAAAGATGGAAACTCATATACCCTAAATCTCAGTCAAAAAGAAATCGAAGCTCTTGAACCATCTATCTTTCTTAGATCATGGAGAATTAAATCATCAGTAAAGAAGACTAACATTGTATTGAGAGCTTTGAAGGATTTGCCATTGAAAAAAGCTATAACGCAGCTTCATTTTATGGAAAAGAAAGTTGCAAGAGATCTAGTAGAGATGTTAGAACGCGGTATGAAGGATGCTGAGAAGATGAAGTACGATGTTGATGATCTTTATATTTCTGAATCTTGGGTTCATACTGATGGTAATTGGATGAAAAGAGTTGATTGTAAAGGTAGAGGTAGAGCCGGTGTTCTCACATACAAATGGGTCAGTGTAAGATTTCTTTTGAAAACAAGTCAAACTAAAAAGAGATTAGCTTACTTAGAGAAACAAAGAAATCAAAATAAAACTGTAAGCACATTTGTGTCTCAAGGTAAGATTAGAGGTGGAGCACCAGGTTTCTACAGATGGTAATCACGCCAACTCATGTATATAGATTTTTACAAAACATGATAGTTTTAACGTTGTCTTATGTTGAGTTTATAAATGAAAATGTAATATATAAGCAACACAAAATAGAATAGCATAGTGATTCAACTCAAAGAATTGAAGAAATGAATAGTTTAGTCAAGTGTAAAATGAGCGTATAAATAAATAAGCATGTTTAATCCAACATTTAGTCTTCGTAACCTTGAGGATGTTTTCTTGGGGTGTTTGGAATTGGATAACCATCTAATGGTAATGGCTCTGCATCTGCATATAAGAACTTTCTTCTAAGTGGAGTAACTGTAAATAAAAATACTGGTCCCATGAAAGCAATGAAACCAGAATAAAATAAATGTGGCTTATTATGTGCTTGATAACGTAACCATCTAATTGGTTCTTTGAAATAGATTGGGTATGACATGTTGTTTCGATGTGTGTGCAAGCTTCTCCTGTTCACACTCAGCACTGTACTATTCAACATTTTGATTGGGTACATTGAAGATATTCCTTTTCGCACAACTTTTCCACAAAAAAAAGTCGATCGACTCTCATTTTAACTACTATTCCAGTTTACTGGCAAAGTAGGTGCAATGGCTAGTATACAAAGATACAATACTGTTAAACGCAGCAGAAACGGGAAAATAAGTAATCATCGCTTTCATGAATTGAAGAAAGAAGCAGTTAAACCAATTCCAATTGATTTGAAACCATCTGGTATTCTTACAAGATATTTACATCAAACATCAAATCCTGTCACAAATATAGGAGCCACTGATATAAGAAATAAGTACAGTCCACCAGATGATGCAGTTATCCCAACTTCTTCAAATTGTCACATTCATTTATTTAAATATAATAGAGATACAGATAAACAAGTTGAGATCCCATTATTTAACTTTAAATCCTACTTTATTTTTGGAAGAGATGAAGAATTATCTGATATCACGATAGCCAAAGAAACCGAAGACGGTGATCTTGTAAGTAAGCAACATGCGGTGCTTCAGTTTAGAAAAGGGACTGATGACACCGTTAAGTGTTTTCTACTAGATTTAGGATCTACAAATGGGATATTTCTGAATGAATCTTTAGAGGAACTGCCCAAAAAAAGGTTTATTCAGTTAAAAGATAGAGATTATTTTTGCTTAGGTGATCCAGAAAGCGTGTTGGAATTCATGATCATTGAAGATAAATGAATGTCTCTATAAACTAAACACTGATTTCAAAGTTTGTCGGTACCTTTAACCTTACCTGAACCAATATCCATTTTGGCACTTTTAGAACCAAACTGAATTGCTCTTTTAGGTTCATCCGCTACAAAGTCTAATCCCATCTTAAGAGCTAATTTTCGCAAAGCTTTTTTCCTTATTATTTCTCCCGTTTCAGGGTTGAAGCAAAGCTTTAGATTGATTGGAACTTCAGTTGCTACCCAACCCACAAAACTATCGTCTAAAAATGGATATCTTACCTCTTTATTCCACGAGGAAATTACCTTATCATCTCTAGTTAGGTTTCTTTCCCATAGCCTATCCAAGTCGCATTGAAGTTCATCTCTTAGTTCTGCTATTAAACTTTTCAAATCATAATCTGTTAAATCAGTGACTGGTTTATTTTTAAGTTTTCGTTTTATTTGATTACTAATGCCAGTAAATATCCTTTCATGTCTAGTGTAGCCACCAAATAATTCATCGGCTCCCAAGCCACTTAGTAATACTCTACATGCACTATCTCCCTTTTGAGTCTCACTATTTTTACCACTTGTAGCAAAATAAAATGCAATTGCAATAGATAAATCCATTTCGGTATCATTCGGATAGATCAATTTAATCACTCTTTCCTTTGCTGCCAAATATTCTTCATATGGAATGTTGATTTTAATTAGATTGAAATAAACTTTCCTTTTATTATAAACTTCATTCAAAAGATTTGCATTTTTAATGGCAAGAACTCTGTCTGGTGTTTCATCATAGCTTAACTTTGCACGTGGATTGCTAAATGAAACATTCAAAAGATCAACTGTAGTATTTTCGTTTAATATTTCACCGCAAAATCCTGCAAGTAATGTACAATCTATACCTCCGCTGAATAAGATTGCAAGTTTGCTTGTATCATGTGGTGATTTCAACGGAAAAATAGTAGATACTCTTTTCCTAACAGCATTTAACAAACGCTCGTAAAGTTGTTCAATGATAAGGTTTGTTTCCTTGTATTCCTTGAAATTATTCTTAACAACAGGAGAAATGGGTAAATCTGGGTGATCCTCAAATTTGGTGACAGATATGCTTTTATTGACCATATCAAAAGAATATATGCATGCATTTGAACATTCTACAAACTTCTGGCGATCTTCAGAATCCCAAGGTGGGCAGCTGCTAACAAGGAGTTCACCGTCAATAAGAGAATAACATAAAGATTTTCTCCCAATCATGTCCTTCCCAAAATATATAACATTGGAAACTTTATCTGTAACAGTATAAGCAAATTCACCGTCTAATCGTCCTATACTTTTGGCAATATCTTTATTTTCCAATAATAAGCGATGAAAGTATTCCACATCATTGGAGCATGCTCCTATCTGTTGGTTATACAATTCTCCATTGAATTGGATAACAAATCGTTCGTCATGAAGAGGTTGCTTAGCCAATGGCTGACGTAAAGATAACACAGATGAAAAAAGTTCAATTGGATAATTTTCTAAAATTGTATGGTGTTCGTAGTCTCTTCCTCTTTCCCGTATTATCGGTACTAGAGACTGAAATAGTTTATGAGAATGAATCTCCTCATCTTTTCTGGAGTGCAAATTTTCAGAGTAATAAAGCAATATACCGCACATTATTCTATGTTTCCAAACGTAAACTTAAAAGGCATTCTTGATTAACCTATCAAAGTATTTAAATGGATTTTTTTTTATAGATGAAAATATATGATCTACTGAAAAACCGTTAAAATTCTCATGCACAAACTTCTCACATAAAGTCACGTGGTTTAGTTAATCTAATACTGTTTGATAATGAACCTCCTCTCTCGTTGAAAATACAATTATCCAATGTTACTATTATTTGTAGAACTACATAGAGCTATTTAAAAGATTCTCTATCTGGCTGAATCACACTATTCAAGTCCCATCGTGGTAACAAAATCATTATTGATTTTGTGTAAATTAGACTGTTCAATAAAAGAGCAATCACTTTATTAGTATATGCAGATCATACTTTAGGACAAAGGCCTCCTTTAGCCTTGTTTCACTTTAATGAAGACAATAGTATGTTAATAACTCTAAGAAAACCAGAGTGAAAGCTATCCAAAACAGAATCGTCACTAGTTCTCAATACTAAGTTGGCACCAGCGTTTGAGCTGATCACATTAACGCTGAACATTTCTGGTGGTTGATCAAACCAGGCATTCAAAATTTGAGGGTACTGTTTATTAGAAATAACACCTAAGTTAGACACCTCTAAATTACTTTTGTTTTGCTTTTTGATTTTATCTATAATGAATTTTTTAGGATCAACATATTTCAGTAAACCAACAAGTTCAGGAGAATATGGTATTTGTTGGTGAATTTTGCCATGTACATAATCTACTAAATCCCAGTCAACTTGATCATTTGGACAAAATTTACTTAATGCAGGAAGTTCGATTTCAACAGCACTCATATAAATGCCAAACACATCTGAAAACATGGGTGATATTTCCTTGCCTTTATCCTGATCTATGAATTTTCGAATATCAACTGGTACGGACGTTTTCGAATCATCAGTTGTTTTTAAAACAGCTCCCATGCTCATTTGACCGATAATAACTATAAGTGATGTTAACTTGACATTGTGATCTTTACAAAGTTTCAACAAAAGTTTTAGTTCACTACTGGGTATATTAATTATTTTGCATCTATTATTGCCAGTGTTGCATTTTAATCCAGATGAGTCAAATGAAAAGTTTCTGTAGGTCAGTAGGTTAGCATATGGTTGTTTCTCAAACCAAAATCTAATAAATTTAGTAACAAATTGAGGAGCCAGATCCTGAAAAATTGCGTAAATCAAAGTGCACCACCTTGGTGAGTAATTGATAACTTGAAATGGAGATGGCATAATACTATATTTCAAAGAATCAAGATAGGATAGCTGAAAAACAAGAGAGTTCATGTCCTTGTATTTTAAAATAGACTTTCCATCAGGTGTTGCAAGTGCCTTGGCAAATTCCTCATGAAAATTCTTACCAGAGCCACCATCATAAAGAATATGATCGTAATAAAATACAACAACCTTTTTGTTAACTATTTTGAGTCTCCATAGCACACTGTCCTCATTTAAATTAAACGCATTATTGTGAAACTTGTTTAACAGTACCTCAGAATCATTTAGACGATCATCTTCAATAAATTCAACAACATCTCCAAAACAGATGTTCTCATTCAATTGGGCCTTAAATCCGTTACTTGAGATCTTTGTACAAAGTTGTGGAAAGGATCTTAGCATTTGTTCAAGTGCTGTAAAAACAGTTTCCTCAGATAAGACTACATTATACTCAGCCACAATCCTGCAATTAGAGTAATACTTCAGTTGTGTACGCCAATAATAATATTTTTCAAGAACATCTAATGTTCTCAAAACTATCATATTCAATTTTATAGTTAGATGTTCGGCTGTTTGTATATTTAATGGGTGCTTTATTCTATGCTCAAAATAGATATTTTATTCAAAAAGCAGGCTTCAATATTGTTTTGCTGCTGATCCAGGTTTTTAAAAATCTTTCAGCATTACAAATCAATAGTTTTAAATCTTTCAAAAGAGAACTGATAATGAATATAACTGAAATGATCTGAATTTGGTATCAATTGTAAGAGAGCTGTGTGTGATTTGAGGTAAAAGGAAATCCGATTCAGTTCAGGCGGGCTTGGATTTCCGACTACACATAGCGCGGTCTTAAGCATCATACATAACTTCAATCTTCATGTTACTTACAATCAGTAACACGATCGATATTGAGTTGTTAATTATTAACTAAACCTTGAACCTAATGTCTACAGGAAAGAAACTACTTTTAATGGGCCGCTCAGGCTCTGGTAAATCTTCTATGCGATCCATCATCTTTTCAAATTATTCTGCTTTTGACACCCGTAGGTTGGGTGCAACAATTGATGTTGAGCACTCCAATCTTCGATTCTTGAACAACATGACATTGAATCTATGGGATTGTGGTGGTCAAGATGTTTTTATGGATAATTTTTTAAATAATACAGGAGACAATAACAATTCAAACTCAACTACCAACAATATCTTCAAAAAATGTGAAGTTTTAATTCATGTTTTTGATGTTGAGAGTAAGGAAGTTGCTAAAGATATTAATACATTTAAAAGGGTATTGGAAAATTTGAGCAAGTTTTCCCCGAATGTGAAAATCTTTATTCTTATTCATAAAATAGATCTAGTGCAGTCAAATAAAAGACAAGAATTATTTAAATTGATGTACAACAACCTTAAAAACATTGCACACGATGAATATGGATTTAATATTACAGGATTTGCTACCTCTATATGGGATGAGAGTTTATATAAAGCTTGGTCATCGATTGTTTGTTCATTAATACCAAATGTTGACCTTTATGAGCAGCATTTAGCCAAATTTAATCAAATTATCAATGCTAGAGAGATAATATTATTTGAAAAGACAACATTTTTAGTAATCTCTTCAATTGACAAACACACTTCTAGTTTGCAAAATGGTTTAAACGTACAATCGAGTATGCAATTAACGGAACATTTAGACCCAAAAAGATTCGAAAAAATTTCTAATATTGTCAAAACTTATAAGCAAAGCGTGAATAAGATAAGATCGAACTTCAAAAATTTGATATTGCATGGAAAAAACTCTTCAATTTATCTTGATATTTTAACATCAAATATATATATCATGATAATTATGGGAAATAATCAAGGAAATGATCAAAATTATGAAGTTTGGAACGAAAATTTAATTCTGGAAAATATACGGATAGCTAGAGACTTGTTTGAAAAAATTGAAAATAAACCAGTTAGCTCATAGCCTTCAATTTCAGTTTGGTTATATACCGATGTACATGTATAGAATACTATAGACAAAACCATCACGCATAACTTTGGAATTTGCAAGAGTACTACAAGTAAAACTTTCTCTTATCCTTTTCAAGTTCTGGTTTGTACTCCCATTCAATATCTTTTCTAATTCCCTTTTGTATTCTCCTTAATTTGAGTGTAAACTGTGGACCCAACTCCTGTAATCCAACTTTCTCTTCATTCCTGAAAACATAACGATGCATTCTAAAAAATATGTAATCTCTTTGATTATGAAGGGTAACAACTTGTCTACCTTGAAATTCTGGTTTGTGAGGAAATAATGACTGAAACAATCTACATACAGATTGACCAAGTCTAGTAGTAAAATTATTAAGAACTAATTCCGGAACATGGCCAGTAGGCTGACCATGACCAGTAATTCGTTTTCTTTCAACCAATGATGTTATACTGAAATAAAAAGTTGGACCTTCCGGTAAATGAACAAAAGTTATACCATTGACAACCTTTTTATCTTCGTTAATAACGATTAAATCAGTAAAATCTCGGTTCGAACAATACTCAGCCATGTCCTTTATAGTATACTTTCTTTGCCTCTTAGTAAATGAAGAGTTCGGTATTACTTCTAATAATGTTGCAGAAAAATCGTATGCAGACCTCTTAGCGTTTGCATTGGTAGTAATTAGTACTTTTGGCTCTTTACCTTCCTTGAAATAACTGTCAAAATTATCCTCACCTTCAACATCAACATTAACTGTTTCATCATAAACTCTCTTAGAGTCTATGGTTTCTGGCACATTTTCTGCAAGTCTCTTTTCCTTTAATTCGGGATTGTCACGTTCTTCACGAGCTCTAGCCTGTCTTTCCTTATGACGACTTTTATTTTGTTCGTGTTTCAGTTGAGCAAACAACTGTTGCCTTCTTTGCTTATTCTTTATTCCCTTAAGTGTCTTCTCGTCCACTGCACCCATTGTTTTGATGTGTTAATACTAGGTTGTACTAAAGTGTTAGTGGTTGATAATATCGTAATAAAATCAAGTTTGAAAAAAAAAATATTTTTGTGATTGAGAAACCATTTTTTTCGAGCCACAATTTTACAAAAAAAATATAGCTTCGAAAAGCAATTTCTCTACAATCTCTAGCAAACTTACTGTTGTAATTCTAAGTCTATTTATAAGTACAGATAAATTTTACCAAACATCTTCTTGGTATCTATTGTTAACTCTAAGTTGCTTCACCATTGTTGAAGCAATGTCCTCAGTGACGTTTTTCTGAGTTTTGTAAATCTCCACCAATGCAGCTTGTACACTTTTGGCCATATTTGCAGCGTCACCACATACGTAGAAAAATGCACCTTTATCCAGTAGATCAATCACATGCTCAGCATTTTCCTTAAGTTTATGCTGAACGTAAATTTTCTTATCAGTTTCTCTTGAGAATGCAGTTATGAGTTTAAACTTAGTGTCTAATTTCTTGGAGTACTCGGTCCATTCATCTTTATAAATGAAATCTTCTGTGGAGTTCCGACAACCAAAGAAGAACAACATTTCACCAATATTTGGGGTACCATTTTCTAATTGTTTGACTTTTTCCCTGATGAAACCTCTAAATGGGGCAGCACCGGTACCGGGGCCGATCATAATTACAGGTGTAGTAGGGTTTGTAGGAAGCTTGAAAGTTGATCTTCTAATGTGAATTGGTAGCTTGTTGTGAAATAGACCTCTAGGTCCTTCGAGATCGTAATTTTCAATTAACGGACTGGTTCTCTTATTCTGATTATAATCAATATTCAAAAGTAGATTTGTTGCAACACCTGTCACATAATGATCGCAACCTTCAGGTTTTTGTTGCTCAACAACTGCTGTAATATGAATGGTTTGCTTTTCCATCAATGAAGATGATGAAATAGAATAATAACGAGGTTGCAACTTTGGAATTGATTCAACAATAAAGGAAAATGGAACTTTGTTCCATGGACTACCTTGACTCAAAAATGATAAACAATCAGCAATGTTAAAACATTTTTCGGTAACAGCAGTATGGAAAGCATCTTTATTGTCCGCAATTTTAGACAATTCTTGTAATGTGGAATCATCAGGACAAAATTGAGAAATAGACTTCACAAATTGTCTCGATACAGGGCCAGATATCTCCAGATAATGTCTCAGAGCAGTTTCATACGTAGTCGGTGTAGGGAAAGGAACATGAACTGTTGGATCCAAAGATTTTAAATCAATAACAACATTTCTCTTCTCGCTCAAACCCAATATAGATAAAAGAGAGTCGACCTTCTCATTAGAATTTGAAGGCCAAATGGCAACATGATCACCAGTTGAATACTTCAGGTTGGTTTGTGATAAATCAAATTCTGCATGTATGCAGTGTCTATCAGTTGATGTGAAGAGCTCTTTGGTATTTTGAATTGGGGCTAGATATGGGTGTGTGTGGTCAAATGGGCCATATTTTAATGCATTTAATTGTTCATCCGACTTAGGGTCAATATAACGAGAATTTGGTTCTCCAAGAGATACTTTAGGTGATACAGTGGATAATTCCATGTTTTCTGTTACTTCGATTGCAGCTTCATATTTGACTGCAGATTCCTCAAGGTGCAATTGATCCTTAACGATATCAAAGATAGATTCTTTCCAATCCAAATAGTCTTCATCCATAGTTCCCTTTCCATCATCTCCAAGTCCCAAAGTACCAATCAGATTAGCACCTTTCTCGTTTAAAATAGACACTGTTTTCTTTCCAATTGCATTGTAAAATTCGTATGTGTTATTGCCGAGTCCAAAACAAACATAATCAATACCATCTAAACCCTCACATTCATTTTCAAGATAATCAAAAAATTCAACTGCATTATCAGTTGGTTCACCTTCACCATAAGTAGCCATAAAGAAGGCAGCTAATTTGAAATCTGGAATCTTCTCCTTAATATTTTGAAAGTTTTCAAAAGAGACATCAGCTAAGTCGGCGCACATTGTAGGAATCTTAAACTTTGATTGAAATTCCTTCGTGAACTTGATGGCATAGTCTTCCGCAGTGCCTGTTTGTGATCCATAAAAGACAACTGCCTTTTTACCGGATTTAATCATAATCTCAACCAAATCATTAGTACCTGTAGCATTCATTTCAGATGCAAATGTATCAGCTGCAGAGGTATTGCCCCAAATCTTTCCTTTAGAGACATATGCAATAATTGCAAGGAGAATTGCTAGTAAAACCGATAAATCCAATGGGTCCATATTCAAAGATTCTGCTTTATTTTTATATATCTTTTGTCACTTTTCAATTGTTATAGATTGTCTTTAAATATGTAGATCTAATTATATTCTAATGATTTAGCCAGTGACGAAGATCTTGAATGAAACGCGTGCAACTTAGAAGCTCGTATACGACAAAAGAATGGTTCCACCAGATGAGTTTGCCTTGACGCGATTTCTCGATTGCAGCTTTATATACAGGCGCGGCACATATCGTTTAGATTATTTTACGAGGTTCAACTACAGAGTAGTTTGATTGGATTAAAATACGGGTATTCACTCAATGTAGTAAATAATATTTTTCTTTTCATAGGGTAGCAGTATTAAGATACAAAACAAGCGTAGAATTAAACATCAAAGTTTGAATAAACACCTGCGCTAAGGCTATCAAGTTCATTGATGTTGTTCATTGCATATAACACAGGGTTGTCCATCCGAACGCTACTCAACTCTTGAGTTTGAGGAGTCAAGACACCAAGTATTAATGCTAACTTCCACTTAGGTAATTCTTCATCAGAATTCAGTTCTGTAATAGGAGCGCTTGTGGTACTTTGTGGCAAAGTGGTTGATTTTGTTCCATGCTTTTCAAACAAATTTTGCTCTACTTTAGGTAATATTGATGAAATACCAACAGTGGCTAGTTTATCAATGATAGTCTGTACATTTTCGCTCAAAAGATAGCCTCTTAACTCATTATCTAATTTCTCTAATGCATCTGCATTTGAGTGATGCAACTGAAAAGATGTTAAAAATTCTAGAGAATTGGTATTCTGAAGTAAAGTTAACTGATAACCTTTAGGTGGAAGTAATAAAGATAATAATGTAGGAATTTTCTCTGTGACTAAATTATTGGAAGGATCTAAATCTTCGTATAGTTCACTGGAAAAGTGTTCCTCTTTCAAACTGTTTTCGATTGCTATCTGTGTCTGATTAATGAAAGATCCAAATTCTTCCATACTTAATTCGTCTCTCAAACTCACTTTGTCAAAAACACTCTTAACGCATGATTCAACCAATTCTTTCAATTTTAAATTGCCTTTATTAAGTAACCACCATGTGAAAGATAAGAACGCTTGCTCGGGTATACTTTCGTCGGTGTCCTTTAAAGAATCCTCTGATTCAGTCAAAAAGGTTTTTTGAGACGATGCTAACTTTAACGCAGCCTGTAAGTAAGATTTTCTGGATATGATGTTTAATTGCAAATGTAACAAAATGATGAGCAAACTTTCTGAATACGTTAATGTCAAGAATCTGGTCAACGATTTTAACTTTAAATCTTGCCACAATTCTGCCTTGGTTCTTTTATTCTCAATATCCGTATTCACAACATTCTCCCCAGGATCAGATCTTGTAACGCTAGTAGTGTCATCGCTAGCGCTTTGAATACCTTTGTTTCTCCTTGAAAGTTTAAGCTCACTAGTGACTTGTTCAACGTTTAAATTCGTATAAATTAGTTCCACTAAAGCCGGTAAAAATGATAAAAATGTCATATAGCAATCCTTTTGAGTTTGAGCAAATCGTTTCTTTATCAAATCTCTAGTTGCATTCTCTTGTTTAAGCTGTTCCTGAAATTCCTTAACTTTGTTCCGAATGTAAATACCCAAAAGATAGGAAATTGATAAAACTCCGGTGGTCCATAACAATTTCTTGCTATGACGACGGATTGTATTTCTTATATACTGGAACATACTTGTGTTGCAAAACTAGTGTCCTTGCTTGACCCCGTCCCTTCTTCTTCTCCGCAGAAGTCATCGATAGTAAGTGTTCGAAAAACCGGCGAGTTTCCCTACGTAATTCAGAAGGTCACGTGCGCGAGGGGTAACCCCGATATCAAGATCTACTTAAATGATACTATACATTCACGACTGATTTTGAATCGTTTCTTTCGTTAAGACCTATCTCAACAGCTTGGTTTACTTTTTACCCTTCCTTTGTTTCTTTGAACTTGCTTTCTTCACTTTGTTAGCAGAATTGGAATTCCTTTTTTGTGATACATTTGCTTTAAGTGATTTTGCCATTTGCTTCTGATCATCCTTGTCCTCAAATCGCAAATGTGTTCCAGCCTCTGGTTTCTCTTCATTTGATTCAAAATGTGCCTTTGAAACAGCTGGAGTACGGTCTTGATTACCTCCATAATGTTTCCTTATAAGTTCTTTTGAAGCTTCAGCTTCCTTTAATTCACTCTTCTCTTTTTGATGCAGTTGAGTTTCGGCAACTTTGACTTTGTCCATAAATTCCTTCACTCTTTTGATTTCTGAGATTATCGAAGAATTTGCTTCCACTTTATCACCTTTCAGTTTTAAATGGGTAAAATACAATGATACAAGAACGTATGCATTCAAATTAAGTAATTTGGCTTGTTCTAGCTCGCTAACTGCTTCATTCTTTTGAATTTCCCCCCTCTTGACTATTTCTTCAAGTGTTTCATCAATAGTTTGAGTGGTTAAATTATCCTTCAACTCCGTTGTAAAAGAGTGTAGTAACTCTTTAAGATTAGATAATAAGCTCTGTACTGCAGATATTTCAACGTCTGCCATTTTGATATCGAATTAAATGGATCGGTCTGTATGTATGGGAAAAAGTTTCAATGGATGCAACTGGCAATTGAACGTATAAATAAATTTAAATATTTCTTAAGCTGTACAATAAAAAAATTTAAAAAAATAATGCCACTTGCCAGAATTGAACTAGCGACCTCCGCATTACAAGTGCGACGCTCTACCACTAAGCTAAAGAGGCATTTTTTAAAAAATTATTTTTATACTTTTAGCTGTTGCAACAAATCTGTTCAAAAAAACATGTAAAACCTATGGATTTCTAAAAAGGTTCAATAAGACAGATTGCATTCTTGAATTAATAAACTAGAAAAAACGATTTAAAAGGGAGTTTTGAGTTCTGTTTAATAAAAGAACATTATGTTGAATACCAAGTGTCCTCTGTAACAGCTGTTTATGTATATCAGGTACCATAGTAAAGTATATGATCTGTTAATCTATAAAGAGAACTACATGTTCTATCAAGTATACATAACTTGAAAACTTTTCAAGTAACTACTACAGAGGACAACTCCCTCGCTAGATATTTTAGATCAACTGGATGAGCCGAGTGTTTCATCTCAACACATTAAAGTAGCAACTTTTATTGGGAAATTAGCAAACAGTTCGTTTTTTTAACGTCTCTGCAGCCAAGTATCAGCTCACCTACAAAATGAATTGCATACACGTACAGATAACTTGAAATGTTTTCAGCTGAACAGAAGCTTAGTTAGATATTATAAAAGTTTGAATAACTTGAGTTTCTGATTTCATGAATTTTAATTAGCTGCTAAACTTCAAGGAATTGGTTTGTTTGAGATTTTCACAAATAAATGCAAAGATTGTTGAGTGACTGTGTGTTTGCGATGCCTCTTATAATTTTGAATAAGAAATCAAATTTCATTAATCAACAGCTGAAAAGAACACATCATGTATCACTAGAGATGAGCCTGGCAAAGAAAGCATAATTTTGCTATCAATATCTACAACAACTGGATTTGAGAGTTAGTTTTAAAAATATCGTAATCCTGATCTATAAAAAACTAAAAGTACAGATGTATAAAACATATAACTATAAAACGGCGTTTGTAGTAGTAAAAAAAGTCTAAGTATTGGTATCAATAAATTGATTTGAATGAGGAGTTGTATTTGTGTGATCCACTCTTTTACTTTTAGGCATTGGCGGCGCTTGCAATTTGAACTTTTTATTTGATGTTTTGTTGACCACCTGGGGAACCGGTACCCCTCGATTTATCAATTTAGACTCAGGTATAAAGGAAAGGTTTTGATTAGCAGGAGGTTGAAGCTCCATAGCTTCATGGAAAGATCTTACTCTTTTCAAAGATGCATGTTGTGGCATTTCTCGCAGTTGATCATTCGTAAGACCTGTAAAATTGTTCGTTGCTGTTCTCAACTTTTCGTACTCTGCAAAATTAACTTTATTAAAGGATTCAAGCGCTTCAACAACCGAGACAGCCTTTGAATCAACAAAAAAATCTACCAGTGGTTTCGATAAAGTCATCACATCACTGACTTGCAATAATCTAAGCAGTTCTTCACTTACTCCGAATTTTGTGACATTAGAAATGCATTTGAAATTCTCCTTTATTTGGCTTATAGTAGGTGGAGTTTTAGTTTGCATTAAATGATCATTACAAAATGTCTCTAAAGCATTCATTTCAACCCCTTGAACTGCATAATCTATAACAATGTCTAAGCTTTCAATTTTCAAAAGCTTGTTCATTTGACACGAAATTGAACCAAAATGATGAGAATAAGAGCCGTCTTTAAACACTCTTTTCAACGAAAAATTATCTGTATGAATAATTGTACTCAAGTCAGGCAACACTGACGCATTAAGAAATTTCTGATTGAATTCAAACATTCTAACATCCAGAAGGAATTTACAGTGTACCATTGGTATCAACGCATAAGAAATCGTATAGTGCCTGGACTCATTACCTAATTTAAGGGAGCAATTTACTTTGGCATTTTCTGTGAAAAAATCCGCAACAACTTGCTTCAGGTAAGTTAAATTGGGCTTTTCATGCCGGCATGTGCACAGGTCGCTAAACTTAAGAAATCTTACAATTGCAATATTTGAAAGGTTGCGCTTGACTTCTTCACTCAGTGGTGGTTGTTGATTTTGATGTAATTTTTGATGTGATTGAGATTGAAGTTGTTGGTGTTGATGTTGGTGTTGGTGTTGGGGTGGATGTTGATGGTGTTGATGTTGATGATGTTGATGTTGATGTTGATGTTGATGTTGATGTTGTTGGTGGTGGTGTTGATGTTGAAGCTGAGGTGGTGCTTGTGCTTGTAGTTGCGATTGTGGTTGCGATTGTAGTTGCGGTTGTGATTGCGGTTGTGATTGTGGTTGTGATTGCGGTTGTGATTGTGGTTGCGAATGTGGTTGTGAATGCGGTTGTGAATGCGGTTGTGAATGTGGATGTTGCTGAAGCTGTGATTGCTGTTGTTGCTGTTGCGGTTGGTGTTGAAGTTGAGCGTTTTGTTGTTCATGCTGCTGCTGATGGTGTTTTTGATGTTGGAATTTTTGTTGTTGTTGGTGTTGGTGTTGACGTAGCTGTTGATGTGGCTGTTGATGTGGCTGTTGTTGATGTGGCTGTTGTTGCTGTTGATGTGGTTGTTGTGATTGTGATTGTGACTGTGGATTTGGATGCGTTTGAGCCTGCTGTGGATAGGAGTTTGTTCCACTTTGGGGCACGTATTGTGAGTTACCCTGCATCTGATTTGATATTTGCTGTTGTGGAGAAAATGCTTGTGGATTTTGTGATTGAAAAGATGAAGGCATATAATGTGCTGAAACAGGCTTTTGAGAAGTATAATTTTGAGGAGATGAAGCAGGAATTCTTCTTTCCGCTACATGTGAATAGTTTTGAGAGTAAGAGTAAGAAGATGGTGTTTTAACATGCGGCTGATAATTTTGTGAAGGCGGTCTAACTGGTATTTGCTGAGTATTAGAATAACCTCCTGCAACGTTCTGAGATGGAGTATTAACAAATGTTTCTTGATATGGAGTATTAACATTTGAAGAATGCCCCGATATTATCTTTGAAGGAACTCTATTTTGACTCTGACTAGAATATGGAATATCAATGGATGGCGGTTGAACATGACCTGTTCTAAACGGATGTGGCTGTGCCTGCTGAAAATTTGGTTGAATAGCTCCTCTAGAATTTTGCAAATTGGTCGTCGGAACATTTCTCATGGGATCAGATGATCCTACAGTGTAATTAGGAGATGCTTCGTAGTTCTTCACCCTTTTATTACTTCCAGGTTGATTATCAAGAGTAGAGTCATTTTTGGGCAGACTTTCACTTTTCATCATACTAGATGATGCCACTGACACACGTTTTGCTTTTGAAGCTTCATCTTGTTCTCCTTGATGTTTTAGTAAATTGTTCTGAATATTTCCATACGTTGCCTGTATCTGCTTCAATTGATTCATTTCTTTATTTGTAGACGGCTGTCTATTTAGAACTCCCGGCGTTTCACCAGGAATCCCATTTGTAATTTCATTAGAAGGCATAACATCTCTATCACCATGTATCCATTCATCTTGCAGATCTTCTGATGTTTTGGTGATATGAGACTGAACGCCAATAAAAGATGAATTACCGGTTCCATCATTTAACTTTGAAGTATGATTCGGAGGTTGTTCTGCATTTGAAGTGTTTAAGTATATGTCTTGCTGCTGATGCATTTGTGGTCGATTTTGGTGCATGCGATAATCTTGTTGTTGATATTGCTTTTGTTGAAGATGCTGTTCGTAAAGTTGTTGATTTTGATGGTGCGGCATGGTTGCAAGGTTTTGTGGATTATTAGAAAAGTCTAGATTCAATTGCTTTTGAAATTGATAATTCCCATTATTATATCCATTATAGGAAGGACTTTGGGTATACTCATTGTTATTTTGTGAGTTTGGATTGTTTGAATGAAAATTAGTGATATTCATGTTAACTTGACGATGTCTTTGAAATTCACTTGGGCTTCCGGGTTGTCGTCCTTGCCATGATTTCTCTGGAAAACCTCCAAACTCATCTGAATTCATCATTAATGACACAATTACTTTTTCTTCAGTTCAAAGTTTAGATACTGAAGGGTGGGCAAAACAATAAAATGCAACAATTCACACAATGGTGTTCATAATTTCGACACAACAAAAAACTGCGAACGAAAAAAAAGTATTATCGCTCAGCACCCCAAAATATTCAATGTGAATAATTTGCTACTCACATTTTCTATCTACTGATTTTTACAAGATTGAACCACATGGATATATAAAACCAATTTCTATTAAAATAGTTAAAAATTTAACTTTTATACAAAGAACTAATCTTGTGACTTTGCAAGTTCTCTCTTCTTCTTCTCAAGAAGTTTACGCTTCTTTTCAAGTTCTGCTTTTCTAGAATCTTGCTTGTTTAGACCATATTGCATCTTTTTGTAAAGCTTACGTTGTTTATTGCTCATCATGATAAGCTTCAAATCTTTCTCATCATCAGCAGCGACTTCGTGTATCTTTCTTTTGTTACCGGATTTCTTCTCACCTTCTTTCAAGGATGAGAATTTAACACCAGCTGCTTCCATTTCCAATTCCTTCTGTTCCCTCAAATCATCATCTTCCAATTGTTCTTCAACATCATCTTCAGCGTTTTCACCAGATTCAATATCATCTTCCTCATTTTCATCACCTTCAATTTCTTCAAGTGGTGCTTCTGGATCGTAAGTACCTGCATCACCCCATGGAGAAAGATGTGGCGGTAGTGTTTCTCCTGGTGCGTAATCAGAAACATTTAGTAATTGACTCTTATTCACACAATCAAAAACCCATTGAGGTTGAATATAAGTTCTACCTTGAACCTTTTTAAGAACCTTAGGCCTATCAACAATCTGATGGGTAACTGAGCTTAAATCATAATCATTAGACGCCAGTTCATCAAGTCCGGCTTCACTGATGACTTTACCACCTGCAGAAAGAATAACAAATTCAAGAATGTCAACAGGAACTTCCCTACCAATGAAGAAAGTAAACTTGCTAAAGAGTTCAGAAACTTCGTTTGCATATTTTGATGGTTGTGCTAATTTATCCCCGGTATTTTTGTTGTTGTCTTTAAATTCATCCAATTCTGTAGTTTCAACGTTGTCAATTTCAGCTTCTTCTTCGTTTGACTTTTCTTCAGATTCTTCGGTATCTTGTTTATCTGCTGCAAAAGCTTTTTCTAACTCAGCTTTACTAATTAAAGTTTCTTCTGCGTCTTTACTTGTAGTAGAGTCAACAGGCAATAATAATGATTTGTTTTCATTTGTTTCTAGCATATAAACCGATAAACCACCGATACCTTTGAGTCTGTTTTCATTTATTTTAGGAGGATAAGTTAGCTCGGCATCATTGTACAACTTGTAAAGAACAAAGTGTAAAAGAGTTGAGTAGAATTCAAGGAAAGTATGCATAATCTTGAAGTCAATGTCAGATGGAATGTTTTGAGCAAACTTAAATGGAACGAGCCATCTAATTTCTTGTCCCTTCACAGTAGCAGAGTAATAAACACCTTTGATAGATACAAAAACTTTTTTCAAAGCTCTCTCTTTAGCAACATATGCAAGCCATTGATTGGTTAATTTACTGGCTTGAGAGGTAACTTTTGCGGTGACGACTGAAGTAGCTGGCATATTTGCAAAAAGGAATAACATACTCAAAGCATCATCTATGTCTCTTAAAGCATCAAGAAACGTTGGATATCTCTCCTTGATAACGTGATCCAATTTATACTTAGGACGGTTTTCTTCAAGTCTTTTAGCATCACCAATTTCACCTTTTCCTAAAGCTTTAGTCAATTTTTTTGCAAAAGTTTTATGCTCTCTGAATTTCTGCAAAATAGGTTCATGCATCAAATATTGAATATCTTTAGTGTAGTAAAATGTTACTGGAGCAGTTGAACCTTTATTTGCTTTCTTTTTATTTTTTGGTTCTCTAGGGTAAATACCTTTGAAAATACACAATCTTCTGAAATCAGCAAGAGATACTTGCAGTTTCCTGATCGCCTTTGTTCTTGTAATAAAGTTTTTAGCATTTCCCCTCTCACCTTTTTTCTTAATTGGACCCATGACTTGTTGATGTTTACTTACTGAACAATTAGTTACGGAAAACGAAATCAAAAAAATTTTCAAAGTGAAATTTAATTTTTTTGAAACTACAGAAGGTGTAGATCGATAGCGCTCCATTTCGCATAAAATTTTATTACTGAGCTCTCCTAAAACAGCACAAAATATGTGTAAGTATGATATTTCCAACCAACTATGCAGATACATCAAATCTTCCTTTTAGAGTATATGTTTTATTTGAATTACACTGCTCATGATTGAATCCAACACTACTGAAGATTTTTGGACTCAAAGGCAATTTGTAGTGCAAATATTTCGAGTGTTTTCTCATTTCTTACTGAATAAATGTAAACCGTAGCAAATCACGTTGATTGAAGTTTTTTTTACTTGATAATTGGAATCTAACCTTACAAATTTTGTAGCTGCTTGCTTAATGGTTTCCATCCTTAACTTGAGATCTCTTTGAAGAACAGGTCCGCGACTGATGTGAAACCCACTGAAATATAATGTATTCTTACTAAACGATATTGACCTCTTTTTGGTTTAGTTCACTAAGTGAATATGTTAAGACGAATCATATCCATCCGATCAACAACGCGATCTTTGAATACAAGCACATCAGCGTTTGTTGGAGATGTAATTAGAGATAGTGACGGCCTTGATTCCTTTTTTAAGGAATCATCCTGGTCTACTCGAGAGCTTCTACAAACCACAAACGAAGTCATTGATAATACAATATTAGATGGTTTACTGGATCTATCTGGACTAAGTAAAAATATTTCACCAGATGAAAAAAGAAGTATACTTGCTTCTTTGAAATCTCAAGTGAATTTCATAGGGAAACTTGATGAAGCCAGTGTACAGAATCATAATAATAGTACCACTAGATTAGTAGATGATAAAAGCGTTGAAGTTTTTGATTTAGAGTCATTACTGAAATCTAGCAATGAAATCACACCTGAACTTTCGAAAGGAGAGATAGAAAACAGTTGGAATCCCCTCTCTTTGGCATCAGAATCTCAGAATAAGTATTTCATAGTCAGAGAGGGCCTTGAAAAGAAAAATAAGTAAAGCATCTTTTTGCATATTAATCGAATTTAAATAAACAAAAATCTATAGAACTAACGACATTTCTAGAATTCTTCTTCTTCTTCATCAATATCAATCTTTCTTTTACCGCTATTACCTTCCCTGATCTCAGCGAGTTCTCTAACTCTGGCTTGTGTCTTTGTTTTCTTTGTCATCTTTTCAATTTCAGCCTCAACATCATCACTTTCTTTCTCAGCAAAGTCTAATACAAGTCTACGACCAAGTAAGTGGACACCTTGTAATTGATCCATTGCAGCGACGGCTTCCTTATTGGTGGAAAACTCAACGAAAGCAAAACCTCTTGCAGATTTGTCGAATTTCTTAGGAACTCTAACCGATTTTAGTGATCCAAAAGAGTTAAATAGCTCAAGAACATCTTTACGAGTAGCCTCAAATGGTAAGTTCTTAACAATGATTTTACCTGATTTACTCTTTCTAGCTGCTGAAGCATCTCCTTCTCTCGTACCAACTCTGTTAGATATTTTTAAAAGCAATCTGTGTCCATCTAACACGTACCCATTCAACGCCTTCAATGCTGCGTTAGCCTGTTCCTTGGTTTTAAACTCTGCAAATCCAAAACCCATACTTTGTAATTTACCTGGATTCTTAGGATCTGGTTTCGTTTTAATGACAGTTAACAAAAAGCCAGGATATGGTCTGAAAATTTCACTCAAATTAGCATTTGTTGTCTTGAAATTCAAATTCTTTATAAATATAGAAACAGTCGGTCCTAATTCAAGCTCCTCATCATCGCCTTCCTTTGAGGTACCATCTATTATGTTATTTGAATTATCATTAATTTCAACAACTTTTTCAACAGCTTCAAACTGATCATTTTTATCAGCTGGTTTCGTGAACAAATCTTTAGGTCCCTTCTCTAAATAGATAATGGACTTTCCTAATCTTCGAAATGAAAGTTTGTTGAAAGCTATTCTTGCAGGCTGAGGGTCTCTAAACTCAATTATAGCAATAGTTCCAGCTGGTGGCATCAAGATTCTATTAAGCTCTCCATAAGCTGCAAACAATTCACCAATTTCCTCTTTAGTGGTACCATATTGAAAATTCTTAACTAATATCACTCTATCATCTCTTTCCTTTTCACTAAATTTAGTTAAATCAACTCCTTTCGACTCAAAATATGAACGTACATCACCAATAACATGCGCTTCAGCTAAAGCTTGTTTGACACCTGAACTTGAATTTGTTGGGTCAATAAGTTCATTTTTCGAGATTCCTAATTGATTAGCCACACTTTCCATGACGGCATCAGTATTCATATACAGCGAATTCCAACTAAAGTCCATTTTAGAAGCCTCGTGCTTCTTCTTCAAAAGTCGTTGCTTCTTCAATGGCATATTTTTCAACTCAAACTCATCTAATTTATGTTCCTTTTTGGCTTCTCCTGGTAAAATGTGCAACAATCTACCTTGAAAAATTTGCTTGTCTAATTCAATGTAGGCTTTAACAGCATCTTTTGGGTTTTCAAAATGAATATATGCAAATCCTTTCGATTTGCCGTTTGTGTCAACGGCAATATGAACCTCAACAAGAGAGCCAAATGGCCTAAATAGCTTTTTGAAGTCTTCTTCAGTGGATGAGTAAAGAATATTACGTAAAAATAATCTACCAGTGACCATGATTTTATCGATATTCTTCTCCTCTAAAGATAGTTCATGTTGGGTATCGTTAACAGTATCTTCATTTTCATTATCACTCTCAACTTCCATCTTATCAACTACAGTGTCTGCATTCACCGCAGGCTCGGTTGAAATAGCAGTGGTAACTTCTTCTCCATCTTTAGTGTCAATAATTCTTTTTCTTTTACTTTTCAACCAATCAAGGTCATCAACATCATTTCCAATATTATCGTCATCTACTTCATTAGATGTTGTAATATCCTCAGTATTTGAGGTTTGCAAAGGTTGTGGGGGAAACTCATCATCGTCGTTGACCTCTATTTTTGAATCTGGTTTGAAATCTTCATATTCATCATCGCTGGCATCACCCGCATGCGCAACTCCAGTCAAATCTGTGTTTTGTTTGATTCCTAATGCTTCTTCAAGTTTTTGATTAGTTGGTGCTCCATCAACATTGACTAACTCATCATTTGCCCAAGATCTGGCTTGAGTTGCAGGTTTCATTGTTTCGACAAACTCTTTCAGAGTAGGATCACTTTCAATTTTATCCAATAAACTATTCTTTTGTGTCTTTTGTTTTTTATTCTTTCTTCTAAGTGCCGCTTCCTCCATTTGTTTCAATCTTTCCTCAGTTCTAGCAAGTAAATCATCTCTCTGTTTCCTTTTTTCCTTCCAAGAAATTGGAACATTAGGATCACTAAAAGATTTTGCCAATTCGACCGTAATCCTAGAAGTATCAACAAATGAACCATTAAAAAACTTGACTGCATTTTCAGCATCTTGAACGTCTCTGTAACCTATAAATGCAAATCTTCTAGATTCTCCGTTATTTTTTCTCTTTAATTTAACATCAGTAACAGTTCCTTTTTTTCCAAAATGATCTCTAAGTTTATCTTCAGTATAATAAGTAGGCAATCCCTTAACAATAACACGAGACATTTTGCAATTGCTACTGTTGAAACCTTGGTAAGAATCAGGTTTTTATTCTTTTGGGCATCAGTTAGTTCCGTAGTACAAAAAATTTATCAAAGGAAATAACATAATCAAAATTTTCTTCCAAGGCTGTGCTACCCGTATTTTTCAGAAAAACTTGTAGTGCAATCTATTCTTCAGGATCAAAGCCTAACTGATACACTAAAATTGACGAGATATTCATTTCAGCTTCGGCTATGACTGGCTTAGTCTATTACCACAAAACTAGTGTAATATTTAGTTTTTTTGATTACTTTATGTTGAAGAGAATAAATTTGTTTCGTTGCTTTATAATGTAAATATTTGATAATTCGTGCCGATCTAGTAGAATCAACCTTCAAGATAGTACCGTCCTATAAAACACTCCTTTCATTTGCCAACACCTTATTATATGGATTTTTGAAACGATATAGCTATTAAAAACTTTGGCAACTCTGGCGAGTTTAAGAGATGCAAATGGGAGCATTGCCCTCGAAGCAACGTTTACAATCTGAGCCCCCAATCAAAACTGTTGTTTGTTATTGTGCTTTTTCCACAAGTTCGACAGTAATCTTTAGTCTTGGTTAGTTCATCCAGTGATGACTTTACACGGTGAAATTTTGCAGCATTTGGGAAAAGAAGAGTTAAAGGATGTTTTTGAAAAACCATCTATAGTAAATCTTATGAAGCTCACACGAGCTTTGAGTTTTGTTATATTTCTGTTCATGTATTGGTCTTTTTTTCAACTTGCTTTCATTTTTATAATTGGTTTTAAAATTATGATTCCCTCTACAAAGAGATGGTGTGACCATCAATTTGCATCTGGATTCTGGATGTTATGCATTTACATTTTAGTAAGTATATTTTTTTCTCAAATTACTAGGACCTCTTACTAACATTCTAAGTATTCTTTTAAAGGAGCTAAATGGGATAAAGATTAACATTGTTGGTGATAAGATTGAAAATGAAAATGCAGTTATCATAAGTAATCATAGATCAATAGTCGATCATGTGATTTTCCCATTGCTAACTCGTAAAACCCTTAGTAAGGCTGAGGAGCACATTATTGATAGTGATTCTGAAGGTGAAGAAAAAAAAATAATTAAAAAAGATGTAAAAACTGGTAGCAAAATTAGATTTAAACTTTTACAAAATGAGGAGCGTGTTTTTGCTAAAGATTTATCTACAATACTGATCCCTAACGTAACATTTTTCACATGGTACGAACTATGGGCTGTACCATCTATTGAATACTTTAAACATATTTCACAAACTGATGAGAATTGGGAAATGGATGGTGAAACTTTAGTATCTTCCTTTCACAATTTTTTAGATAACCCATCACTGAGTTTGACACAATGGATTGGAACTTTCCCCGAAGTTAATCTGTTTAGTGAGAAAGATTCAAGAATGCAAAATATACTTGGAGAAAAGCATTATTTGCCATCTTTTGAACATGTGTTATATCCACGATTTGGAAATTTTGCCAATGTTATAGGTGGTTTATACAAAACAAAATATACGAGGCTTTATGATTTAACAATTATTTATTATAATCGTGAGAAATCAACGGGGAAAATTATAGATTTTAAATCACCATCATTATTAAGTATACTTGGAGTGAGGGAATCAAATGTTGAAACTGTAATTTTGGTGCATACTGCAGGTAAATTTTTAAGTCATATACCCTTAAAAAGGAGCAAACTTGAAAAATATCTTGAATCGAGGTGGATAAAAAAGAATAAACTTATTGCTAAACTTGAGAAACGGATAATGAAGGAGAATTCAAAGTTATTTGATATATAAGATGAATTTATTTACACAAAATTTTTATGAAAATTGTTATATATGAGCACTTGCCAATTCTTTTTCCAATTCTTTTAATCTAGCATCAACTTCTTCATGTGCTTCTGCTACTTCATTATCTTCATCATCATCGTCTTCATCATCGTCATCTTCTTCGTCAGAATCTGGTTCTTCAAGATCATCCAATTCATCTAATTCACCAAGACCTTTTTCCTCAAAAATTTCATTGATTTTCTCAATAAGTTCTGAATCTTCTTCAAATCTATTACCATTTAATTCAAGTAAATTGAGATCTTTCATGTTACCCAAAAATTTAATTAAAGAATCTAAAGAATCTGATTCTAATTCATTATATTGTAATCTTAAGATTTGTAATTTTGAAATATTAGATATTTCACCTAATTTATCAAGGAATAATTTACAACCTTTTGCCTTTAACAAACAATCATTAACATTTAATTCAATTAAATTAGGCCAGTTTTTAATATTTTCAGATAATGCATAAGATCCTGGTAATGTGAAAGTATTATCTTGTAAATCCAAAATTTGTAAATTTTCAAGAGAGCTTAAACCGAAATTGATTAATTTAGAAATACCACTTGGTCTAATACCATTTTGATAAAGTTTAATTTCTTGTAAATCTTTATTTGCCCTAAAACCTAAAGCCAAAGCTTCACAAGAACCATTTTCTAGTCTATTTCTACCACACCAAAATGCTTTTAAAGTTTTAGAATTTTCAGTTTGTTCTCTTAATTTAGCACTTCTGTATAAAGCTTTACCAACTCTAGCACCTGAAAATGGACCTAATCCATTATTTGTCATTATGAAATATTCAACAGTTGTACATTTAGAAATAAAGTCATCAATAACATCAATTGCATCTTGACCAAATGCGTTATCAGAAAGATTTAAAATTGATAAGTTTGGTAATTGTAATAAAACAGGGAAAAATTCAGATAAAGATTTTGGAATTTCAAATCTATCTCTGGATGTATATATATCTTGTAAATTGATATCAACTAAGGTATCTTTAAATTTTAAAATTTCATTTGCTAATAATTTGGAACATTCAGAAGAGATGGTGTTACCAGAAATATCGATTTTAGCAACATTTTCAAGTTTATTCAATTCTTCCAAGTAAGGTTTGATATCATTTTCAGTATCTAATTTGAGACCTTTGTTTCTAATAGAGAAAATATGTTTCTCTGCAATACCCAAGTCACGATTGTAAATGGTAGTCATTATAGATTGTTTTCAAGCTTGTGTGTAGATGGATGGTTCAAGTTGTGCATTTACATCTTAGATTTTTGAATCATCAATCAAAACGAAACTTGAGAGAGTCGTGGAAAAATAGGAAAGCCCATGTCACGTGACACGCATGAACTTTTACAGTTTACTATAATAGTACAGTATTAAGTGCTATGTAGTGCTTTGATTAATAATACAGTAGGGAGTAGAATGTTACCTGTAAAAATAACTACTAGAAAGATAAGAGAATTTAAATGGTTAGTTTAGCCGCTTTTGATTGATACATCTATTTATAAATAAATTAATTATGGGTGACGGCAGAGGTAGCATAAGGTGATGCGTATTTCTTGGTGATAATAGATTAAATTCGTTTACCCCCAATATAGTTTTCCTTTCTTTAGTCTTTTCAACTCTATTATGTTTTCTGCAATAGAAAATAAAATAATCAATCATGCAGCAATTATACGATGCTAATGGTAATCCAGTAGACATGTCTGCATTTCAGCAGATTCCAGCAAACTCCAATCAAAATAGAACAAACTTTCAACAAACACCAGTACAACCACCACCTAATGTGCAAACAATTCAACAAACAATTCAACCCAATTCTCCTGTTGTTCAGCCAGCTTATGTACAACAAGGACAGCCACAATATGTTCAACCCATGATGACTCCACAATACGTTCAACAAGGACAACCAACTTATGTTCAACAAGGACAGCCAACTTATGTTCAACAAGGACAGCCAACTTATGTTCAACAAGGGCAACCTGTTTTCTTACAACAAGGACAACCAGTTTATACTACACAGGGACAGCCAGTGTATATTTCTAACCAAGCACCAATGCAGGAACCTTCTCAATATCAACGAGAGTATAGTCCACCAAGACAAGCATATAGAGATGATACTAGACAGAATAAGGGGCCATCAGTTGCGAAAACTGCAGCAGGTGTTGCAACAGGATTACTTGCAGCCAAAGTTGTTTCAAATGTTGTTGGCGGATCACGTCGTAAGAATGAAACTACAGTTCGTGTCGTTGGTGCACCACGATTACGAAGGAGATGATTCAATGAGGTAACATATTTTCTTAGTTCTTATATAGTTATAGATAACAAACTGAATCATTAAACACGAATACTCAAGTCCTCTTTACTAATTGGAGAATAGTATGTGCAATTTTTAATAAGTAAAGACGTTAAAAAGACATTAATCATTAATAGTCTAGATGCAGACAATGAGTGAAACAGATATGTATGATATTTATCTATAAATCTGAGCAAGCTGATGGGTGATGCAGAAATCATATCATTACTTCTTCTTGAAAAGAGGAGCACCGATATCTTTACCTCTAAGTTTAACACCCAAAACTCTTTCAATTTTAGCAAGAACTTGTTGATTTGGAATACCTCTACCAGCTTCATAGTCATTAATGATAGTTGGCTTTTCATTAATTTTAGTTGCTAAATCCTTTTGAGATAAACCTTTGTCCTGCCTACCCTTTTGAATTGCTTTACCGACAGAAACGTCAATTTTTTTAGGAACGACGATATCATCAGCTCTATCAACTTTAGTCAATCTCTGTCCTTCAGGATCTGATTTCGAGTTACCTATAGCATATTTCTTGTCGACATGTGTAATCGCACCTGCTCTTCTTGCAGCGTTGATTTCACCAGCTGTCCTAACGACTTTTTCCTTTGGGCCAGAACCACCGACCTTTGCTTTTCTTCCAACAATAGTAACAGAATCCCAGTCAGACATTATGTGTTATCCTTATATTACTGTGACAAGAAAGAACTGCAGCGTCAACTACAACTACACCTACACTTAACGACTTCCGCTGTGTGATTCTGCGGGCGATGGAAGGTTCTCGCCACCGCTGGGCAACAGCTGGACGGTGCACGGGTGTTCTACCACTGGCTAACTGGCCGATTACCTAAGCACGTCTGCAACTGAAGCACCTATGCACAGTCCCATCTCCACGTCTGGGCTAACCGTTGAAGACTGACCAAAGGCGGGGGCCTCAGTAGTGGGTATGTAGTCATCCTAGTCATCCAGTAGTCACCACAGCACCCACACTCCCCCGTACTTCCCCGTACTCCCCTCGTGTGGGCGAAGAACTGTCCACAGCGTGGGCCATGTGGCGAGATTTTCCGCCAGATCGGGTCACTCTCTGAGATATCTCCCCACCCTGACAAGCCAGCAATAGCTATCCATCTACCTTTTTGACCCCATAATCTATTGCCACAATCTTCCCTCTCCACTGGCTAAGCATCCAACATGTCCTCTATATAAACCTGGCCACTCCCCCCACACGTAGTAACTGTAATCCAACTTATTCCTATCTCTTTCGACATCAGACTTTAACAAGTTTACCTACACAGATAGCTCTATATACATACAATACAACACATACAATGGCAGGAATTACCCCAGTTAAGTTCATCTCCGGTGTCTTATTAGTTGCAGTACCTTTATTTGCAACCACTTACTACTCTCGTCCAACTTTTGCTAATGCAATCAACAACCATTTGATACAAGAAGAATTGGAAGCAAAGAGACAACACAACTACAAAACTGATTACTACCAAAAGGATGAAGCTAAGGATGAATTACTTAAAAACTTTGTCAAGAAGGGAACAGGAAAGACCAGAGAATACCAACCAACTCACGACTAATCTCTCCGTGAAATCTCTTATCATTTCTTAATGCACCTGACTCTCATATTAATGACTTCAATTCTACCTTTATATTATATCTAATTTATTCTCTTTAGTTTAATCACTATATTCGTTATTATTATTGTTAATTTTACAAATTAATTATAAAAAATTACCCGTGTTGGCTCAACCAAGTAAATTCGGTCCGTTATAAACATTGCTGTACATTGGTTGTTGTAACGGTTGTTGCTGCACATTATATTGCAATTGTGCCTGTTGCTGTGGTGGTTGCAGTTGCGATTGCTGCTGTTGCTGCTGCTGCTGCTGCTGTGCTTGTTGAACCAACCCAGTTGCTTGTGCAGTAAATGGATTATTTGCAACTTGTTGTTGTAAAACTCCATTGTTTAATGCAACTCCTGCATTGAACTGTAAACCTTGTTGATAAACTTCACGTTTGGTTTCTGGGAAAACAGGTATTGTAGGTAATCTCTCCAATCCACCTGCTGTTACTTGTGGTTTAAACTCAGAAACTGTTGATAATGTACTACCTTGTGATGGTTGAATATTAGTCTCTAATCTAAATGGATTAGTACCCGTATTTGTAGCTTTTAAAGATCCAGTGCTTTGATGCTTTTGTAATTGTTGACTACTACCTTCATTTTGCGTAAATGCTGTCGTACCTGATCCTGCACTAAACCTTGAATTACTAAATGGATTGTTGGAACTCTTACGAATTGGACTCGAAAATGTACTCGAACCAGTGCCTGTTGCACCTTGTCCTGTAGGATTGTTATTAACAATATTACCAAACCCATTTCCTGTAAAATTATGTGACAATGTTCTGGCAGGTTGTAATGGATTCGTTATATATGTAGCAGCTTGTGGTGGTGGTACTTGTTGTGGTGATGCTTGTGATGGTACCTGTTGTGGTTGAACACTAAATGAATTCATATTTGATGTAAACGGATTGAATCCAGTAGTTTGTACTTGGAACCCATTCTGTGTTAATTGTGCACTTAGCATTTGCTGCTGCATAGCTTGTTGTTGAACAGCTTGTTGTTGAGCTAATTGTTGTTGAGCTAATTGCTGTTCTAAAATAACATTTTGTGTAGCTTGTGCTTGTAATGCTTGCTGTTGTAACATTTGCTGTTGTAAAGCTTGTTGCTGAAGCGCCAAAGCTTGTTGTTGATCAACTTCAAATTGTTGCTGTGCCTGTGCCTGCGGCTGTTGTTGTTGTTGTTGTTGTTGTTGCTGCTGCTGTTGCTGTTGTTCCTTGTTAGGCACATTCGGCTTATCGCCGGACTCAGATTCCCCCTTTTCAGCCATTTTCGAGTATCTCTTCTCAGCAAGGTACTGTCTTCTATTCACTTCAAAAGCTGGGTCATCAAGATATTCTCTCAGTGAATTGGATAAACTGGTCTGTGCATGCTTTATAGTAGGCACTTTCAACTTTGTAACACTTTCCAAATGTTTAGCTGTTCTCAAAAATTCAATAACATCCTTGGTTTGTCTTGTAAAATAGTCATAGATATCATACGCTCTCAATGCATCAGGTTTCGATAAATCAAAAAAATGTTCTAAAATGTTCAAAACACCTTCATTGAGACATTGATATAGGGATACTAAATCAGTAGTTAGCATTCTAAAACTTAACACAATTAAATCATTATTCACTTCACGTTCTTCAAAACTACATTGAAGTAATGCATCAATTTGTCTTTGAACAGATTCAGTTTCTCTTAAAAGACCTTTATCAACTGATAAAATTCTCAGAACTGAAGATTTGTCATGCGAATCCCAGCTACCATATGGCTTTTTCGTTTCTCTAATAAAATCATGTCCAGTTTCCCTATATTCCTTTGCTCTAGATGCTAAATATGATGCATAGGTATATATTTGATCTAATTCGCCACCATTAGAAATAAATCTACCATTTTTACCAATTTTAATATCTAACATTTTTAAATGATTTGCCAGATACTTGATTGTAGTATGATCATCACCTTCTCTAATCATAATATGTAAAACAACAAGCGATTTATAAACCATTGTCCATACAGAACTCTGTAACCTTTTATCCAAAGCCTTCATAATAGTTCTAAAATCTTCACTTTTTTCACCGCTTGAAGTAGCAATTAAAATCGGCTCCACATATTTTGGCTTTGGTGGTGCAAGTTTAATCTTGGTAGCCCCCTCAACCAGCTTCTCATACGTAGTCATTGCGTGGTGTGGCCAATGGTGCAATCTGATACAACCTGATTCGCCGTCTACACCCTCTGTAAACATAACCAAACCACACAGTTTGTGCCCGCTCTTCCGATCCTCACTCACTTTTTTTTCTTCCTCTCTCGAATCCTCAGCGCTTTACTCGATTCGGCTACGTTTCCCCA
Source organism: Pichia norvegensis (assembly GCA_030570285.1). Classification (NCBI taxonomy): domain Eukaryota; kingdom Fungi; phylum Ascomycota; class Pichiomycetes; order Pichiales; family Pichiaceae; genus Pichia; species Pichia norvegensis. The sequence continues at coordinate 203,741 of JAJLVM010000162.1, forward strand.
TTCGGCTGCTCTTCTGCATCCTGTTGAGCCTCCGTCTTTCACTTGTAAACTGTATGACAAGTCACCAGTAGGGTCTCTGGATGTATGTGTCTTGATGAGGTTCTGTTTCCTGCATCTCCCTTTCTGTGCTGTCTGTTTCAGGTGCAAATTCCAACCTTTTCGCTGCTTCCATCATCATAGCAACAGTCCTTTGATGTGCTTCAGTGTGTATCTTCAGTTTCTGTTCTCTCTTGGCTTTATGAACTAACTCACTCTCAATTGTGGAATTCATAAAACTGTTTTTCAAGATACTATCCTGTGAAGAATAAAACGCGTCTGAACTAGTTTCTACATCACTAGAATCGTACCGTTCACTAAAATTCCAAATTCCTTCCAAATCATCCCTTCCCCTTTTCCTGTTCTCCATATTCCAGACGTGTTTATCAGTGTGAACTTTTGGGAAAGGAAGACAGACACGTAAGGAACAGTACGATAATCCCGTATTACAATAATATTTTTTCCAACGCGTAACAGAAACACAGATCACGTGCCAACCAAGCCCCCCGTTTGGATGCAACCGAACTCCGCATTTTTATCATACTTGACTACACAAACCTATCCAAATCTTTCTTCAAAGCTATAATTATTGCTCATCTGCGCTTTTAAATGACACAGCATCTTTTCAATAAACATAGATCTCCAAAATATATCATCATACTTACTTTAATTGTTGGTGCATTGCAATTGGCCTGGTCAACAGAGTTTTCGGAAGCCACACCATTTTTACTTTCACTTGGCATATCTAAGAAAGTATTGTCCTTGGTATGGCTTGCAGGTCCATTATCGGGGACTCTCGGTCAACCAATAGTTGGTATGCTAAGTGACCGATGTATGCTTTCATACGGAAAGAGAAGAGTATTTATCCTCATTGGTTGTATATCAACAGCTGTTTCTTTGTTGGTTTTATCTCGCTCACATGATATTGTTAATTCATTCTCACATCTATTAAATCTTTCTGATGATAAAACTAAATTTTTAACAATTGTTTTTGCTTGCTTGTTTATTTACATCTTGGACTTTTCTATTGCAATTATACAAGCTTCCTCTAGAGCATTGATTGTTGACGTTGTACCTACTGAACAACAGCAGATTGCCAATGCTTGGGCAGCAAGAATGATTGGAATATTCAATCTAATAGGATTTTGGATTGGCACGTTGGATCTCAAAAAGTTGTTCCCAATTTTGGGTAATAATCAATTCAAGGTATTGTCAACTTTAGTTGCGTTAATCATGTCCGCTTTGACATTTTTTTGTCTTTACTACATTGAGGAAAGAAATCCTCAAACAGATTTGACCTTGATTGAGCAACGTAGAGAACAAGATGATAAGCTAAAGGAATTAGGTATAGACCCAAATAGCTCTACGATTATCCCACAATTGATCAACTTTTTCAAACAAATTATTGTTGCGTTTAAAACCATTCCACAGCAAGTCAAATTAGTTTGTTATGCACAACTTTTTGCTTGGATCGGTTATTTCCCATTACTATTTTACACAACCTCGTATGTTGGTGAATTGTACCTATACAATAAGGGTTATCCTAATCCTAAACTAATTCCACCGGAACTAAAGCAAGAACTTACTGATCAAAGTACAAGAGTTGGAACATATGCACTATTATCAAATTCAATTGTTACTCTTATAATAGTCACACTGTTACCTACTGCATTGGAAATCACTGACAAAAACCCAGTACTTTCTGAAAAATTTAATTTGAGGAAACTTTGGATTTATTCACATGTTATATTCTTTTTATGCACATTCATGACATTTTTTATTACAAATTATAAGCAAGCAATTGTTTTGTTTGCATTTACAGGAATACCTTGGGGTAGTGCTGTTTGGATTCCATTTAGTTTGATCAGCGAAGAGATTAGTCGAATTAAAGATATAAAAGCTATTCAAATTTATTACAAGCAACAAATAGATGGTTCTAGTATAGAAGAAGATGATCCACCAGAAATCAATACATTTAATAGTATTTATTGCAAGGACGCATTGATTGAATATTATAACCATGTTGAATACGATTCTGGAATATTATTGGCATTACATAACGTGTTTGTTTCTGCTCCACAGATGCTCTCCTCTTTGATGTCCTCTGTTCTTTTCACTATTTTTCATAAATCTGCAACAGATGATTCTTATGATACTTCATTAGCTTGGGTTTTCCGATTCGGTGGTTTGATGGCATTCGGAGCTATTTACTTTTCTATAAAAGTAAAGACAAACGAAGAGTTGTATGAAGATGATAAGCTAATGGCAATATCTTCTGAGTTTTAGTTATTTTAGTATCAGTACAAGCAAAGATATGGAAGCAATGTATTTAAACTGTCATAACACATACAGCATTGCGTTGTTGAACAATTTAATAAAATCTATGGATTATGATTTTATATTAAACAATGTCACTTTTAAGTAATACACAACGTATTTATACAATTAATTTAAAGTAAACCCAAAACAAATGGTACTAAACCAGCCATACCTGCTACCTTGAGAGAGTCTGCACCGTTCTTAGTAGAGCTTTTAGTTACACTTGCAGAGCTTGAAGCCTCTGCAGTAGTGCTTACAGACATCAAAGTAGTTGGAGTGTTAGAGAATGTAGCACTTCCTGAACCAGCCATTGAGTTACCACTTGGTCTGGTGGAGCCAAGCGTTGCGGTAGTGTGTGAAGGCTTGACGGTTGAACTTGCACCGTTATCATAAGTTACAACACTTGCAGACTTACCATCATCATAATAGGTAAATTTATCATGATCTTTATCGAAAACATCATCGCTTGGTGGGTAAATAGAGCCTGGAAGTTTGCCATCATCAATAGTTTGGATACTTGATGATGAAGAGTATTTGAAAATACTGAGACCAACTGTTTTAGCTTCTAAATCAACAACAGTGTAAAGGTTTTGTAATAAAGTGAGTCCAAAAATAGGATGATTAACATCAGAAGATATTGCTTGGAAAACACACTTACCATCATCTTCGAGGAAGAAAGATGCTGCATTTATAGTGAAAACTTGTTCTTGAATAGCAAACATAAAGTAAGCGCTGGTAATCTCATCACATGAGACAGAGTTTGAGTCATCAAGACCAATGCTGCTAGCAAATGAAGAAAACATTTCCTTTGGTAAAAGCACATCAGTAGTAGTAGTATCTAATTCAAGAGGTAAATGACCTTCACCAATAGTAATAAGATCTCCCTTAGAATTCATGAAAGTAAGTTTACTCAAAGAAACAGCAACTGCAGTTTGATCATCATCATCAGTTTGAAGAGCAACATTCTTGAATTGAACTAATGGACCACCAAGTTTATCCTTATTGACACCACCAAATAAGATTTCAGAACCATCTTGAGGATCAAAATTCAAACTGTAGGAAGCTCTAGAAATGAGCTTTGCATCAGCAAGCTTAATTGGTACTGAATTATTTCCGTATGCTAAACCTAATCTACCATATTCCATGTCATTACCGACATTAGCAATAATCAATGGGAAATCCTTTAATTCTTTACCTGAAATTGTAAGATCATCAGTACCTGAAGTTACATCAACAGTTTCACCATTCAAGTTAACTTGGGATGATCCAGATGAATGGAATGAACTAGAAGAATTTGTAGCATACAAATGAGATGGAACCCAAGTATCATCAGATGTGGTATCAACGATTAGAGAGACTGGTGTCTTGTCAGATCCCACATGTACATCAACAACAAAAGCACTGTCACTTTCGTCCATACTGAGTTCGGATGTAAAAGTATCATCAGAATCTGCTCTTTTAATAAGTGACAATTTTGCAGGAATTGCACCTGAAGCGTTTGTAATAGCACTTAAAGAAATGAGGCATGCAATTAAAGTCTTGACACCTAACATTATGAAGTATGGTGAATAGATAGATGTATGGTTATTTGCTCAATTAAACAAATACGGTAAAAATGAACATCTTGAAAAATTGTCGACCATACTTATATAAAGTACTATTCACTTTCTTCAAAAAGTTTACAAAGGGTCCGTTCAACGATTGTGGAAAGATGAATCCAATGTACAGCCGTTATGCTGTCCGGATTGGCTGTTGCAATGCAGAAAACGCTTGCTGTTAGAGAAAGTCTCCGCTCGGCTGGGCCCAAAATCACCTTAGGTTGCAAAACTGTATCGGCCATTTCGAGGGCATCTTTTCATTGGAGCAATCTTGTTGCAAATGAGGGGACATAGTTAACTGCCACTGCCGAACAACAAGTGCCGCCCAATTATACGCTTTTATTTGGGTTGATGCTAGTAGCTGGCATTCGCCTTTAACGGGTGGAACGGACTTACATATTTTTCACCGCTCCATGGAAAGTATGGGGTAACTTGTATGGCAAGATATTTCTTTTCTTTAATTGATAGCAATGTACAAATGTTTTCTTTGTATCTTGTATTATCTAATAATGCCAAATCAATAGATACAATTTTTTAAAACCTTATTAGGGTAATTTATTAAGTTTGAAATATCCATATCCCAGTTAAGTTATACAATTATTGTTTTTTTCTATAAACAGGTTTTTCGAGTCTCATTTCTTTCTTGGTATCGTGTCTTTGTTCTGTGATGGTTTGAAAGTAAATGACAAATTGAATAAATGGCATAGTTCCTTATACATTCTTAGCACGGCATCATCGGGTTCAAAACGTTTCGTCTTATTTATATTTATTTCATCAAATGCAAGCATACGAGGATATTCATCGTCTTTCAAAAGTTTCGTTCCGTTATTCTTCAAAACTGCATTCCATGCTTTCTCGTTGAATTCAGTAAACTTTACTGGTATTTTGATTTCATCTAAAGTGCAAAGTCTAAACCATTCACGTAATATTGTTACGGCTCTCGCCCTTAGCTTAATATCATCACAATATACGTAAATACTAGCATAAGCTCGTACTAAAAATGCATCTATTTTGATATGTAAATTATTCTGAGCATTGAAAAAGATAGTTTCAGCTCTATTCACTATGTCAACAAATTTAACATTATCATCCGCTTTTGCACTTGATAAGCATCTTAATATTTCAGTATAAGTACGCACATCAGGTTTTAGTCTTGCCTTACCATCTCTGCCGTGCTTCAAGGAATCGTAAAGATTCAATACTAAATCGATTCTCTTGGCTTTCCTTAAAACTTTTAGTAGAGAATTAACATGAAGAATTGAAATCTCCTTATCACCCTCAAGATGAACCTTTTGAAATGCCTTGTAAAGTTGTTCGACTTTCGTATCAGATATATCTGCCTTTTTATTAATTTTTGAAACCGCATCAGCATACCCGGATATTAAGATATTATACAAACGTCCATCAGGTTCATATCCTCGCTTTTTCAAATCCATAAAGATGTCAAACGCATCATTAACTTGTCCTTTCCTCAATAGATACTTAACAATAGTTCCGTAAGCAAATATACCTTGATAACGGGCAATTTTTGCTAGTTGTTTAGCACGTAACACATCATTTCTCTCCAAAAATTTTTGGACATCATTATCAACAAGCAAAGAGTCCTGTATCTGTCTTCCGGAAGTACCTAAAATCTTGTATATCAATCTTAAATTCTTAGACTCAAAAATGGTAATTAACTCTCTAGAAGAAAGCTTTGTATGTACTCCAACCGGCTCCTCTTCTGGAAAATCCCTTCCTAACAACTTTTCTAATAGCTTGTTGGCGGAGTGGTTCTTAACCGGAGTTTCATTAAAGCTCTTTTGCTTTTTGAGTAGTTTATTTTTAATATTCTCTTGATCCTGAGTGTTTTTTCCATTTAAAGCGGCTGCAATTCTTGCCTTGGCAACTGTTGCTAATATAAGCCTTGTAGAAGAAAAAGATCTAATAATCGATCTTTGCATAACTGGTTCGCCAACCTAATGTTGCTCATACAAGTTTTGTGAAAAAAAAAAAGTTTCAGGGACCATAAAAATGATTTTATCTTTGAAAAAATGGTTGCGAAATCGATAAAACTAAACAATGCACACTTTAATAAAGCATTACATTGAAAAATGTCACTAAAATTATTATTAAAAGTCAATCGTCTTTGTCATCTTTTTAAAAAGGATGAAGTTTCATCAGAAACTGAAAAGTTGCTGGTAGATGTCCTTCATCAGATTATTGAATCGTCACAATCGCCTCTTGTATTTAGCATAGAGTTAAAAAATTTGACAGATAGGATAAAGGAAAAATGTAATCCTACACTTATGATACTAATAGAACGATATCAAACTAAATTAAGGGAGTTGCTCAATGAAGTTGGAGTTGATTCTTTAAATCAATTGACACCAGAAAATATTGGACACTACTATGATAACTTGTTATCACAATATCAGAGGCAGCAAGATATAAATGATTGCCATTATAATGATGTTTACGAATTGCTTATTAATCGTGATATAACGGTTTGTTGTTCAACTAATGAGTTTCATCATGTTCAACCAGATATAATTGGTTCGCTATACTCTATTGATCCAGACTTCTTACCATTCCATGACAAAAATAAATTGCAACATCTTAGAGATACAATGATTTTTAAATTTAATGATTACCAAACTGTTGGTACATGGCAATATACTCTTGACAGATGCAAAAGTATTATTCAATCTCATATTCTTGAAAATGACAATGACATTGATGTTGATGTTGAAAGTGATGAGAAAAATAAAAAATGGCTTACTGACTTGGAGTCAGAAGCATATTGGACTATAAGATGGTGGGTAGTTTATTCAATGTTTCTTACTGGTGAATATTCTTTGGTAGTTACGAATTTCTTTGATCTACTATCAATTGAAAAAACGCAAGCTTTTATTCAAGGTGATTCTATAACTGCTTTAAAGAAGATTGACTCGGATATAATTGATGTCACGTCTTTACTTCGAGTCGTGTATCTCTCGACTCTTGTCTCGCAAAATAACATAGGAGAAAATAAAGTATTCAAAATACTTTCACAGTCGAATCTTTTTGAGACAGATAAAACCATAAAAAAGCTCAGAGATGATATTCATGTTTTTGAAATGAAAAAGGTACAAAACTTATTGCTCCAAATTGAGAAGGAAATCCCCTGGATTCATCCATTGGAGAAATCATTCAAACATTTTCAAAAATTGATTATCCAAAAATCTTTGTTGACCTATCTTACGTGCATACAACAAGCCACCTTTGTTGAGCTAAGCCAAACATTCAATATGGAAGTAGATGAGGTAAAAAGTACGCTTTTGCGTTTATTGGCTTTATTGGATTTACCTTATATTATGGACAATAAAACTGGAGTTATATATTACTCCAAGAGGAATATGTATCTTCAAGAAGATAAAATTCAGACATCTATTAGGGAAGAGGCTATCCGATATAATAAGATCAAAACTAATAAAATTGTTTCAACAGCCAACGAGTCTGATACAGAAGATCACTAGCGGTTAAAAATATTAAGTTTCACTCTATAAATAAGAATGCAACAAGTTGCATCCATCGATAATCATAAACTATACAAATCCACAACTTCCTCCTGTAACTCGGTCGTGACACCATTACGTGCTATGTTTTCAATATCGGGGATTTCTTTAGCTGCTTCTGCGGTTAAAATCACATTAACATTATCGCCAACTGCAATATCGTCTTCGATACGAATTCCCATTCCACGAAATTCAGCAGGCCAGCGATCATCATTTGGAACATAGACACCAGGCTCCACAGTGACAACCTGACCTTTTTGTAATTTAGTCGAACGTGAGTAGAGAGGACAATCATGGACATCTAATCCAAGGTTATGGCCAATATAATGAGGATAAAGATACTTACTAGTTTCCCAGTTTTGAAGATTGTTAAATCCTGCGTTTCTTAACTCCATAGTCAATAAATCCACACTCATATTGTGAAGATCATTTAAACTATGACCTTTTTGAACAGTGCACTCAGATATTATCCTTCTTTGAACAGTCAATAATGCTTCATAAAGTTCAGCTTGTGCTGGTGTGAAAACACCATTAACTGGCCAAGTACGAGAAATATCTGCACAATATCCACCTAAATTACCTGCTGCATCAACTAAAACTAATTCACCATCTCTAAGAACGTCATCGTTTCGCACATAATGAATACATAAAGCATGATCACCGCCGGCAACTACTGGAAAATATGCAGATTTGTCACAACCTCCGCTGATAAATCTATATTCAAGGAATGAATGCAAGCCCTTTTCAGATTTGAATCTTTTTGCATAAGCTTGATTATACGCACGACCGGAAATCTTACCTGCTAATCTCATAACTTTTAATTCTGAGTTTGATTTGATGATTCTGAGTTCTGTGACAAGGGGCGTAAGTGGGTTGATTTGGAATCCTTGTTTAGCATGCTTTCTTAGCATTTCTTCAACATTCTGTCTATCAGATGGACTATCTTTGTAATTATCAATAGATGGAAACAAACGAGAAAATAAAGCACCAGTTTTACTTGTAGCACCACTAGCACCCCCAATGTCGTAATATACATTAGTATATTTTCTCAAAAGCTTTTCAAGATGGGATGGAAACTGATTGATGCCTACACTAACATCTGCATTAAATATTTCTTGAGCACCTTCTACTCCCGTTCTTTCACCTTCCCATTGTTCAACAGAAATATCTGTCGGTGGAACTGCCATATGGAAAATATGATCAGCTGGGTCTTCGGCACTTTCAGGTCTTTCGATAATACATACTGAGTCGGGTTCATTCCATCCTGTTAAATAATACATATCGGTATTTTGTTGAAATTGATAGAATACTGATCCAGAAGCAAATTTGACGTTAGATCCAGGAATAATAGCTAAAGATCCTTTTGGAATCATCTCTGCTAGCCTGACTCGACGTTGATAATATTCCAAAGCGGAAATACCAAAGGTTAAATCCCCCGCCTTTATCAAATGTGGTCTTGTCTCATAAATGGGTTGGCCCGCCCTTAGTGCAGTTGAGTAAAATCTTTTCAATGGACCAAACATTTTGGCAACTCAACTATCGTGTGTCTGAGAAACAAACTGAAAAGATAGGGTAGTTAGTGGATAAATTTCACACAATGATTTCTTCGTTGTATCATTCGCTATCAACAATTTCCAAAAACACGTGACTTTACCTGTTTATTACAGTATGAAGTCATATATTAACTATGGTATATACTCGTAAATAATAATTAGAAATGTGCAAACAGCCATTCTTAAACTAATCAATCTGTCTTGGACTTTTTCAACTTCAGATATCCTTCAACAAATGCTATGTAAACGAAGAGTAAAAATCCGCAAAAGCCAGAGATTAAAAACTGCAGCATCGTCTTCACGTCACCTGAAAAGCATATTTTTTGGCAAATTAAGGCCAAAGCTGAAAAGACAATAAACGTGTAATATTTTTTAGTATTTAAAGAAAATTGTTTGCCTGTACTCTTTTCTTTTGCGGAAATATAACGTTTGACATGAAGATAGCAATAGGATATCCTCATAAACATATTCAAAATGTTTGCGTAAATGAGACCAGCCAATCCAAGATTCATTTTTCCTATGAACAAAATTAAAGTGCAAAAGAATATTGCTGTATTAAAAAGCATAAACACGGAGTACCTGTTAACTTCATTCTTAGAATTGTATAATGATTGAAATAATGCCTCAACAATACCATTTACCGCCAAAAATATCACATATACCCAATAGAGTTTAAAACAGTATATTATATCTTTACTACTAAAATTTTTGAAGATTTTAAGGAGTAGAAATTCTGAATTTAATGGCGCAAATACTATGAGTAATGTGAGAACATAGGTGTAAATTTTAACAATATTTGACAAACATGCCTCGAGCTCAAGGAAATCCTTCTTCTGTGTAACTTTATTGTTGTCTTTGAAAATATTGCTTAAAGTTATTCTGGTAGACTCTTCAATTGGTGCAAAAACCATCCGTGCAATTAACGAACCATAGTTTGAAATAAAGGAGTAATTTCCTTGGGATTCAATTGCAAGTAAGGAAGTGATAATGAATTTGTCACCGACTGTAAGGAAGTTCTTAAATATCAATTGAACAAAAATAGACTTGAAATAAGAAAATGAATTAGGTTCAAACCATAATGAATTGACGCGTTGTGGTACATAAAAGTTAAAATTGAAAGCACGCAAATAGCAAAGGTATATTGTGATTGAGTACACCAGTTGTCCAATACAATATCCAAATACGTATGCATTAACATCATGCTTCGATAATCCCAAAATTGGAGAGATGAAAAGAACAGAAATAAACTGAAAGATACAGCGATTGAAACCAGCTAAACCTTCAATTTTAGCTCTTCGAGTAGTGTCACCATTGATATATTGATTGACATTATAATATGGTTCGGTTTGAAGTTCAAGAAATGCGCACAACAATATACATAAGCTTAAATGATTCAATGTAAATGGCTGGAGAGCTTTCGCAAAATTCGATTCATTTTTAATGATTTTGTAATAAATTGTAGGTAGACCCAAAACAATATATATTAAACTACTCAAATACGAATAGTTTGTTGACCAGTAAATTTTCTTTTCATCATTTTTCAACTTGGAGATAGTCAACCTAATTGCTTCTCTTGATAAAAAGAATGTATAGTCTAGAACAAATTCAACCAATTGTGTAATACCGAGAGCAGCTGGAGTTGTATAAAATAGAAGTAGTTGGTTTAAAGAGAAGGTGAAAAGCTTTGAAACAATTTGTCCAATTATCAAAACTCCAGCATTTTCAGCAAAGGACATGAACTTCAAATTAAAGATATGTTGTATATGTTTTCGTGTCCTAAGATTCGGGTCATTTTGAAAATGGGGAAGGTTTAACGAGTTGGTGAAAAAATGGAGACCGCGGTTTCATTGGACGATAGTGGACATGTTCGGGTGTTTTGATTAATGGCAAAGGTACTTTCTTTTCCTTCAGTATGATTTCTACGGTCAACATACAATGGCACAAGAGAAAGAGTTTGAGCTAAGAGAACAAGACCGTTGGTTGCCGATCGCTAACGTTGCCCGGCTTATGAAGAACACCCTACCGCCAACTGCGAAAGTGAGTAAAGATGCGAAAGAATGCATGCAAGAATGCGTTTCTGAATTTATTTCATTTGTAACTTCAGAAGCGAGCGATAGATGTTTAATGGAGAAGAGGAAAACTATCAATGGTGAAGATATATTATACTCATTACATACATTAGGGTTTGAAAATTATGCTGAGGTTTTAAAAATATATTTGGCAAAATTTAGACAACAACAAGCACTCAAACAAGAACGTGGGGAGATAAGGTCGAAAAAGAAAAAGAAGAAACCAGAATCTGCGAGTAATGGGAACGAGAATGATAATACATCTATGGCAGAAGCTAATGATTCTATAACCAATAATAATGATGGTAATTCCAATCATGAAAAAACCAACGAAGAATTAGTAAGCGCATATAAAACAAACAGTAAAGATGATAACCAGTTGGTAAATGGACAGAACAAGGAAGGAATAGATCAAGAATATGTTTCTCAGTTATATGAACAAGGATATGCCGGTGTGCCATTGAGTTTGAGTAATCCAGATTACCACGGAGGAGGATCGAGTGAAAGTATTCTAGTAAAACGCAAGCAACAATTTGAAAACACTGAAAAGGTTAACCCAAGTTTAGAGGATGAAACAACAGAAGCGTTAAGCTTAGGTCTTGGTGTTGGCATAGCCATTCACGGAGTTGAAAATGATAGCGTTGAAGTGCCGAATGAAAGTGTCAATGACAATAAAAATGAGGTAGTAGGGATAGAGAAAGAACAGGATGGAGTAACTGAGGATGTAGATGAAGGGTTGAAGATAGAATCACTGGAGGAGTCAAAAGTAACTACAGGTGAAAGTGAAAATAAAGGTATTGGAGAGGTTTCTAAGACACCTGCTACTACTACAGCTGGTGAATTATTTCTGTTAAATGATAATATTGAAGGGATATCAGAGAGAGAGGAAATTGTAGGTTTAACGAATGGACACCAAGGAATGTATTTTGATTAGTTAATGTATTTTGTTTTTACTACGTGTATTATTTATTATCTCATAACGATGGTGTTATGATTGAACCACACAGTCGTTTACTTAATAACTAAAGACTATATATTAGCAGGGAGGTACTGCAAAAGGAGATACACTTTCGGTGAGCTAATCCGTAATGTAGAGTATTCGTGCTGTCTGATGATCATGCGCGTTTAAGGAGTGGAAAAAAATTTTGGCTGTGAAGTGAGAGATTCAAAATCCAGAGATTGCGGGATCACGTATATTGTTTCCAAAATACTTGAATCGTTTTGATCTTAAAGGAGATTTATCTACCCATTTTCTTGTATTGTTCCTGACAAACGTTCACACAAAAGAGCAAAATGAGGATAGTTAACAAAGCGGTGCTCTTTGTTGCCTCGTTGCTTTTTGCAACTACACAAGCAATCGAACTTGATGAAAATTCAGAAGATTCAATTTATGATGCATGTAAACTGCTTTCCACTGGTTTAATGGACTATTATTGGGGTTCAAAATATGGTGGTGTTATTGGTATGTTTACACATCCATATTATTGGTGGCAAGCGGGAGGTGCATTTGGTGGTATGATTGATTATTGTTATTACTTTGATAATACAACATATGTTGATACAATTATACAAGCAATGATGTATCAAAAGGGTGATGACGATAATTTTATGCCATTAAATCAAACATCAACTGAAGGTAATGATGATCAAGTCTTTTGGGGTATTGCAGCAATGCAAGCAGCGGAAAGAAATTTTACTAATCCACCAGTTGGTCAACCATCATGGTTTGATTTAGCTGCTGCAACATTCAATACGATGAAGAATAGATGGGATGATTCATCATGTGGTGGTGGTTTAAGATGGCAAATTTTTCAGTGGAATAATGGATATGATTATAAAAATACAGTTTCAAATGCTGGTTTATTCCATTTAGGTGCAAGATTATTAAGATATACTGGTAATGATTCCTATTATTTAGACTGGTGTGATAAGGCATATGATTGGCTGGTTGATGTTGATTTTATCAATGAAAACATTTGGTATGCATATGATGGTGCAACTGCAACTAGTAACTGTACAACTAGAACACCATATTTATGGTCATATAATTTAGCATTATTAATTTCTGGTTGTGCTTACATGTACAATCATACACAAGAAGAAAAATGGCTTAATAGAGTTTTAGGATTTCTTGGATCATCAAAGATCTTTTTTGATGAGAATGGTATTATGTTTGAATCTGCATGTATGAAGATTCATACATGTAAAACTGATCAAAGGGCATTTAGAGCATATTTTGCTAGATGTTTGGCACTGACAGCTGTTTTAGTTCCACAAACATATGATACCATTTATAATAGATTAGAGACTACTGCTAAGGGGGTTGCTAATTCATGTGTTGGTGGTTATGATGGACATACATGTGGTATGAATTGGTCATATCCTGGATGGGATGGATATTATGGATTAGGTGAAGAAATGAGTGCGTTAGAAGTAGTTCAAAGTTTAATGATTAAAACGAAAAAAATGATTTTGACGTTGCAAGATGGTGCATCATCGACAGGCGATCCATTATTTGGTAACACGACTTATAAACCGCAAGCCAAATTATTAGATTTAAACAAAGGTGATACTGCTGGTGCATCTATTATAACAGTGATTGTTGGTATTACAATCATTGCTTTAGGTTATTATGTTATTGTATAGTAATTGATATTATTTTATAAGGGTATTTATTTGGCTTTAACTTTACTACAATGAATTCGAATTTGAATTTATCAAAAAAAAACACAGAAATACTTGATGCTTAATTAAATGAAATAAATGTGTGTCTATAAAGGGCATTACTACTATACAAGTTTGGAAGAAGAAAAATAAGGAAGAAGAAGAGGCATCATAACTTAATTCTTTGCATTAAGAACATCTTTCAAAGCTTCATCGTTTGGATTGAAGACAATTTTCTTATGTTCTTTCTCCATATTTTCTTCATACATGGATAAACCAATTGTACCTAGCAAAAGACCAACTGTAATAAACTGAGCATACATTCTGGCTTGAACAAGTTTTTGAGTTTTAGTTAATAGACGATCTTTGTTAACATACCACCAAGAACCATATAATGAAGCGGCCCATAAACCTGTAATAATTTTAAATTTGTTATTAGAAAGAATTTCAACAGTTTTTTCAGTATTATTTAAAGAATTCCAACGTTGATGTTCTTCTAAAAGTCTCTTTTGAGAAGCCTCAGAAGAATACATATTATAATCAAACTCATTAGAGCATAATTCTGCATTAACGGATGCAGTAAAAGCTGGTGGTGTAACGAAAATAGCAGTCTTAATTGACCATGGCATTTTAAAGATTCTTGGATAATATTTAGGAGCAGCTGCAAAGATACCAATAGAAAGTGCAGTACCTAAAATGAGACCCTTCAGACCACCAACCATAACGACATTTTGGTGGGCTTGCATCTCTTCTTGAGTTGTTAATTTCATTTTGGAAAGTTTAGTTGTAATTAATTGATATTGATAAGAATTTGTGAAAAATCGGCTAGTAAATTATGATACTCTTGCCAAAACTGAAAGAATTCTGAATGTTAAACAAAAGAAAGACAGACTAAACAATAGAATCGGATTCTAATTAAAGTAATAGAGGAACCTGTGTCTTATTTAAACTGTTAAAATTTGAGTGAATAAACTGTACATCATGACCCTGAGTCCCGATAATGCGGTCTGGAAATGGCTCCAAAAAGGCAACATCGCGTGTTTTGCTGCCTCGGGCTCTGGCCGTCCGCTGGTCCCTTACGTAAGCGGGGGCTTTTCAAAGCCCATGTCCGTTTCTGGCAGTTTTCCCTCTTTTCGCATTTCCGGTCTTTTTTCAGCGTATTTTCCACTTTGAGGGCCCGTTGCCGGAGAAAAAAAACAGTCGCGCCGGAGAGAGAATGGACAGACCGCAAATTATTTATCACTCTGAGAGTCATCTTAGCAGACAGGCCTTGGTGTTGATGTGTACAGTACAACCACACAGACTCTTCTCTGTTTATAACAATTACTATGTCTTCTGTGCTGAATTTGCGTCGGCCTGTTTCTTTGGTTTTTAAACCATTTTATACGTCTTTAAGGCACAATTCTGACAAAGCTAGTTATTTCCTCAACAAGTATCCTGCATTAAAATCATCAGATTTATTACCGGATGGAACACCAGATTATTTTAAACTGATTCTTACATCTAGAGTTTATGATGCCATTGAAGAAACTGCTGCTAGTCATGCTCCTATTTTATCACAAAAAACAAGTTCAAACGTTTATTTAAAGAGAGAAGATCTTTTACCTGTTTTTTCCTTTAAATTAAGAGGTGCATACAATATGATTGCTAATCTTCCTGAAAAATTAAAGGCAAAGGGTGTTATTGCATGCTCTGCTGGTAATCATGCACAAGGAGTTGCTTATTCCGCAAAGAAAATGGGTATTAATGCAACAATCGTTATGCCTGTTGCTACCCCATCTATTAAATTTCAAAATGTTTCAAGAATGGGTGCTAGAGTCGTGCTATTCGGTGATGATTTTGATTCTGCAAAGGCAGAATGTGACAGATTGGCTTCTGAATTTGGATTTACCAATATTCCACCTTTTGATCACCCTTTGGTTATTGCAGGTCAAGGTACAATTGCTTTAGAATTATTACGTCAAATCAAATCTAACAAACTCTCTGCTGTTTTCGTTGCTATCGGTGGTGGTGGTATCATTGCAGGTATTGGTGCATACTTGAAAAGAATTGCACCTCATGTTAAAGTTATTGGTGTTGAGACTTTTGATGCCGATGCAATGTATCAATCCATTCAAAAGGGTGAAAGAGTCACTCTTGATAGAGTTGGTCTTTTTGCTGATGGTACTGCCGTTCGTTTAGTTGGTGAAGAAACTTTTAGAGTATGTCAAGATTTTGGTATTGATGAAATTGTTCGTGTCAGTACAGATGAAATTTCAGCTGCTATAAAGGACGTTTTCGAAGATACAAGATCAATAATGGAACCTTCTGGTGCTATGACTGTTGCTGGTATGAAAAGGTATATTAAAGACCATCCTGAAATTGACCATTCAACTCAAACTTACGTTCCTGTATTATCAGGTGCTAATATGAATTTTGATCGTTTAAGATTTGTTTCTGAACGTGCAGTTTTAGGTGAAGGTAAAGAAGTTTTCCTTTGTGCACAAATTCCTGATAAGCCAGGTACTTTCAAAGAGTTACAAAATATTATCCATCCAAGATCAGTCACCGAATTTTCATGTCGTATTGTAGATGGTGAAAGACCATCAGCTGAAGTTTTCACCTCCTTTTCAGTTATCGATAAGGAGAAAGAATTGAAACAAGTTTTATCAGCAATGGAAGCAAAGGGATTTAAGGCTTATGATTTGACAGATAATGAAATGGCAAAATCTCATGCTCGTTACCTTGTCGGTGGTAAATCTTCAACTAGAGAAAAGATCATTCATTTTGAATTCCCTGAACGTCCAGGTGCTTTAGACAAATTTCTTGACTTGCTAAAAGCTGAATGGAATTTGTCAATTTTCCATTATCGTAATCATGGTGATGATGTCGGTAAAGTTTTGACTGGTTTACGTGTTCCTGAAGAAGATGATGATAAATTTTTGTCTTTCTTAGACAAGTTGGGATATAAGTACACTGATGAGAGCAACAATGAAGTTTTCAATTTGTTCTTAAAGAAATAAGTCAATGAAAACTTTTTACATAGTGTTATCCTATTCTATCTATCATAATATATCCAATAATATATGTATATATACTACTTACATATTATATTCTGTACATTCGTTTTATTCACTCTATAGAAGCAAGAATTTCAAAAGTTTGATTTCCCCACAACTGATGAGAAAAAAAATAACGTTCATCATTCTCACTTGGGGTAGATATCGTGTCATATTGTCATATATCTTGACAAAAATCATCACATCCTATTCATTCATAACAAGCACTTACCAAATAGATTTTGAATAATATAATACTTGATGAATAAAGTGACTGGGCGATTGGTAAAAGAAGCTTCTAAGCTAACTTTAAAATACCCTTTCGTGATCAAAAACCTTTACAGAGCAGGAAGATCCTATCAGCCTGGTGCAGGACCAAGAACTTTGGATAATGTGATATCATACCTACCTTATTTTAAAAAAAGAAGTGTTCGAAGTATTGATAAAAGTTATTTTGATAATATAGTGCCCCATGATAATACTAATACCAATGTTATTGTGTGTCTTTCTCAAAGAGATTTTCCGATAAGTTTACATCAGCGATTGCTTATATCTCTATTATACCACGGTATTGATCTCAATCGGGTACATTGGGTTATTACAGATGCTGATGAATTAGGTAATTATTTAGCATTTCCTGATTTTGGAAAGTTGGTACCATCCAATTTCAATTTATGGCAAAAATATTTCACTGATTCATTGAATTCATATCTTGACTACTTTAAACAAAACAAAATTATAAAGAAACAGCATCAAATTATCTTTGGAGAAGGCTCCATAGATGAATATCAGAATATACTGGACCTTGCAAAAACATACTCTCCCAAGAAAGAAAATGTGCATTTTTTTTCATCAAAGTTACAATGGACAGTACAATTATTAATCGATTCCATAAATTATGATCCTTTCGAACCATCTTACACATATGTACTTGGACAAACAAACACAGGCAAGACTTCATTGGTGCGATCCATTCTTACTAAATTTAACAATGATTTTCAGGAAGATACAACTCTTGACGTTCTCAAAAACAAAAACCTACAAAGCATGCCTACTCCATTCTCTTCTAAATTCAACGTCTACAAGTTTATGTCAATAAACATCATAGATACCCCTGGTTATGTAAGACATGGGGGTAGTATGTGGAGACATTTGAACAAGTTTGGTGCACACTTTTTACATATACCCGAAAAGAATATACTACCTACCAGATCCATCAAATTGACTCCCAAAATATTTGGAAATAACACAAAGGTATCAAAAGAGGAAACTTGCTTTTGTGTGGGAGGCTTGGTGTTTTTGAAACCTGTTATACTAGCTCCCCACTCAAGAGAAACTGTACCTACTGATCATCAGCTGAGTGTCACCGTTATGAGAAACATGCCTGGTAAAGTTGAGGCGCTAGCAGCACAAGAAGTGAATGAGCGTATGAGAATACCTCAGAAAAACCGTATAATCAATGTATTCAAGTGGAAAAAGTATATTGCATCAGGCACTGAAATAGATGTTATAATAGATAATGTTGGATCATTCAAAGCATCATGCTCCGTCGATATTCCAGATGCAAAGATTTATTGGGAAATTGAGCTACCCTCATACGTCAGAGGATTGTTAAGGCATACCGAAAATGATGAAGCCAAATTTGCCAAACTTGAATTATTTACAGAAAAATTGTCCCAAGTCCTTAATAAAGAACAGAAAGTGCTGTTAAGTGAAAAATAAGGTTTGGTGCTATAATTATGAATCTATTATTAAATCAAGAAATTTTCAGCCGGAAATTTTAAAAGCTCGGATCTATTTTTCAGCATGATCTGCGAATAATCGTTCAACACACATTATTTGCACCTTGTAAACCTTATTCTTGTATATATTATATAGAAATATCTTTAAATAACATCCGTGCCAGAAGTTAATATGGTGCCTGGTGATTATGCAGTTGGTACATTGACGATCTTTGTAGCAATTCCACTTTTCATATTGTATGTTGTGGTTTGGTTACTGGTGTCAATAGGATTTGTTCAGATACAGACCTGTCTGAGATTATCTTCACAAAGGGACTTACAAATTAAAGCACAGGTTGATGATTTTGAAGGTGTTACAATTTTAAGACCACTCAAGGGAATTGATCCTCAAATGGATTGGTGTCTTGAATCATCGTTCAAACAAAACTATCCTCGTGATAAACTGGAAATTATATTTTGCGTTCAATCACAAGCAGATCCAGCGATACCTATTGTCCAAAATCTGATAAAAAAGTATCCAGACGTTGATGCTAAACTTCTCGTTGATGCTGATCAAAACAACCTTGATTATTTTGGTCCGAATCCAAAGGTGAACAATTTGCACAAAGGTTACAAATCTGCAAAATATGATACTCTTTGGGTTTTAGATTCAAATGTTTATACCTACCCTGATACACTAGAGAGGTCTGTTTATACCCTGAAACATAACATCAACAACGGCTCAACCCCTCCAACCATACTAGGATCAAAGAAAACAGTTAAATTAGTCACGCATGTTCCTATAGTCGTATCCACATCGAAACACAGATTTAATTGGGGTGCTAAGCTTGATGAAATGTTTATGTCTACATCACATGCTAAATTCTATACAGCATTGAACAGGACACAACCTGCCCCTTGTGTAAATGGAAAGTCAAATTTATATAAAAGATCAGATTTGGACTTTGCAGTGGAAAACATAACAAACAAACCCGTACTAAAGGGTGAAGGTCTTAAACATTTTGCAAAATATATAGGAGAAGACAATATGATTGGTATTGCGCTTTGGGAAGGAGTTGATGGGTGTGCCGGAATGAGTCGAGATATAGTGATCCAACCCATCACTGGGCAGAATAGTGTTCACGATTACATAAACCGTAGAGTGCGGTGGTTGAGAGTAAGGAAATATATGGTCTTAGCTGCAACGTTGTTGGAACCAACAACTGAGAGTCTTTTATCAGGTATCATTGGCAGTTTCACAATCAATGTGTTATTCAAAGGCATTTTGAAGTTTCATTGGTTATGGTTTGTGTTCCATATGCTAGTATGGTTTACTATTGACTTCTTCCAGTTTAAAACAATTTTATCCCTTGCAAATGATGCTTTAAATCCTTCCCGAACATTCAAAGCGCAGAAGTTCATTCAATTCTGGCTCTTGAGGGAAGTTCTAGCGTTCCCTATTTGGGTCATCGCAATGTGTGGTAGTGAAATAGAATGGAGAGGTCAACAGTTTCAAATCTTATCCGATTTGACAGCAGAAAGATTGTAAAAGAGATTATCCGGTTTGGAAAATCCACAAGACATGATTAATATTTGATATTTGCAGTAGTAGTTTTGCTTATAAAATAGATATAATATTAATTAATACAAATATTACTCCAAAGTAATAATTATAAATGGACCTATTGTTGTTGTTGTTGTTGTTGTTGTTGTTGCTGTTGTTGCTGTTCCTGTTGTTGTTGGTGATTTATCGAAATGTTATTTTGTCCTTGAATTTGTTGCTGTTCAAGCATATGAGATTCATATTGTTGTAAACTTTCATTATCTAAAGCACCTGCACCTTCAATTTCATGGAAATCTAAAATCTCTGAATACATCATAATTTTCCAGTTTTCAACTGGCAAATCTGCGTTGTTAAAAGACCAGTCAAACTTTTCTTTGGCAACAGGCTCATCGGTAGGATCGTGATAAGGAGCTAAATATGGGTGAGCCAATGCTTCCGCTGCACTTATTCTTTCACGAGGATCAAAAACTAGCATCTTAGACAATAAATCAATAGCATCAGGTTCAACTCCCTTGAATCTTTCTGAAAATGGAACGGGATCTCTGTGTGGCAATGACTGAACAAATTTTAATGTATTCTCTGAGCAAATCGTATCAATAACTCCTGGTGGCGGTGATCCTAAAAGTTCAGTAATGATGGAAAACTGATGAACATGATCTTTTCCTGGAAATAAAGGTTTTCCTTCAATCATTTCTGCAAAAATGCATCCGACGGACCAAACGTCAACTTCGGTGTCGTACTTTTGCCATGTAAGCATAATTTCTGGAGCTCTGTAATAACGTGTCGAAACATAACCAGTCATCTGTGGATCTTGAACTCTTGCCAAACCAAAATCACAAATTTTCAAATCGCAATTTTCATTCACTAAAATGTTAGAAGGTTTCAAGTCTCTGTGGATAACACCAGCTGAGTGAACATATTTTAATCCACGTAAGATTTGGTACAAAAAGTACTGAACGAATTGTTTTTCTAAAGGTCTAGATGTCAGTAATCTGTGTAAATCAGTTCCTTGAAGATCTGTAACAAAATAAATGTCCTCCAGAGGTGAAAGGAAGATATCTTCTAATGAAATCAAATTTTCGTGTCTTAAGTGATTGAGTAATTTCAACTCTCTGTAGGTCCTCTTTGCTAAGATTGGTGTAGAGAATGGCTTCATAACCTTTTTAATAGCAACGTTTTTGTTAGTTAATTTATCATTGGCCGAACAAACTAATCCAAATGCACCCATTCCAATGGGATTTAAATCGGAGTACCGAGAGGTTGTCTCGAAGACCGTACCAAAAATGTTAGATCTAACAAATTCTTGTGAGCTTGACATTAGCCTAAGTTATTAGATAATATTTAAAACTGGAAGTGTAAACCTTGTGAGTGTTGCACGTTGTTTTTCCAAGTTGACGTAAATACATGTATACAATCATCAACTGAGGATGCGGATTATTTATTATGTGACGGTTTGCTTGGATGTCGCAACATGCGGCCTAAATTTTGCCAAAAGTTGCAGCGTATTATTTTATCAGGCTTGTGACGTAAATCCTTTTCATCTAATTCATCAAAGAGTCGAATCCATTTCTCAAAACCAACAATTGTTATAAGTAACCTTTATGCTACGTGATTTTGACTTGCTTGCAAAGGAGGCAGCCAGCTTTGATGCTAAATTCAAAACATATGCCGAGCTTTTTGCATTTCCAACATTACAATCTATGGGATTAACTATGAAAAATCCTAATGCTGATCCAAACCAGAAGGTCAATTACTTATGTGGTAATTCTTTGGGATTGATGCCTTTACAAACCAGAGATTATTTAAATAAAGAACTTGATGCTTGGGCTGCTAGGGGTGTTGAATCGCATTTTAGAAATGAAATAACCACCGATTGGGTTGACGTTGATCTACCATTAGTTCCAAAACTTTCCAAGATTGTTGGTGCTAAAGACAGTGAGGTTGCAGTTATGGGCACATTAACAATGGATTTAAATGCATTGCTTATAAGTTTTTATGAACCTAATGTTAAAACTGGAAGGACCAAAATTTTATTTGAGAAGGGTGCATTTCCATCCGATTACTACGCCTTCTTTAATCTGGCTAGATTAAAAGGATTGGATCCAGAGAATACTCTTCTTCAACTATCTCCAGATGACGGAGAGCACTGTATCAGAACTGAAAAGATACTAGAAGTTTTAGAGAATGAAGGTGAAAGTATTGCTCTTGTGTGTTTCCCGGGTATTCAATACTATTCCGGACAACTTTTTGATATAGAAGCAATTACTGCAAAAGCCCATGAAAAAGGTTGTGTTGTTGGTTGGGATTTGGCACATGCTGTTGGAAATGTGGATTTGAAGCTCCATGATTGGAATGTTGACTTTGCCGCTTGGTGTAGCTACAAATATTTGAACTCCGGACCTGGTGCTATAGGTGGGATTTTTGTCAACGAAAAGCATGCAGTTGGCAATGATAAAACAGGAAGACCAAGATTGGCAGGTTGGTGGGGAAATGATGCTGGAAACAGATTTCAGATGTTAGAACATTTTAAACCTATCGAAAGTGCTCTTGGATTTAGACAGAGTAACCCGAGTGTTATTGATTGTGCTTCTTTGAATTCTTCCCTTGATTTATTTGAAAGATGCGGTGGTATTGAAACCCTCCGTCTAAAATCAATTGAATTAACTAACTTTTTAGAGAAATGCTTAAAGCACAGCAAATACTACAAAACACTGGAGGAAAGTCGTGAAGATAGTAGTGCCAAGCCACATTTTATTATAGTTACACCATCCGATTCTAAACAAAGAGGGGCACAGCTCAGCATTTTGTTTCGCCCATTAGAAAAAGATATTATGATGAAGGTTTTTGACTACATGAACAGTCGAGGCACCATCTGTGACGAAAGGCGTCCAAATGTGATTCGTTTAGCGCCAACTCCGTCATACAACACTTTCCAAGACTGTGTTGCATGTGTAAAACTTTTGGAAGAAGGATGTGAAGCGTTGGAATAATTTATCTATGTAAACTATAGAATGGATAGATCTGTTCTTCACATAGTGAAAACATTTGTTTTATAGAAAAAGGGCGATGTCAATGTTTCTTAAAAATTTTACACAAACTAGAGTACAGAATATTAGTACTAGAAGAAAGCGTCATTTGTAGGTCTTTCTGGGCCTTCCACGCCTCCGACTTAATGCTTCTTTCATCTCCTCTGGTTTCTCCTCTATATCGTTGACAGACACAGTTGCAACAGAACTTTTAGAAATGTTTTCTAAAGGCGCATTGACCGTAACTGGATAGCTGTCTTCCGTAGATAGATACATATCTTCAGAAATAGATTTCTCACGCAATTTCAATTCATCAGTATTCTCATGTTTTCTTACAGATAAAATGTCACCATTTCTTTTGTACTTCCAGATTTTCATTGGGGTATTCTCTGCACACTCGGGTACATGCAAAATAAATGCCTTTACATCGTCAAAATGAACTGAGCAAGATAAACAAGTTCCGCTGTCAAATCTTTTTTTCTTTGTCTTTTCATCGGCTTCTAAACTTAAATCTTTTGGATTTTGGTCAGGATTAAAATGAACTAGCTTGAGATGCCTTTTCAAAACATCTAGTCTGTTAAAAGATCCGTCTGTTTTATGAGAGCATGTATGGTATTTAAAACTGAAAAAAGGACAATGATATTGCGGTTTATTGTGAGACTTCAAGTGACGCCTCAAATCACTCTGTCTAGTAAACGACCACGTACAGTGTGCACATCTATATCTTTTAGGATTGGCTGGGTCATTTGACGTGTCCTTAGACTTAGCCACTATTTGACGTCTGGTTTTACGTATTTTGGGTAGCGAGGTAGTAAAAGTGGATGTCCCGGTCGCTGGTATGTTTGAAGATCCTAGAGTATGATTTAGTAGCGTTCCATTTTGGTTATCAGTAAAGACCATATTCCCATTTGGTTGAAACATTCCAGCGAAATTATTAAAATTTAGCATCTCATTGCTCAACAACAAGGAAGAAACTGAATTAGCTCGAGAAATGTTATCAGCTGTCATATCTTTTGCTGAGTATGCCGGTTTCTGATTGGTGTTACTTCCAGTTGTTGATGTAGGTGGTGTTGGATTGGGAGCATCTAATTTACGCGTTTGCTCTGATGCATCATTATATCGTGTATTTTGGTAAGTTTCGGTATCTTGAATATTTGATGGCTTTGAATACTGATATACAGTATTGAATGAATCAGAACCAGAGTTTGAATTAACGTCCGGATTAGAGTATAGTTGTTGCGAAAGTTGAAGTTGTTGAAATTGTCGAAGTTGTTGAAATTGCTGAAACTGTTGTAATTGTTGTAATTGATGAAACTGTTGATATTGCTGCTGCTGCATCTGATTTAAATAACGTTTAGAACCATCAAAATTTAAAAGGTCATCAGTCTCATTTGATGTTTTGTTCTCTTGATCCAAAGAATCAATGTTATCACCTCTGCTGGTCGGTACCGAAGACATATCACCTTTTGCATAAAGATATTCTGCCATTGATGTTTCATGTTGTTGAACTTCTTGTTCATCAAGTGATTGTGTTCTGTTTTTATCATTATTATAATTTTGCTGGGTATCATATTGTTGTTGTTGTTGTTGATACTGTTGTGGCTGTTGTGGCTGCGCCATACTCATATATATTGGAGGCATCATTCCCATTCCTGCAGCTCCCGTAATATTAGGACCATTCATATATGAAACCATGTTCTGAAACTGAATTTGATTTTGTTGAATTTGATTTTGATTTATATTATAATTATCATTCTGATACTGATTTTGAACCTTGGCTTGATTTAAACTCAAATTCGGATTGAACAAATTCTGGCTCTGGTTCTGCAAGGGGAATATAGACGTCCCTGAAGACAATTGATTTAAAGAATTCATTTGCTGTGGAGTAACGTCTTGTGGATATTCTTGATTTTCGTATTCATGTTTTCCATTTTGGAATCCATAAGTCTGAGAAAACTGTCGTTCATTTTGATACTGCTGTAAGTATTGGATCTGCTGAAAATTGTGAGGCTGTCGAATATTGGGTAGATGTTGAAAATGTTGAGTATTTTGAGATAAAGACCCGTTGTGAGTATTTGGCGTTGGTGTTTCTTGGGAAAACGATGTTTTATCAGGCCTAACTACATAGGAATTGTTTAATTTTGAAATGTTATTAGGTTGATACTGATTGTGTTCTTCAATTTGTTTAGAATCTTCATCGGAGTTCAGCTTTTCCGCCGGAGATGGTTTAAAATAGTTAATTGACACATTTGGGTTTACATTGTAAAAATTGTTGCTGTCAGATTGGGGGAAAGAATAGTTTTGAAAATTGTTATCGGGAGGAAATTCATTGCTCCCGCTCATTATATGTTTTCCTGTGTTCTGGATGAAATGTTTCAGGGGAATCAAACTTGCATACGATGATTCATTAAAGATACCCGGATTTAATTTTAGTTATCGTCGTGGCGGAAATTCAAAACATTCGATAAAACTTTTCTGCGGTTCGAGTGCGGAAATAAATTTGCCTACTAAAATTCTTAGTGCGGTTTTTTTGAATTGAATCTGTCCGAGTACAGATTAGATTTGCTACCCAGTGAAACTTCCAACCGTAATAAAATCATCAAGACCTAAATTTTTGTAAAAAAAATATACCTAAAATTTACATGGACAGAGGTGATTAAATTTCCATCTATAAAAAGTTTGCCATGTTCGGAAAAGAAGACCTTTTCTTTTTACTGATTGAGCATTTTCTTTTTTCCTTGAAACTTCAAAATTTTTGTTTTGAGATAAATAAACAAAGGATTGTAAAACAATAGCCTTCCTTTATAAGAAATGATTTTTTTACCTTCATCTTTTACCAAAAGATTTTTGAAACTTTAACAGAAAGATTCTTAGGTTTAAACAAATAAAGATTAAAAAAATTGAAGGAAGCGAGGTTCGAACTCGCGCGGACATACGCCCAACAGATCTTAAGTCTGCCGCCTTAGACCACTCGGCCATCCCTCCAATTGTTAAAATTTTACCGCCTACTTAATCTATGACGGGTAGGTTTTAAGCAGATGTAAAGCTTTATTATTGTGTAAAAAACAAAAGAAAAAGCATTTAAGTTTAATTTTTTAATTAAACCTTGCATATTTAATACAACCACTCATTACTTAATAAAGTTTCTAATAACTTTTATAATTTTATGGTTTTGGATTAGGCATATTAAAACTTAAACTTTAAAATTCAATCTTGGAGGGATGGCCGAGTGGTCTAAGGCGGCAGACTTAAGATCTGTTGGGCGTATGTCCGCGCGAGTTCGAACCTCGCTTCCTTCAATTTTTTTTAATCTATTAGAATTTAAGAATTTATTTTTTAACTTATACAGTTTAAAGAATACCTTGACTAGCTTTCTTTTTAGCAATTTCCAAGCAAATTAAATGGATTATCAAAACAGAGTTGGGTCAAAAAAAGGAGCTGGTGGAATTGCCGGCTCAGCAGAAACCAACCAATATAGACGGGAAAGACTCAAGAACCTTTTGCAATCAAAGATTAATATAGATGCCGATCCTTATGTGTTAAAGAATCATCTTGGTGTTTTAGAATGCAAGCTTTGTCTCACCACCCATATGTCAGAAAGCAGCTATTTGACACATACTACAGGTAGAAGGCATCAGTTGAATTTGATGCGTCGGGCGGAGCTTGAAAGAAGTAAACAGCAAAATACTGAAGAAGCGGCAAAAGATGAGATACAGAAACGACATTGGGAGAAGATCGGGAAACCAGAATACAGATACAAAAAGATTAGAGACCCAATTAGCATGAATAAAGGACTTTTGTTTGTTTTCAAGTTAGACTCAATAAAGGATGGCATTAAGCCTATGTATAAACTTTTACCATCTCATGAACTAACACGAAAGGAACTCGATCGACCTTGCCAATACTTAGTTATTAGCGCTGAACCATATACAAACTTAGCTTTTCAAATACCTGCAGATCCGATTGACTTAACGAGAGACCGTATATGGGATTATTGGGATCAAGACAACAAGGAATACTGCGTGCAGTTTTTTTTTCTGAACAAATGATATCCTAACTACAATCCTATAAGCTCTATAGATTCATTAATTTTCGCCTTTATTTCATTAATGTATAATTCTACTTTTGAGTTTAATTTTTCAAATTCGAAACCTGTTTCTTTACATTCGAATTCAAACTGTCTAACAAATTGAAACATTTCCATATTCCAGTTATTTATTTGAGCTTCTTTCTCTGAAATTTCCAATCCTTCGATGTTGAAAGTTGTCTTTAGATCAGAAAATTCACGTACTTGAGCCTCAATTTTGTCATGCAACTTCTTTTTCTTTTCTGCATATACTGCCCGATGCTTGTCTGTACTTTCTTTATTCAATTCCAGTTGCCTACTTATTTGAGTGATTTTTCTCTTATAATCATTAGTCAGTTCTTTTTTCTCAGTAAGTTTGGCCTGCAAATCTTTCATTTTGTCCTCAAGACTCCTGTTTCTACTCGATGTTGTTTTCAACTCATCCAAGTAACCTGTTATATTACCTAGCTCTTGAATTAGCAGATGAAAGGAATCAAGAGAAGTTGTGATTTTCTTCAACTTTTCTTCCAGAACTTCCAAACTTTTGGATTCTTTTATCTCTGATTCTGTCATACGTTGTATCAACTCTTTTATACTTTCCGGTGACTCCTTAATGTATGGCTTTATCTCGTTTAGATCATTTTCAAGCGCAACATATAGCGCACTTTGATTTTCCAACTCTTTTTTCAATTCTTGCTTTTCCGATTTATATTTCTCATAATCCTGTGTTAGCTGTTTTTGTACGGACTTTAAACTTTGAAGTTGCCCTTCTAAATCTTCATTTTCATCGTGAAGCGTTTCTAAACTGTACTTTTGATTTTTTAATTCTTTCTCTACACTGTCAATCTCTTTTTGTAATTCTTGGTTCATTCGTAACATATCCTTGTATCTTTCCAAAGTTTCATCATTAGTGTCCATAAGCTCATCTAAGTCACCCATTCTTTCTTCTCTAAAACGAGCATAATTGATCAACGCACTTAGTATAATTTGTAGTCGGGTGGCATCTGGCTTTAATATGTCACGTATACTGAAGTCATCAACACCACAGTCGCATAAAAACTTGTACATTATTCTCTGACAGGCAATTATATTTATCGAGTTTTTGATATTGTTACCTGATCTGTTATCTGACTCGAAATCATTATCATTGCCGAAATCTTCATCATGGTCATCAAACTCCATTTGTGATACCTTTTCCTTTAAAACGTACGGTGAGATATATAGAAACTTGTCCATTATTTGTTCGATTAAAGTTTTCATGAATGTTGTTGTTGGTCTGTTCAATATCACCTCGTTAACATCAAACCCCATAGTTTGATATAGTTGTACCAATTCTTGAACATCTAAAATCGGGAATTTGTACTCCGACTTGAGCTGCGTCTTCTGCTGAGACATTCTATAGATTGCACCTGGTCTTGCCATTCTGTTATTCTGCAATCTGATGCGCAATTTTGCTTTAGTTGAAGAAGAGTTTTGAGAAGGTAAACACAAAACATCAACAGAAATCTACGCGTCTTCAAAATAATTTTACCATTCAAGATAAAAAGTCTTAAATTCTTCACAGAACAAACCTTCTATATCAAGATGTACAAATGAAAGATGTTCCTATCATTTCACAATCTCAAAACTCTGAAATTGTTGAAGATTCACAAGAGGTAATTCAAAGTTCACAAGTTGAGACTCAGGTTGGTAAAAGTATACCGGAGCTTTATGGGGTTTACCTTTTAAATTCTTTAAGCAAAAAATCATGTTATTATGTTGGTTCTACACCTGACCCAAAGAGGCGACTACGACAACACAATGGCGAGCTCACACGTGGCGGAGCATATAGGACAAAGAAACAAGGTTATAGACCGTGGAGAATGGTATTATATGTTTATGGTTTCCCAAGTAGGATCAATGCATTGCAGTTTGAACATGCTTGGCAACATGCTTACCAAACAAGGCATATACCTATTGAGAAAAGAATCAACCCAGGTCAGAAACGTAGCGGCAGTGGAACAAGCTTACATTCTAAACTTGCCAATTGTCGATTATTATTATCTTCCGACAGCTTTAAGAGGTTAGGGTTAAAAGTTGCTATTTTCAATAATGCAACATATGATGTGTGGTTGAAAAACAAATATTTTATTGATATACCAGAAGATATATTTATTGACATTAAAGTTGACAGTGAAAATTTGGATGATGTAACATTCAAAACAGGGAATTACAATCAATTATCGAAATTTATGGATAGTGTTAAGCAGTTACAGAATGACTATTTTGAAAAATGCGTGAAACTATATCAGAATGGAACTATTAAATTTTGCAATATTTGTCAAAGAGAAGTTTCTGTTACTAATGATACTAACACCATGTGCTTTTGCGCACAGCCAAATTGTGAAGGATGTTATCATATGAAATGTTTAGCTGATAAGTTTTTAAATGAAGAGAATGATGACATCATTCATGTTTTACCAAAGAAAGGTAAGTGTGCTATATGCAAGAAAATGAACTTTTGGAACTTAGTTATACGAGGGTCTAGACACTTGGTGCAAAATTATCTATAAATTAGCGCTTTTTAACATTTGTTTTGTTCATTTTTGAAGAAGATGTTTTACCTTGAGTGTTCTTTTTCGATGATTTAGTCGACTTCTTATTAACAGCTTGAGTTGACCCGGTTTTGATAGTTTTGTTAAACAATGATATAGCTAGGTTGATTAGTACTGTCCAGAAGCCAATAACTACACCGAATGTTGCGACAATTACAGAGGAGAAGAAAAATGCTTCACCTGGTCTTTGTAACAGTGTTTCAAATGGTTTCTCAACAGCATCAACAACATAATCTTGTAAATTTTTAATGAAAATACCAATATGTCCAAAGAAGTAATCTTGAATACCATGGATTATACCGTTACCTTGATACGATTTAATTTTATCATTGTCAGCTTTTTGGCCTGGTTCTTTATCCTTTAACAATTTCATTTCAATGTCTAGTTTAGGTAAGAAGGTTAAATTACCAATTTTTTCAGCTTCTTCAATTGAGTGACCAAGATAAATATCATCGAACAAAATATTTTTATCCATCGTCCAAATCTCGATACCTAATCCACCGATTGGAGATAGATCTGAAATTCTCAAGTTTTCCTCATTGAAGTAATGTGGATTTGGTACTAATTTGGGCTTCCATTCACCTTTATATTTTGGATTTGAAATCATTTTCGGTTTCCATTTACCTTTATAGTTTTCATTCTTAATTTTTGGTCTAATCCATTCACCACAGCCACTTAGACCTCTACAATTAGGATTCCTAATCATTTTTTGATTCCATACACCGTCTTCTTCATCATCCCAATCTTCAGGTTTTGGATGATCAGGATCTGGAATTTCTGCAGGCTCGTTATCTTTCCAATCGTCAGGTTTGACAGCGTCTAAATCATCAATCCAATAAGGTGCGTCTTCATCCCAATCGTCGGGTTTGACATCATTTGGATCCGGAATGAAATTTTCATCAACCCAGCCTTCAGGTTTTACATCTGTCTCATCAGGTATTTCTCTTGGTGGAATTGTATCAAAGTCGAAGAAATGGAATAAATTACCTGATCTGACAATATCACCGTTAATTCTTATTTGAAAATCTTGATTAGGTTCAATAATAAGGGTGTATAATGAAGTTGCCTGTGTAAGTTTAGCCATTGGAGGATTCAACAACTGATGTTCTTCAAATTTATTTGTTTCTTTATCAAACAAGTTAAGGATAAAATGGACTTTATTATCACCTCCACATTTATCAGGGCCGAACATAACAACGTACGGTGTTTTATCAGAGAAATGTTCACCATAGTCTTCAAAACCATCAGCAAGGAGTTTAATATATGCACCACCACAGTTAAGTCCGTTTTGAAACTTTACTTCATACTGTAAAACGAGTGTATTGTTAGTATTGTCAAATGGTTGTGGGAGTTTAGCACTGATTGCGTGAAGTGCAGCTTCAGTTTTTGTAACCAATCCCAAATCCTTTGCATAAGCTTTTAGGGAAATAGATTCTTCTACTGCCCATTCACCTTCATAAGAGAGTTTGTCATCCTTTGTAGCCTTTGAAGGTATCCATTTTGAATGCCAAGAACTGTCGAATTGTTCAAAGAACGAATCAGGGGAGAGTTCTTCCCTGTAAGGTTTGAAAGTTCCTACTGCAGATGTAGCAATGGTAAATACTGCAAGGATACCGTAGAGAGCACTGTAATGAAGAATCATTATTGTATAGGGTTCAATTGTTTGTAGTTGCGGAATAAATATGGATTGCAGTAGTAATGTTGGTTTGAAATGTTCAGTGGCGGTAGCGTGGGCTCGGCAATTTTTGAGGGGTTTTCGGAGATATGAAAAGTGGATTAGAATGAACAGTTGAAGCAAAAGTGTGTGTAGGTTAAATATTTATACAAACTAAAGCTAAATTTCATTATATAAAGAATCATAACTTTTTCTGATTGCATTTCCTAGCAATTCTGCAGCTTTAATCATTTGATCTTCGTCAACAAAAGCGTAGGTAGCTCTAAAACCTGCTGTCATCATTGTTTTATGATGCATAAACCAGTGACCTTTAGTAAGGACCACTTTACTCTTTAATGCAGCATCATAGAGATAATCTTCAACTTTGGTAGCCCATTCTGAATCCGATAATTTTGAGTTTTGAGGCTTTTTGAAACGATTTAAATTAACGTTAATCCAAAGGAACATACCATAATTAGGTTTGTTATAAGTGACCAGATCATGAGGAATATATTTTTCAAAGGCATTTAGTAAGACTGCCCTTCTTTTTCTGTACAGATTTTGTAAATGAAAGAGCCAATCTTTAAAGCCTGATTGACCCCAATCATTAAATATCATTTGTAAAATCATTTGAGAGCTAGCAGCAGCTGAATGAATTGAAAGATCGTTGTGCATTGATAATTTGTTAATAAATAATTTGTTTGCTGTAACAATTGAAACTCTTAAACCAGGCATCAGCATCTTAGAGAATGAATCGATTCTAATAACTCTACCTTCTGTATCAAATTTTAATAATGATGGGATATGTTCATTGTCATCCAATTGAAGATGGTAATAAGGATCATCTTCAATGATTAAGAAATTATATTTATTAGCCAATTCAACTACTCGACGTCTTCTTTCAAGGGAGAGTGTTATACCTGTTGGATTATGACCAGTTGGCATTAAATAGATAAGTTTTGGCCTTTTCAAATGCTTTGTTGATTCATTAGTATCCCAATTTTGCAAAGTTTCTTCTAAGTTAGAAGGATCAATACCTTTATCATCCATTTCGATAGCAACTGTTTTGATTCTTAAAGGCACACAAGTTTCTAAGAAACAAGGATAAGTTAAAGTTTCACAAAGAACTGTATCTTCACCAGGATCAATTAGCATTCTGAAAAGAGCATCAAGTGAATGAGTAGCACCAGCTTGAATGATAAAATCCCAATTAGAATAACCAGGTAAAAAATAATCAGTGACGTATTGTTTAATCCATTGATTAAAATGGGTTAAGCCGCTAGGACTCATATATTGACAAGATTCAATAATTTCATCAGGATGAGTTTTAATTGTTCTAGTGATTGTTGTTGTATTTTCAAAGTTTGATTTTGGAGATTCCACATTAAGGGAGATACCTTTTAATGGGAAACATGATGGATTTGGCAGACCAAGTGAAAGAGAGATGAGGTCATCACCCTCTTCACCGGCCATTACAGATTCTGTTCTAAGAGAAGCTTCACGAGAAAGGAATTGAGAGAAATCGATTGTCATGATAGGTGGTTATGTAAGCACGACTTGAAAAAGATAAGAAAGTTTAAAGTGAACAGATAAAAAAAGGAATAGAAAAAAAGACCCCCTAAAAGAAATAGTCTGAAAAACGGTAAAAGGAGTATAGTGGGCTTTTAATAGGTAATAATTGTAACGTCTGGTCAGTTTAGTTACCAGTGACTGATTAGAGATGTTTACCAGAAAGAGGATGCCGTGCCAAAGATAAAGCGGCGATAACCAGGAAGGGAAGTGCCAAGCCCCGTGTGGAGAAGGGACGGGACTCTGGCGGGCAAGAAGCAGGGCGGTGCAGGGAAGACCTGCTGCCGAATCGGGAAATAGCCGCCAGGGCCAGAACTGCGTCTCGGGTACGGGCAGTCAGAAATAGCCGAGAGCTCGGGTAACGCTCGGGTATTTCCTCTGACTTTTTGTGTGGTGCACGGGTGTGGGGATCTGGAAGTGGTTTCCCGGTTGAGGAAGAAAGAGAGAGAGAGAGAGAAAGAGGGGAGAGCGTGAGTGTGGCGGTGTGATAGTAGATAGGGGCGTGTCATGTCTTCTACCGTGCAACCGCTTTATTGTCCCCGCTTCACACACATCTGCACTCTGCTGTAACTTGTATTCAGCAGTAAATCACTTCTAGTACCCATCTGCCAGTTTTTGTTAACTCAAATTAGTGCAAAACACATCCAATTGTTACCAAAATGTTCAGAAACTCATTTGACCCTTCCTCCGATCCATTAGACCCTGCTTCTAAGGTTCAAAAGCCTGATCCAGCTAATACAATTGTTGAAAATGAACCAAAGAGTGGAAATTTTGGTTTGTTCAATGCTAAATATAATCCGGATGCTCAATCACATATCAATTCTGTTAATGCTGATTCTAATTCAAATCTTAATTTCAATTCAAACAGAAGAATCTCTGTTTCAGCTGAAACTTTAAATCCAAATACTTTTAATAGTGATAACTGGAAACCTCCTGTTCATCAATTGACACAAGATCAACTTTCTAGATTAAATGCAAGTGTTGTAAAAAATTTCCTTTTCAATCAATTAGATGATGATGCATTACGTACAATTATATTTGCCCTTGAAGAGAAAAGAGTACCTATTGGAACAGAAATTATTACTCAAGGTGATCAAGGGGATTTTTTTTATGTTGTTGAAAAGGGTACCGTTGATTATTTAGTCGATGGGAAAGTTGTTAACACATCATCTGATGGTTCTTCATTTGGTGAATTAGCTTTGATGTATAATTCACCCCGTGCTGCAACAGTTATTGCTAAAACAGATTGTATACTTTGGGCTTTGGATAGATTAACTTTTAGAAGAATCTTACTTGACGGTACTTCTAAAAAGAGGAGTCTTTATGAAAATTTCTTAAAGGAAGTCCCTGTTTTACAAAGTCTATCAAGTTATGAAAGGAGTAAATTAGCTGATGCCCTAAATACCCAAGTTTTCAAATCCGGTGAAAATGTCGTTACAGAAGGTGAAGCTGGTGAAAATTTTTATTTTATTGAAGATGGTACAGCTGAAGTAATAAAGGAAGGTCAAGGTGTTGTTGCAACTTTAAAGAAAGGTGATTATTTTGGTGAATTAGCTTTACTTTATGATTCTCCAAGACAAGCAACTGTTAAAGCAGTTACACCATTGAAGGCAGTATCACTAAATAAAAGTGGTTTCCAAAGACTTTTAGGACCTGCTGTTGATATTTTAAAACTTCATGATCCAACAAAGCAATAATGATTAAATTTTCTTTCTAATGTTTTTCTACTCTGTCTCCATCAAAGCTTCAATTTCATAACAAACCATACAGCAATGCTTTTCTACTTAATTTTAAAGAAATTTTTTACAAGAAGAAAGAAAATTTGGCTTACAATTGTCACAGTATTTAATTTTTCAGTCATATATATATCATTGATTATTTGTTTTATAAAATGTTTTAGAAAATTTAATAATCTCTTACTCTTTATTACTCCCCTCTAAATTGGAGAAGTATAAAATTCCTTTTGTGCAATCATCCATGAAATTGATAAAGTTGAAACAATCAATGGTCCAAATAAACCTTTGTCAAATTTACATGTCTTAAAAATTAACCATTCACTGCCAAAATGCCATAATGCAATAACGTATGAAACAATACATAAATTGTAAACATGAACATCATTGATATGATATGCAGCATATGCACGAATAATTGATGAAACTAATGTCCATGTACCAAAAGTTCTAGCACTCAATTTAGTAACTTCATCAGGTTTATTTGAATAAACTTTCTTAGTTAATGATAAGTTAGTGTATGATTGAACGGAATTGAAAATTGCAACAACTGAAATGAAAAAAATCCATTTTGGTAAATATCCTGGTGCAGTTGGAAGATATTTTGTAAATATACTGTCAAGCATTGTTAATTCAATTGGTTTGACTTAAAATCTGAAAGGTGTAAGAACAAACGTGTGATTATGTATCTCGTGTACAATTTCAAAATCGTAAATTCGAACAAGTAACTTCGCTGTACGATCATAGGACCGCCTTCATCTTTGCCTATTTATTACCAACGCAATCACATCTTAACAATCCAACAAATGGTAAGTTTATTCTATTCATTTTTCATTCTATTTAATCAATTCAATTACTAACTTCAATGCATAGTCCGACGAAGCTTATGACGCATCACTTGATTTATTACGTCGTTTAGATCCAAAATCAATTGCATCTAATTTATCCAACGTATGCAGACTTCAACCCGAGTTAGCTGCTGATCTTCTTGCATCTGTTGATACTCCTTTGAAAACTCTTACATGTACTAAAACCGGTAAACCTTTCCTTTGTTGTGATTATAACCGTGATGGTGATATGTACCGTTCTCCATTTAGCAATGAGTTTGTCGGTGATGATCAATCCGACGACGATGCTCCAAAGCCAAGTCATCATTTAAGAGAATTGGAATTGTTTGCAAATGATTCCTTTGATATTTATAGGGAATTATATTACGAAGGTGGTATTTCAAGTGTGTATTTATGGGACAAAGAAGAAGGTGATGCAACAAGTGATGGTAGTATCGGATTCGATGGTGTTGTATTGTTGAAAAAAACATTAGATGATTCTTCAAGTTGGGACTCAATTCACGTTTTCGAAATTGAAACTAGTAATCCAAGCAATGCAACATACAGATTAACATCAACTATCATTCTTGATCTTGCAGATGGAAAATCTGAAAAAAGTTCAACATACCTCAGTGGAAACCTTACAAGACAAACCGAACGCGATTATACGTTTAAAGATTCATCATCACATGTTGCTAATATTGGTACATTAATTGAAGATGTTGAAATTCAAATGAGGAATATGCTACAAGAAGTTTATTTTGGTAAAACTAGGGATATTTTACAAGATATTAGATCTTTTACATCTTTAGAAGAAAGAGAAGCTGATAGGAGTAAACAGCAAAATCTTATTAATAAATTTCAAGATTTATAAAGTTGTGTATTATTGATTGTATTGTTCTGGTTTGTGCGTGTAGAAGCTTTTCCGTTAAACTTTTAAGATTTTCGGATGCCACTGGGGGCCGAGGAATGGATGGATGCGCAGATTGTTGAATGAACGTCGACATTTATTTTCACTTATTCGATGGCACACAATGTACAATAAAACTCACACGATACAATATACATAAAATAACTCAACTATGGTAAAAACCACTATATCACGAGTGTATGCTAATGTGAATGAAAATAAACCTCAAGAATATTGGGATTATGAAAATGTTAATATTGAATGGGGGTTACCAACAAATTATGAAATTGGTGATAAAGTTGGTAGAGGTAAATACAGTGAAGTTTTCAATGGATTTATGCTTAGTAAACCACTTAAAGTAATTATAAAAGCTTTAAAACCTATTAGAAGGAAAAAGATAAAGAGAGAGATTAAAATTTTGAAAAATTTAGCTGGTGGTCCACATATAATTAAACTTTATGATACAGTAAGGGAACCATCAAGTAAAATGTCAGCACTTATATTTGAATATGTTAACAATACAGAGTTTCGTTCACTTTATTCAACATTCACAGATTATGATATTAGATTTTATATGTTTAAAGTTTTAGAAGCATTAGATTTTGCACATTCAATGGGTATAATGCATAGAGATGTTAAACCACATAATATAATGATTGATCATGAGAAACGGAAATTAAGGTTGATTGACTGGGGGTTAGCTGAATTTTATCACCCTGGTACGGAATATAATGTTAGAGTTGCATCAAGATATTTTAAAGGACCTGAACTTTTAGTGGATTATAGGTTTTATGATTATTCACTTGATATGTGGTCATTTGGTGCAACTATTGCATCAATTGTATTCCGAAAAGAACCATTTTTCCATGGTAAATCAAATACTGATCAATTAGTTCAAATTGCAAGAGTTTTAGGTACAGATGGATTACATAATTATTTGAATAAATATGATCTTGTATTAGGACCAGAATATGACGGATTAGGACATTCAGCTAGGAGACCATGGACTAGATTTGTTAATGAGAAAGTTGCACATCTGGTAAGTGATGAATTCTTAGATTTGATTGATAAAATTTTACGCTATGATCATCAAGAGAGATTGACTGCAAGGGAAGCAATGGATCATCCATATTTTGATCCTGTTAGGAAAGCTGCTAGTTGTAAGAATGGAACGAAGAAGTAACGGTTAATATATATGTACAGTTTAATTTTTTTCTCTCTTTATCGTTCGTAGTTGTATAACTAGTTTAATTTCAGTTTGTGTTTTAGTTTGAGTCTACTTTTATGGAAAATTCTAAGCAATTCATTGTTTTCATTTATTATTAGGAATGCGAGAAGTTTACGTAGTTGTTCTTCAGCATAGAATATATCTTTTTGTTTGAAATGTGGAGATTGAATAAGTAAAAAAATTAATTGAACGAGATAGTAAAGTAAGATCTGGAAATAATTTTTATTATCAATTTGAGTTAATTGAGTTTTTGTTTTGTGATCTCCTAATTTACGTAAGAAACTTTGACCGTAGTTTTTAACTGGCTTTGCATTAATACTTAATATATCAAATGTGAATTGAAAGATAATTTTGAATTGAGTTCTTATGCCGGTTACAAAATTGTTAAAATTGATAAGATAACAATTGATTATAATTTTAAAAATTTCATGAATATGTTTATCATTTAATAAAGGAATTTCGAAAACTTTTGTCATTAGCTTAAGGAAAGCACTTGATAGCATATTTGATTCAACAAATTTTGATCTTTTCTCAGAATGCAAGTAAAGCATATCAAATATAGACAGAAGTTTTTTCTTTGTTGATTGAAAAGTCAAAGATGATTGCTTGTTCATACGTAGGATTGCCTTACGAATTTCAGAGTAATCCTCCTTGAAATCTTTAATTTTTGGTTCAAGTTCAACAGGAGGTTCTACATTATCGTCTATATTTACAAGGGGTGTTTCATTCAGAAGCTCTTGTGTATTGAGAAAGACAGTATTCTGAGTCTCTAAAGTACAATCATCAGGTGATGGAGGTAGTTGTGAATCTAAAAAGTTTGTATCAGTAATGTTTTGTTTAAGCTGTAGAATATACGATGAGCCTTCTTGTGTAGATGAGTTTAACTTTTCCTTCAATCTTTGCACAAAATCATTTGTCGAAATATTTCCTTCCTTAGTTTCATATTGCTTCTTTTGAAGAGCTAGAGCAATAGCCAATTGAAGGTAATGTTGTTTGGTCATTGCTTGAGGGATGTGCTTCTCTATTGCTCCATTGATAAATTTTAGAAGAGTCCTTTTCCCCTTCCCCTCAAATTTAAAGCCATGCTCATCGATTCCTTTTACGAGAAAAAGACAATGCGGCTAAAATCCTTATCTTTGTACAGTTATTAAAGTTGATGCGTGTTAATCAAAAAAATAGCGCTTATAAATTCTACTTCAAAGTTAGAGAGGATGTAAATAAAAGGAGATGTAACTAAACTTGGTTGTCGCTAATTGAGTATTCTTCATCATCTTCAAGATCGGAACCTTTCTTTTTAGTTTTAAAAGTTGGCATTGGCATTGGTTTAACAACATAATAAGAGTTTTGCTTTGTTGCTAAACCAGCGTATGCATGATACCAAGCTAAAACAGCGGCTAAAACTCCAATAACACCTGCAGCAAATTCACGATGTTCATTATCGTAAAGTTTGAAAATTGTAAGGAGTAGCAAACGAAGGAAGACAAGGACGAATAAGAAGAAGAATAGGAATGTTGATTTGACCGTACAAGAAAGAAGTAAGACTGTAACCAATACCCAACCTAAATACCAAATACCCAAAGCATTATTCCATTCACTTTCTGTAGCATAAGAAGCAGTAGAGTTAAACCAAGGGATACTCATACTAGCAACACTCATCCATTGACCACCGAAGGAGCAGAAAGCCAATCCACCAAAGGCGTTTTCTAATGAAATTTCCCAAAGTCCTGCAATAAATTGAATAAAACCACCATAAAACATTGCAGTACCTGTATTAACTTGACCATTAGATATACCACGAGCTTTACAATCGACTAATGATGCGACAAAAGTGCAAAATGCGAAAGCTGAAAGACCAAGTGGAGCAGGGTTACCAAATTTGTGAATCGAAGGAACGGACCAGCCGGGATTCATTTGACCACCAAAAGCTTGAACTAAGTCGCTTTTAAGATATTTTTTATTATCCATGATAACGTAAAGTCCATCATCTGATTGATGAATATGAGAGATAACATGATCAGTTACAAAATTTGCAACTGATTGTCTTGGAGAGTAAACATTGTGATTTTGATTTTGATGGCGATAGCTATCATTTCCGATATTGTGTTCAAGATGTTCAACACTTTGCTTTAGATCGGACATTTCAATTTCTATAGTTGGTAATTTCGATTTGAGTCTTTGCCTTGATGAGCCTTGCAATGGTGGATTCTTCATAATTAAAATATGTGGATGATTCAATGGTATTTATAATGTTGCAGGGGAAGTGTGAAAGAGGGGTCTTAAAGATTCAAGAAGGGTTAGGTTTAGGGAAAAGGTCATGCTAGATGGGTGAAAAAAGGAGTAAAAATGCGGGGGTACTCAGTAACAGTGGGGCTGTCGGGAGTAAATTGAGTCGGCAAATATGATGCCATATAATAAGATTTGGAATAAGTTGTTATGAAAGACTCAGGTTGATGAAGAATAAAGTCCGGAAGAGTGTTTGGGGGAATTAGGACAATTGTTTATGTAGTAGCATCCCGCGAGCAGTTTCCCGATCTGGCCATGGCCGTGGGCAGGAGAATTGTTGGCAAGTTGGTTAGCCACGGGATGTGAAATGAGAGTTGTGAGATTTACTATTATGTGTTGAAGCAATAGTCTTTCTTGGCCAGCCTGGGGTTGCTGTTGGGCATGCCCCGGGGGGTCCTGGTCGGTTCGGCGGGGAGGAGGGGTGTAGAAGGTGGGATGTGTTATGAGTAGTAGGTTTGTAGTAATACTTTGATACATGAGGGATACTTCAGGGATACCCCGCTACATGTAATGAGTGGGGAAAACCAATACAAAGGTAATAGCTATGAAGTTTAACTTTTGGTAGCAGCATAGGACAACAGGGTGTATGTCGTGAAGAAAGAGGAATGGATACATGTTTCTGAGAAATCCATGAAGCAAAGAGAGGCCCATCACGTGGTCTCTGGAAGGGTTACTATTAAAACAATAAACTATATAAATTTACACACAATTGACACTATTTTCTTAATGGAGAATTGTAGATTTCATTAAGTGGTTCAATATCTTCCAACATACCTGGTGCTAATGCATCCCAAATGATACCACAAGTTGGTTTAACAGCATTTGGAACATGAATTATTTGAGAATTTGTAACAACATAATCACAAACAGTATCGAAAATTTCTGGTTTTAAATCTATCCCTTTCAATAATTGAACATCATGAACAACTGCAACACAACGTGTTGAATTTAAATCGATTGCATTAATTGTTGATAACATTGCCCATTCTAAATCAAAGAATCCATGACCTTTACCGAATCTAATACCTTTATCATTAATTGCACCTGTACCAGTTATCATTAAAGGAATTTTAATATTTAAATCATTTAATTCATGAATTGATAAATGATTTGAAAGTTTCTCCATACCATCAAGTGTTGCAGCTAAAGGATAATTTTTTGGATCGATTTTATTTGGATCAACTAAATAAAAACCACGACGAATACTATAAGTTGTTATAAGGTAAGGTATTTTTAAATTTAATAAACGTAAACGTAAATCTTCAAGACAATTATCAGGAGTAATAAAAATGAAAGAATTTTCAAATTTTTTAGTTTCATTAATTGCATTTGCAAAGAAATCTGATTCTAAAATTTGTGTTGAAGCATTTTCTGAACCTTGAAAATCTGCAATAAATTCAGCAAAATTGTAATGAAATCTTGAATCAGGATAAGCAACTTTACGTAATTCTTTCCAAACCATTGAACGAATATCAACTTTATGTTCTTGAAGTTGTTGAGTTGTTAAAGCAGTTGATTCTTGATTTGTCATTGTTATTTGATGATTTTTGAAGGAAGTAAATGTTGGAAGTTTTCAATTGGGGGAAAATTGGGTATTTTATATAGTTGAAGAGGAATGGGAATGTGAATGTGAATGGAAAGGAAAAGAGAAGGGACAACGAATGACTTTAGTATGCCAAGAAAGAATGCAAATTAGATTGAATAAAAGTTTAAGGATCCGTTTAAAGATTAGCAATATTGATATGAATGGAAACAGAAGTATTATTGGTGTTGCAAAAGAGTAAAACAATAAGTAGTAAACACGTATCCGACGGAACAGTCCGCCGGAACCGAGTCTGGCCCTGACCGAGACAAGTAGATCGATAACAGGGGCCGTCGGAAGAAACTGTCATTTTCCCCTCTGTCTAGCCGTACTCCGATGG
This sequence comes from Pichia norvegensis, assembly GCA_030570285.1. Lineage (NCBI taxonomy): Eukaryota > Fungi > Ascomycota > Pichiomycetes > Pichiales > Pichiaceae > Pichia > Pichia norvegensis. The sequence goes on from JAJLVM010000162.1 coordinate 245,651, forward strand.
AACACCAGTCCAGGCGGGAAACACCGAAACGGAAACGGTGCGGCTCAACGGCCAATTAGCTATGATTATTTCAATCAGTTCTGTGCCGGCGGAATGTACCCCTTAGCACCAACCCATTCCCCGCGGCACAGCACAATTTGCACATTAACGCTTTTCACCGTTCCCGCAACGGTCGTTTCCTGTCAAAAATGAGTCCACGTCGGGATTAAGAGAGGAAAAAATTTTTTTTTACAATTTCCACAATTTCCACAATTTTTTACAATTTTTTTACAACTTTTTAACAATTTTCTCCGATTGTTCTACTTCTACGGCTAAGATCCACCCGCGGCCCGCGGAAGCTAGTTAATCCCTGTGCCGCGGCTAAGGACAGCTTAACTATGGAAGCCAACCGCGGCACAGTTCCGCGGCCCGCGGGAGACCCGGGAGAGCTTGGGGGTTCTGAGTCTTTTTCTTTGCTGTCAAATTAAGTCTTTGCAATACCACTTAGTCTCTTTCTTATCTGGGCAGTCGTTATCGTGCAAGGGTTGCATACACTTCGTTTCCTTTCCCATCCTCCTCCTCCCCTCTTCTCTCCTTTACAATTACTACTATTATATACGTAGATACTAATCATTATCACCCCTCTATCTAATCACGGTCTTCTCCGGACGTAATGGCTAATCAGAGAGGCAAAGTAGTTTTACTAGCGGATGTCTGCACACTGCAGTAAAAAAATAAAAAAATTTGCCGTGTGTGTGTTTTCTCCCAAATCGCAGTCTTTTTCTTGTCCTTTCTTTTCTTTTTCCTGGATATTTTCCCGCCGTCAATTTCCTGCCTATCAGGACTTTTCTATTGTCGCCTATTGTTGTCTTTCGCCTGCAAACGGTTGTTCATCGTTTTCATCGTTTGACTGCTCCTGATAAAGCCAATTTATTTCACACCTCTTACATATCCTTCAATTCATCTTTCTATTTAAGTTTACTCATTCCCCTTACCCTTCTCATTTTTCCTCTTTTTTTACTCTCTTAATCCCCTCTCCCTCCTTTCTCTTCTCTCTTCTTTCTTTAGAACACCCTCTCATCACTAACTAATGTCAATGTCTGAATCTGACGAGAAACTTTCAGTTTCTTCTCCTCAACAACTTAATAGTGCTGAAGAAAAAATCAATAATGTTGATGCTGATGAAAAAGCTATTTCTAAACCTTTAGAACTTCATGATATCACTTCAAATCCTTTAGAAGCTGCTGTACCTTTCTCAATTGATAATCCTTATCATCCTTATCATTGGCCTTCAAAGAAAAAATATAGTATTGTTGTTGCTTATTGTATGCTTCAAATTTATGTTACTTTAACTTCAACAACTTACGTTTCAGCTGAAGAATATGTTATAGAAAAATTTAGTACAACTCAACAAGTTGCAACTTTAGGTCAATCAATGTTTATCCTTGGTACAGCTGTTGGTCCTTCTTTCCTTGGTCCTTTATCCGATTTAGGTGGTAGAAAATGGATTTACGTTTTCTCAATCTTCATTTACGTTCTAATTAATTTCGGTTGCGCTTATCCACTTAATATGCCAATGCTTGCAATCTTTATGTTCCTTTTAGGTTTATGTGGTTCAACTGCAACAACTAATATTGCTGGTACTGTTGGTGACCTTTTCATGGGTTCTGATGAAGCTTCTCAACCAATGGCTTTATTCGTTTTCTCTGCAAATGCTGGTCCTTCAATTGGTGGTATCGTTGGTGAAGCAATTATGGAAAATTCTAAATTAGGTTTTAAATGGATCTTCTTAATTAACATTATTATCGGTGCATTCTTTGTCTTCTTCTTAATGTTCATTCCTGAAACTTTACCAAGAATCGTTATTGAGGAAAGAACTGCAACTGAAGGTAAAGATGTTCCAAACATTATCATTAGAGAATTCGGTTATTTAATGGATAACTTAAGGGGTAAACATGGTTCTTACAAAGCTTTATATGAACAAAAATTAATTGAAGAAGGTAATGAAGCTGTTGTTGTTGAACACGTTTCCGTCCTTAATGAAGTTAAATTCGTTGCAACTCAAGCTTTGATTCTTATGGTTACTGAACCAATTATTATTTTCCTTGCTCTTTACAATGGTTTCGCTTATGGTTTATTATTCCTTTACAATGATGGTATTTTCGATGTTTTCGTCCTTAATAACGGTTTATCTCCAATTGCAGCTGAATGTACCTACTTAAATTTCGTTGTTGGTGTCTTCTTTGTCGTTTTACTTCAACCACTTCAAACTTGGTTATTCAAAAGGGATAGATTAAAGAATGGTGGTGTTTCAAGACCTGAAGCAAGATTCTTATTATCTTTAGTTACAGTTTGGGGATTCCCATTAGGTTTACTCTGGTTCGCATTCACTTCAGATGGTAAAACCAATTACTGGTCTCCAATTATTGCCGGTTTAATGTTAGCTATTGGTGATCCATTATTATGGTTAGCTATGTTATCTTACATCATTGATTCATATTCTGCTGCTGGTTTATCAAATTCTGCAATTGCAGCATTTTGTATCCCATCTTTCGCAATTGCAGCTGGTTTAGCTCACGCTGGTGTTGCAATGTTTGAAAATATGTCCACAACTTGGGCAATGGCTACTTTAGGTTTCATCTCCCTCGGTATCGTGGCATTGGTTTACATCTTCTACTTCTTTGGTAGCAGAATTAGAGGTATGTCTAGAATTGCCAAATACTCCGTCATGGAAAACTAATCAACCAACCGATCAACTATTTCTAATACGAAACTTTTAATACTGTATATTTAAACACAATCAACTATACCTTACCTTACCTTACCCTCCTCCCCTCTCCCCTCCTCTCCTCTTCTTCCTTCCCTCCAGCGACTATCGTCTTATCTACCCTTCCCCTCGATACAGCCATCGCCATTCCCGCCGGTTCGAACCGCGCTCCAAGTCCTTCGCGCCTCAACTCCACAATCATCACCATCAATCACCATCTCCATTCCCAGAGCCACGCCTCCCAATATCGGCCGGTTCCGGCTCTATCATATCACGCTCAGCTCCTCATTTACAATCTCTATCACACGCTTCAGTTACACACTGGTCACTTATATACATCAGTAGTGAAGTATCACTTATACTTGATATACATATATCCATCATACTTATCAGTCCTTTTTATTCATCTTCCTTTACTTCACTACAGTCATTTCCCAGCCCTACATCCATGCAGCAAAACGTCCAACAAAATCTACAACTGCAACAAATGCTTCAACAGCAACAACAGCAGAGGCAACAACAACAACAGCAGCAGCAGCAACAACAACAACAACAACAACAACAGCAGCAGCATCAGCATCAGCAAAACCAACCGTTGCAACAACAAAATATTCCAGGTCAGACCCAACAACCATTGCATACTTATCTATCCCCACAACTGAACTTATATGAACATTCTCCACAATTTGGGCCTTCAAGCTCACTATATAAACAACAGGTTCCACAGGGATCGCTCTCTGCTTGGAGTAACCAACAACAGCATCTTACCGCCTTAACACAACCTTCTGATCCAGCATTAGCAAGAATGGGACTTAACAGACGTTTATCAACACAAATGCAACGACTGCCCTCATTATCTAGTATAAACGGTCAATCTACATCATCTTCAGCTTCTATTTCCCCCGTGGGACCGAATTTCCCATCAGATCAATTGAATCAAGCCCCACAACAATTAACACTTCAGCACCAGCAACAACAATCGCAACAGTCAATTTCTACATTACAGAGTGAAACAACTCCTTTATTTAAAAATTATTGGGGGTTTAGTAATGAGAAACAAAATCACTCACCATCAACCATGGCAGGATATGAACCAGCTAATTATCATCAGAGTAGAATGCACTCAATCGCTGATATACCTCAACTAGGTCAAGTAAATCATTTCCCAAATAACAACGTTAATTTAAATCTAAATCCAAATTTAACCATCTCTTCATACAATTCCAATTCTGAGGGAAACCAATCAGCATACCTACCTCCTCTTCACCCTGGTCGTAGTAACTCACTCGCAATATCGAAATCTAAATTCAACCAGAGCTTACCTACCACTTACGAAGGGAACGACCAGACAAACAATGATAGGCTACAACAGTTTCAATTTAGTGTCTTACAACAACAACAGCAACGTCAAAAACAACTGTATCTACAACAACAGCAGCAACTTCAACAACAGCAACAATTGCAACAACAACAACAGCAACAACAACAGCAACAGGGTGGTATGAGAAGATTGTCTCAACAGTACGAACCTCATTCACTCAATACACTACCAAACTCTAGATCAAAGTATATTCTTGAAAGTCAGCAACAACAGGTCATTCCTCCATTACGTGCAGAAGGCCCACTTCCTTCATACCTTGATACTGAACATAATAAGGCATTCAACCAAATCAGAAGAGAGAGTGTTGCTGCAATGTATCATCACATAAATACTGATCCTATGTTACAACTACAGCAGCAACAGCAACAGTTTCATCGTAACGATCAAAGTCTAAGTCCAGGTGAAATGGCATTCAATGACACAACCATGACTGATTTGGGACCAAAACAATATTTTGGGGACGAGTTGCATAACCATGGTGATTTAATTGACGAGTTCACTGACTTCCCACTGAACGAGCACAAAGTCCCTGAAGTGCATGAAAATACTCCAATCAATCCGAAATTTGTAAGGTACGATCCAAACGAACCACAACCTCAGCCTAACAGCTCTCCTAAATACAGGAGATTATCTACTTCACAAAAATACGTCTCACCAATAAAGGCATTGACATCTGATTTAAGTTTATCTTACTCATTATGCGTCCCCGAATACGATTACCAAAAATCTAAAAACCCTAAGAGGGTCCTCACGAAAAACAGCAAACCATTTCATAATGGTGGGGCAGATAACGAGCAGTATGATTATATCCTATACGTGAATGATATTTTAGGTACAGAAGAGAATAAAAAGTACCTGGTGCTTGATATATTAGGTCAAGGTACTTTTGGACAAGTTGTTAAGTGTCAAAACTTGAAGACTCAAGAAATTGTTGCTGTTAAAGTTGTCAAGGCAAGACAAGAGTGTTTACAACAATCAATTACAGAGGCAAATATTTTAGAGTATCTTAATAAGAACGTCAATGGTAATTATGAAAAATATTTCATTAAATTGAAGGATAAATTTATGCACAAATTTCACCTTTGTCTTGTGTTTGAACTTTTAAGTTCAAATCTTTACGAGTTAATCAAACAAAATCATCATCATGGATTGAATATGAAATTGGTTAAATCATTTAGTGTCCAAATATTAGATGGACTTTGTGCCTTAAAAGATCTGAAAATTATTCATTGTGATCTGAAACCTGAAAATATACTGCTCAGGACATTGAATAAACCCGATTTGAAAATTATAGATTTTGGTAGTGCTTGTCAAGATAGACAAACACTTTATTCATATGTTCAATCTAGATTTTACAGATCACCTGAAGTTATTTTAGGAGTGGAATATTCAACACCTGTTGATATGTGGTCATTTGGATGTATTGTTGCTGAACTGTTTTTAGGACTCCCATTACTTCCTGGTACTTCAGAATATGAACAATTAGTTAGAATTGTTCAAACTTTTGGAATGCCTCCAATGTGGATGATGGTTGAGAAAAAATCAAGCGTTTATATTGTTAAGAACGTTTCAGATGATGGTAAACTAACTTATAGATTGAAAACACTGGAAGAATTTAACAGAGAATTTAACTTACATGAGGAACCACCAAAGCAATATTTTTCAGATACTAAACTCGATAAAATTATAATGAATTACAGATTACCTAAAAAGAATATGACCAAGGAAGAAACAGATACTGAGATGCGTGATAGATCTTGTTTAATACATTTCTTATCAGGAGTTCTCAATATTAATCCATTGGAAAGATGGTCACCAAATGAAGCAATTTTACACCCTTTCATTACTGGCGAACCTTGGACAGGTGAGTGGTCACCACCTATGAACCAGTACGGTGTACATAGTTCTCAAAACATGTCCCATAATAAAGGACGTTCAAAGAGTATTGTATAATAAAATTGTATATAAATTGTCATATATGCACATCATAATAATTAATTAATCTAGACATTTTTTCATCAAACTTTCTTATTTAAAAGATATCACATCATTGGAACCGTAAATAGGCAAATCATTTTGTAACATCCACCGCTGGATATTTTCAAAGTGTTTCCCGTAAATGCCCATTGCAGATTTTCGAATCTTCCCATTAAGAAACAAATGTTCGTCCGCTGGATGATCACCACCACATGATGGACACCATTCAAAATCAGGTTGACAAACGTAATTCAGTGGCTTTTGTAACCAATAATCAGATCTCGATCGTAAACTGGTAACTACGTTATACATTCTCCCTGGATTTTCAAAATCTCTTTCAAAAACCAGTGTTGAACCTGTTTGCGGTCCCTGATAGTCTTCTGCACCCTTAAATTTAAGATTATCATCAACATCGACATCGACATCAACATCAACATCATGATCATGATCATCATCTTCTTCAGACTTGATTTTTTTAGTCGGTATCTCAAGTTTGTTGATTTGATATGTTTTCATAGTATCTGGACCAGCCTTAATTGCTTCAAAAGTAAGCGTCGTATGTGTATCAAACAGCTTTGCAACTGAGTTCATCGTAAGTATCATTGCAAGTTCATTGTTATTCAAAGATTCAAAAGAGGCTTTAAATTTATTTATTGCAGTTGTGTGGTTTTTAAAATGTGCCCGCTTGTCAGTATTAAAATATCTGTCAAAATTTTTGATTGATGAATTTATACCTTCAGCATAGTCTAAATAATTCAAAAAGAAGTACAACTTGTGAATATACCTGAAACACTTTTCTTTCACATTTTCTGTGGTCCAGCCAAAGTTTTTACAAATTTCTTGAACATACTGTAAATTTGAATCGTAAATACTAGTATGGTAACTCTCTAAAGTTGAATCAATATCGAGTTCATTCCATAAGAGTTTGATGTACTTCTCAACTTGATAGTTCATTTCTGCATTGAGTTGACCTTCCGGTACACACTTTATCCCCTTACCCAATTTTTTCAATTTTATTTCATAACCATTTGGTCCAATAAGTTTACTATTCCAAGCAACAATATTATCGATTTTCTTCATCGCATCTCTTATAAATCCTGTGATTTTCCTGTACCTTGCAGCAGACAATTCCTGTAGTATACACGGTCCCTCATTTTTCAGTTCTTTTTGAGCTACCTTCCATCGATTTTCAAAATATAATTCAACTTTGCGATGCCATTTTTTCCTGGAAACCTCTTTTCCCATCTTCACAGCATCCCAGCTAAATGATAATGCACTCTTCTTACACCTAATTGATTTACACAGTCTCCGAAATCGCTCACGCCGCCGATCGGCGCGAATCCCAAAATTTTCACCGCCACAGGATTCTTTCGCCGTTTGAAATATTATAAGATTCATCCAGGGGATAACACTACGTAAGCTGAAATATAAGTGTCTTTATCCTATCAAATAATCCTACACATCCAATATGTCTACTCCTGAGGCTGATCATTCCAGAGACCCATGTCCTATTGTTATTATCAACGATTTTGGTGGTGCATTCACGATGGGTGCTATTGGTGGTTCCATTTGGCACGGTATTAAAGGTTTTAGAAATTCCCCATATGGTGAAAGAAGAATAGGTGCATTATCTGCAATCAAAGCTCGTGCTCCAGTTGTCGGTGGTAATTTCGGTGTATGGGGTGGTTTGTTTTCATTTTATGACTGTTCTATTAAAGCTATTAGAAAGCGTGAAGATGCTTGGAATGCGATTCTTGCAGGTTTTTGTGTTGGTGGTTCCCTTGCAGTGAGAGGTGGAAGGAAACATATGTTAAATTCTGCAATCACCTGTGCAATCTTCTTAGGTATTTTAGAAGGTGTGGGTATGATGTTCCAAAGATATATGGCTTACGCTAACAAACCTGTTGCAATGCCAGCACCTGATGCATCTGCTCCACCACTTGGTGCTTGATTTATTTCGATATCAATCTAACGCTCGATTTATCGATGTACTACATTTAATGCACTACATCTTGTCTATATTTGTATCTTTCATTACATATACGTAATCTCTGTTTAATGCTTAAAACAAAAATTAGTTACGAAAAATATTTTAAAATAATTAGTTTTATTTGATTATTATCTATACTTTCTCTTTTATAAGTATTACTTCACTGATGCTCGGTTACTCATAATAGTGATCTTTCAGTTCTATACGTAAAATTTTTGATTCATGCTAAAGTTTCAAACGATCACGTGACTAACCAAAAATGAAATTGTGCGGATTGTTTGACAAGGATTTAGCATTTCCACTACGACAGTTCGATTGTGATGTACTTTCCTTTTAAAACAACGGTCGTTTTTGATATCCAGGACTAGATGAATATTTCAACATCCGCTGTTGTTACTAGAAGAAGAGGTGGTAAAGCCAGCCAGCCGGAGGATGAAGAAAATGCAGCTGAGTTAAAACTTGGGCCAGAATTTCAAATGGAACAAGTAGATCACAATGGAAACGTTTCAAAGCTTATAACATTGAATTTGAGTGAAGCTCGTTTATTAATTCGTGCAGCATTGAAAGAACGTATGGAAATGATTTCAAAGATGAATGGTCTCACAATCGATACAGATCTTACCGGTGAACCAGACGATGATCAACTAGCAAAATTATCGACAGCTCCAGGTGCTAATGAGATCCTACGTAAATGTCTTGATCATTTATCAACTTTTTCTAGATTCAAAGATGTTGAAACATGTACTGCTGTTGAAACCCTTTTAAAATCAGAAGAACTTTCTATTTTGCACCCATTTGAAACTGCCCAACTTGGTTCATTATCTTGCGAAGATATCGACGAAGCAACTACATTAATACCAAGTTTGAACGATAAAAAGGATCAAATAGATCTTCAACGAATTCTTGATGAATTGAATAGGCTTGAATCAAACTTGGCTTGAATGTTTAAAAAAAAATCTATACAATCACGTCTGTACTTTTAAAAATATATCGATACTTTTCTCGAGCAAGACTAGTGTTCATCGCTTCTAACTTCTTGTTTGAACAGCAAATATTCATCTTCATGGTAGTTCTCTTTTAAAAACTTTTTACCTGCACCAAACTTCCACCACCTAGGTAAACAGCTGGATATTTGTGTATCCATACTTTCCACGTTAGGAGGGACCACACATCTTTTATATTTCTTAATATCGGCTGCAGTAGGAAATGTATAAAATGGAACATGATTATATCCAAAATCTTCAAAATGATGTATTTCATCTTTATCAAGTAAAATAGATGCTGCAATGCTATGAACAGGTGCATCACCCCATCTTTCATAATAAAAACCACCAGTTTTACTAAGAAAGTTGAAAAAGTCAAGATACTTTTGCGATCGAAAGAAGTTCAAATCTCCAATTTCAAAGTTAGACCAAAAATGACACAGATTGTAAGGTGATTCCCCAAAATCCAATAAAACACCAACTGATGCCCCCTTATCGGTGATAAATTCCATAGAGCTATTAGGATGCACATACTCGGGATATTCATTCATGAAATCTTCTACCGTTTGCCATAAAGTTGGAATCGTATTGTAATATTCGTATAGCGTAACAATAAAAGAATACTTTTTTTTATTTTCTCTCATAAACTTGAATGGGTCCATTTGAAAGTCACAAAAATATTGAACGCCAGGCTCTACCCGGAAATAGTAATCATACTTCAATACCAACTCTTGTCTGAAAAAATATCCTGAGTTAAAATGGCACATATTTCTATATGATTTAGAAAACCCATACAAAACGTCATCTTCGATTGCTTGTTCAATATTTTTTTCATATTTCTCCATATCAATAAAATCTGGTGTATTCCATTCCTCTGGTGGAATTAGTCCATATTCAGTTTTACCACTAGCCATTTCAGTTGTCCATTTCTTAAAATCTTCATCAAATGGCTCATCATTCAAAAAAGTCCATGTATAATGATAATTTTTATTGAAGTGGTCCTCTAACGATCTCATCGATGAAAGAATTTCCGTTAGCTCCCAGTTTCGACATAACACTAGGATTGTGGCATTTTCCAATCTGACATTCTCTGTTAAAACTCCTGTTTTATCATTCAAATACACGGGATCAACATAAGAATTAGATGCACCTTTCAGTTTGGCTCGATTCAGGTACAATTGGGTTTCATTATACCGAGACGCAATAATATTTTTCGAATTTTGCAAAATATCTGCTATTTTCACACCATGAGTAGCTGGCTGAAAATACACATAGTAAATCACAGTTTGAATTATACCAGCTAAAGCTAGTAGTAGAAGCGTAAACTTCGCCATTGCAGGTAACCAATTCACCTAGAACTGCATCTTCACACAAGCAACAAACCAAAAACATTGTGCGTGTGAATCGAATCAAGTTGCCGAGCCGCTGGATATTTCTCAGCAGACAAGCTACCAGTAAGATCTTCTGTACACGTTACCATCAACACAAGTTATAATATACAGTTTATAAAGATTCTGTACTTTTCATTATTGGAACACTCTTGTCATCCGCACGAAGGTAAAGATCAGTTATTCCTTTGACTCCATCATTCACCAAACCTCCTATAGGTCTATTTGTTTTATCAGTGAGGTAAGTGATCACAGCATCAATGTTTTCTGCAACCGCTGATCCTGTCATATATGGGTATCCAACCACAACTGAAATATTTGGGCCCTGTGAAGGAACAAACGTCGTGTTTCTACACCATGATCTAACCTGACCAAGAATATATTCAGGTTCCACTCTGTCATCTTTGAATTTATTTGATTTCCTCCCTTTCTCCAACTCAGCATCTACATCCGGTTTTGCCATTTGTACCATCAGTGGATACTTTTGAGCACTCTTACAAAAAACAGTTGGACCCAATAGCTTTGGGAGCAAAGAATGCAACCGTGTATCTAAAACAATCATATCATATTCATGCGAAGTTTTAAGCGCAGCCTTTGAAGTACCCACCATAGTTTTGAACTTTTTATAACCAATAATATCTTTGAAAACTCCTTCAGTAACACTGTGCTCTGCATTAAGTTCTGAACGAAATTTGTCAACAGGATCTTTTGTCACTAAAAGCACAGTTGTTTCTTTCAATTTGCGCAATCTGTTTGGTAATGCTATCATTCGCCTCGTATACTCTTTGGTTCTAGCGGTAGGAACCACTGTACCAACTTGCAATATTATAGGTTCAAATGGTTTTCCTTGTTTATTAAGCCTAAAGATTTGAGCTTCAGCTGCAAGTAAAGCCTTTTCCACAAAATCTTGGTTTAGTGACTTGAATTCATAAACTTTTGTTTCTTTTTGGGGTTTCGTATCGTTCACTTTCTTTTTTAGAATCGTTCTTTTACGTCCCATAATAGATATAGATGGTTATGTAGTACGCAGTGTTAATATCGATGGAGTGTATCTTGATGCTGGCTGATACTGAAAAAAAATATTTTTTTTAAACACAGTGTGCAACCCAATTCCAAAAAGTCGGTCTTTTCCCATGTCTTCCGGAGAAAGCGTGTTTCTCTTTTCTTCCACAATTACAAGCCCATGAATATAATTAAATCAGTGTTATTTTTTCTATTGTCTATAATAACTGATAGATTTGTTGATGAGTCGAATAGTTCTCGATTGTTCAACGTATTCTCGCATTCAACTACTGCTTCCGACAACACAACCGAACATTTACCTGTTTTGATTTGGCATGGAATGGGTGATACATATGACAGCGAATCTATGAAATGGGTTATTGAAGAGTTAGAGAAAGGTCAGCCCGGATTGGATATATATTCCATTTATATTGACACGGATAGCAACAAAGATAGAGAAGCTTCCGTGTTCGGCAATGTAATGGTACAGTTGACAGACGTTTGTGACCAGATAAAAAACTTAGATGTTGATACTAATAAAGGATTTAATGCAATTGGTTTTTCTCAAGGCGGTCTTTTTATAAGATCGCTAGTACAAACTTGCAATGTGACTTTTAACAACGTAATCTCTGTTGGTTCTCCACAAAATGGAATAGCCGACTTACCACCCTGCGACCCCACAAATTGGATGTGTAAGAAGAGAAATGAATATATCAAAAGCAAAATGTACACAGATTTTATGCAAGAAAATAATATTCAGGCACAGTACTATCGTGACATAAATATCTATGAAACATACTTGTTGAAGTCATCATATCTAAAATATGTGAACAATGAATTAATCAAAGATTTGGATTACTTTAATCGTTTCATATCCCTAAACAAATTTGTTATGATTATGTTTACAAAAGATGAGACTCTAGTACCGAAAGAGTCAGCTTGGTTTTGGGATATTGAACCCAAAACCGGAACTATGATACCCTTTGAAAACACAGACTCTTATAAATATGATTTAATTGGTTTAAAAACATTGAACGAAGCAGGGAAAATTGACTTTTTGTCGATTGATGATCTTCATCTTAAAATGTCGGATGATGATATTATTTATATAGCGAAGAAATACTTGTGAAGCTAATATTCAATATCTGAGTCAAGAAAGTTTAAAAACTCATCTTTATTTTCTTCAAACGCAACAACTGAAGAGTTTTGGGTATTACTACAATTATAGCCATTCAACCAAATACTTTCTATGGTCTGATCATTTTCTTGCATTGAAGTTAATTCAACTTCAGACCTTTTTGGCTTTGATTCATTCAGTGATGATACTTTGGGCATAGATTGATTGAAAATGACAATTTCATCCTTTGGTGAGGCATCTGTAATATTAATCAGAAAGTTGTTGCGTTTGTAACTTACTGGAGGTGATATTTCTAAGTTTTCTTTATGTGCTTGATTTAGCTTATGCTTCTTATTGATATTGCACATACCATTTGGAGAAAGTGAATGTTTTTTTGACATGAGAAAATCGTCTAGTGTGCTTTCTAAAGATCCTTCGAATCCATTTTCAACTGGCTCATCCAAGATGCATTTGGGTTTGTGTCTAGGGTCTACCACAAAGTTGAAATATTTTGAAGCAGTGAACGTTCGGAAGGAATTGGTAGAATTATTTGCATGTTCTTTTGAAGAACGGTTTTCATTTACATTTTTCTGGACTTGTCTCAAGAATACAGGTACACCACCAGAAGATTCAATTTTATTTACATCTTTGGTAACAGTTTCTTTGCAATTGTTTACTGTATCAACTATATCAGCAGATATAACATGATTATTGTATTCATCGCTAATTTCTACTGGGGTCTTGGAAGTGTTTATGAAAGACGAAAATTCAAGCGGTTGTTGTGTGGGTTTTGTACAGTTACTTTTTTGTTCATACTGATAGTACTCTCTACAGCACATATGTCTACATTTACTTTTGTCCTTACAAGAATGCTTACAAGGTTTTATGTTGCTTTTGAGAACACCTTCCTTACAACAAAAATGTCTGCAGTTTTTCTTGTCTCCACATTTATGGTTACAGTTTATGGAATCTCCTTTCTTAACCGATTTTACCATGTTTGTTTCTACGTTATTCAATAAAATATTGTTAAAATCTATTGAGTCTGAAAATTCGTCTTCAAGGTCAACATCATTTTGATCCACCTTTTCCGGCAAATGAAGAACGGCGCCGCTCACGTCAACGTCAACAACTTTTCCCATACCAGCAATTGTTTCTGTGTCGAAGTACACCTTGATAAAATCTGTCTTGTGTTCCAACTTGTACTTTATGGAAAATGACTTTGAATCTAATATTTTTCTTAATGGCAGTCTTCTAAAATCTACAATATTACCAGAAGCTTCTACCATGACATAGACGTTTGTGTAATTGCCGTTCCAAACATATGTGAGCGGATCAGATGAGTTTTTGATTGACGGATTGATTTCAATATTTACTGATCCATCGGTTTTACATCCGATATTATTAATAGCAAGATTCAAAGTAGGCAGACTTGAAATACACTTTGCTATCTTTTGGCCAGCGCCTGGCTTTAGTCCAAGATATTGCTCTAATTTGTCTCTTTCCAATGACTTTATTTTTTGAATTGTTGTGATTCCACGAGTTTTAAGCTTTCTTGCATATGATATACCTATACCTTCAAATTGTCTTAAAACTAAACTTGTATTTTCCCAACACCTTGCCGCAATACATCTGTTCAATTTAAGAAAAGAATTGGTTGAAATAGCATCTTTTTTGTGGGAAAAAACTTCAATTGCAGCTTTCAAAATTCTAGGTAATGTTTTGAAAATTGATGATTTCTCTGACTTGAACTCATAAAGAAATTTTATTGATCCCTGAAATACTGGAAATTCCAACCCGCCCAATTCAAATTGAATAATGAGAGAAGCTTTAGCAGAATAAGTTTCGAGCTTTGCTGGATCTATTTGTTGGAGAATCAATGGACTTGTGTTGATTTCCTTATATAGTCTTTTCTGGTTATGCCTAATCTTTAAAGAGGCAAATTCGGCAGAGTTTGAGACTAGAGTAAGTGCATTCTTAAAAGATAGTTGTGACTTAGCTTTAATCATCTGCTTTATTGTATCATATAAAACATAACTTTTGCTTAAAGCTTGTCCATAAACGGTACATTTAAGACTTCCATTTTGATTCACAATAATTTGCTCTTCAATAAGCTCATCAATAAGTTCTTTCAAAAACATTTTAAGCTGATGCTTTAAAGGGTATGAAGAGTTAGCTTTAGAGAAAACTTTAGGATAGGCAGTTGGATTTTGAAGGTATCTTTGGTAAAAGAATGTTGATTGTATCCAAGTATATGCAGAGTCTAAAGATCTGATAGTTTCCAACTGGATTTCTGCTGTAATATTTTCAAAAAGGTTTAAATGCAATGAACTTTCTAGTTTTTCATTTCCCTTTATGAGTTTATCATATCTTTCTTTGTGATTTCCGTCAGTCATGATCACGCAGCAACCTTCTTTTTCGAACTGTGGTCGTCCCGCTCTTCCCATCATTTGTAAAATATCCAACTCATTGTACTCCTCTGCACAATTGTTATTCCAAGTTTGTGTCCCTTTAATAATGACAAGATAAGCCGGTAAATTTACACCGACAGCTAAAGTTGATGTTGAGCAAAGAGTTGTTATTTTACCGGTGATGAAGTTTTCTTCAATAAATTTTCTATCTTGCAAACTTAGACCAGCATTATGATATGCAATTCCCTTTTGAGCCAAATCAATGATATCTTTACTGATACCATTTGTAAAATTTATTTGCTTAGTTTTATAAGTTGTATTTTGAGCAAGAAATTTTGCTGTTTTAACAGTACTATTTCTTGTAGGACAAAATATTAATACTGGTTTTTTTCTTGAATTTGTTGTGATCACTTCATGAAGCTTGGTATTAAAATAGGCATCTAGTTGAAACGAATTACTTGTACCCGAATTTCTATAGCCATAAACAACTTTGTTGAGTTTGACAGATCTGTAAGTGTCATCATATACCATTGTTTTGATACAACCGTTGGAGTTGCTTTGTAACCATTTGGATACATCCATTATATTAGGAACGGTGGCACTTACTGTAATTATCCTTAAGTTTAATGACATTGTCATCATCCTTGTAATAACGACTTCAAGTGTTGTTCCACGATTTTCTCTAATGAAATGGACTTCATCAACCAAAAGAAGTTTAACAAGATCAAGTAATTTGTGATAATCTGTCCATCTTCTAGTCAAAACATCCCATTTTTCTGGGGTGCAGATTATCAATGTGGACTTTTTGACGCTATCGAGCTCCGCAAGTGCGGAATCGCCAGTTAGCATTCCTACGGAGCAGTTAAATTTTTTAAATTTTCTACTCCAGTCTTCAAATTTTTCTGTACATAATGCTTTAGTTGGTGCCATGTATAGAATTTTGGAATTAATAAGGCTATCATCTTTTGCTTTCAATTTTTGAGAGAGAAGTCTAATTATAGCAAGTTCAAAAAGAACGGTTTTACCTGATCCTGTTGGACTTGAGACAACACAATTAACATCACTTTTGAAAATTACATCAAACGATTCTGACTGCATAAGATTAAAATTTGCGAAAGGGAAACTAGAACGGTAAAGTTCTGGAATTTTAGTTACTGGAATTAAATTTGACACATTATCAGTTAATAAGGGCTTGTTTGGTGATGATTTTAGAAAGTTCTTCTGTTTATCTCTAGCAGTAATATCATCCAACTCATCTTCGTCAAACCCATCATCACTAAATTCGTCTTCACTTGAGAGTAAAATCAAAGTTTCTGTTACATGCAAATGATATCCTTTGTTAGTATCTGATAACTTGTTTAGAGAATTTTTACTACTTACTCTGATAGCTTTTTGACATTTACTATACTTTGAGCTTATATAGCTACGCCTTATTTTTTGAGAAAGAACCAAAGTGGCAAATAATCTGCTACCTAAGCTTGAGGTAAAAATGATGAGCCTCACTTGGCTTTTGAGAAAAGGGCTTCTGCTAAGCGCGTGGCACGGGTATACTCAATTTTATTTCACAGCAATGACACAAAAAACAATATATGGAATGTTAACTGAAGTCCAATCCACGAAATCCACAGGTTTGTATATATAGATATATAAGAAGTCAATTCAATATGTCCCATGGAGATGAAGAATCAACTGAATTTGAAAAAGAAGTAACACAACAATCATTTGATAACGCTAGTTCTTTGCAAACAGTCAACACAGAAATATTTCAAGAAACTAACAAGGAAGTAAAGGAAGAAGAAGAAGAGGAAGAACTAGAATATGAGAGTCAAGATGAAGAAGAATTTGAAACATGCTATGCAGATAACCAAGATATAGATGAGGTTCTTCTTCCAAATGATTTTAATGCGGAAGATAATCAAGCGGGTGATATTATTAATGAAGAGGAATTTGAGAATGAATTTGAGCACAATGAAGATCGATCTTTTATAGATTTAGAAAGAGAAGAACAAAATCTTGCAAAAGAGTTTGTCGAACAAGCAGATATATTAGATAGAGAATTGTTACAGAATTCGGAGAGTGATAAAGCTAATCAAAAAGATGATCTTGAAGTAGCTAACAAAAGCGTTTCTGCAGCCAAGAAAGAAGACTACGTTAACGTGTTTAGTGATTCTGAAGATGAGATCAAAGTGACGAAAGAGGTGAATACTGATGTTTCAAACAACGTAGATGAAGCAATTGAGATTAACGACGACGATGAATCCGAGGGTGAATCTCAATATGTGAATTTATCTGATGAAGAAGAAGAAGAACATGAAGAATACGGAGATGCGAGTAATTATGAAAACGATGAATATGATGATTTTGAAAAAGGAATTGATCTTGTAGGGAAGTTATCAAAGCTGCGAGTTTATTTTGACTTTTGTGATCTTACTAATTCATTAGATCAATTAGGTAATATGGAGTTACAACAGATTAAACCCGACTTTGATATTTTAAAGCTATTCAAGCTCGATCCTGCTGTGAAAGAAGATGATGAATATTCAGAGTTAGGATGTATATGCGGGGATTTTGAAGAATGTGTTAATTTAACATTTGATGAATTATTTAGGAAACTAAGTGAGCTTTTGAATATTGATTTGAATAAAGTGGTTATTCATTTATCTATATCTGATTTATTAGATTTTAGTGTCAGTTCCGATTTGAAATCATCATTGAGTATTCATGTAAGAGATGTATTAGAAATCTATGAGACTTTAAAGAATCAATCACCGAATTCTGATCTTTACAAATTTCTATCTATTAAAGTATGGTGCACACAGAGTATCAAAGAGCAAATTAAAATATTACAATCTGTAAGTAAAGCTGGGTATCATTTGGGAAACATCAAACAGACAAATTTAAAACGTAAACTTGAAGAGAATGAGACAAGTTTACAACAACGTAAAAAGCCAAGCTTAAATATGTAGATTTGTATAAATTGTGTAATAAGAGTAAAATATTTAATGCGAACATAAATCAAATACGATATGACTTTAAAAATTAATCAATGTTTAGTTATTGAACACGTTATTATATTTTTATAGAAGAGTTAAAGAGAAAAAACCAGATTTAACAGATTTAAGCAGTAATTCTCTTTTGGTGAGAAAGTCTACCTAATTGTCTAGCGTTGTAAGCAACCTTCTTCTTGTCAGTAGCCTTTGCAACAGCTTCTTCTTCTTCAGTGACAATAAGTTCAATGTGGGATGGAGAAGATTGGTATGCGTTAATTCTACCGTGAGCTCTGAAAGTTCTTCTTCTCATCTTTGGTGCTTGGTTAACTTGAATGTGAGAGATGACTAACTTGGATGCGTCTAAACCCTTTGCCTGTAAGAAAAAAAAGTAAAATAATGTTAGTATTCTGTTTAGATGGGGAAAGATAGATTTAAGTGGAATTCAAATAGTGTTTGATTTATTTCGTATTGTTATCTTGTTGATAAATCATTTGGACATTACTTTGTTGTATATTTGATATTAATGTTTTCCTATTCAGATAAAAGTTGCAATATTGAACTTTTAGAACAAACAACTATTTGAATTTCATGTTGATATGATATGAATGAATATTAATAGATAATACATACTTCAGCGTTGGACTTTGCGTTGGTTAATAAGTCTTGAACAAACTTGACAGACTTTGCAGGCCATCTTGCCTTGGTAACACCGAATTCCTTACCTTGTGCAGTTCTACCGATAGAACCGTTGAATCTTCTGAATGGAATTGCTCTTTCGTGTGCAAGAACTTGGTCTAAGTACTTTTGAGCTTTTTCTAACTTCCAACCAGAAACAGCTTGAACGGTTTCTCTGGTGTTCTTGAAAGAAACTCTTAAGTAAGAACCTCTTGCAGAAGCAGACTTTGCTGGGTTTGATGGAACTGCTGCGTATCTAGCCATTGTTTTATCTGATTAATGAGAGACCTCTAAATGATGTATCCTATAATCTGCAAATATTCCATGAAAAATAGCCATATTCGCCTACAATTTTGCAGATTCAGGAGTTGGTGAGAATCGCGAGTGTGGCTCCAGCAAGCGGTGCAGGGGTGTGTTTCCCACAACGAGGTGCGCGGGTGCCTTTGCAAAGCGCAGTCACACAAACCAGTTTGGCAATACACGCACAAGTTTCCCCACAAAAACAATGAAACGAGAAAACGACGAAACGACGAAACGACGAAACGAGCATAATTCTTTCCAATTTCAGCGTTTCAACGGTTTAAAGGCTCAGTAATACTCTGCGTCGATCGTCTGCTGCCCGATTACGTAATACTGGCGGCTCAATTCTGCGGTAATAGAATTTATCAAATTTTTTTCACTTTACCTGTCTAAAAGAAAAAGAAGGCCACAATCAACACTTACCTGTCGAAAAGATCAGATTACATTACAACTATGTATAATGCGCATAAGAGTAATACATGCACATGGTCGACACACTCCAACTTATTGTAGTACTTGTCAGACAGCCACCCATTCCCATCTTCAACTATCATTTCCGAAGAAGTACATAATTGAAGACAAAGATCATCGCTCCTTTATTTGCCTGATGAAAAAAGGAATAAAAAGTGAAGTTCGGGGCGTAGAATATCCAGATGACTAGATTACTAAGAATCGTAGGCAAAACTGTAATGATAAACTACTAATCCTTCCCACAAGGGGAAGAATCAACTTTCTCACTTTGAGGGTATGGGGGTTCTATCTCATCAACCAAGTTGGAATCAGTGGCTCTTGAGAAGAGTCAAAAAGTGACGAATCCTATAGAAATGATCCTATGAAGTACGTCGACGAAGAAAGAAGAAAAGTCAAAGAGATTCTAATCGTACAGAGGGGCGAATAGCGCTCCTTTTATACGGCCGGTTTTTTAGGCAAAATTTCGCATACTCCATTTTTTTTTCTAGCAAAGTTTATACAACTGAGGGTTTTTCTAATCAGTTGGGGGTTGTTAACTGTGCATGTTTGAACTGCTACATGTAAAGCCAATTGATCCTAAATATTGCATAGTACTTACTGTCCCATTTATATAAAAAGATATTTGCAAGTTTCTTTCCCTTTTGCTGCATTGAGTAAAACCATAGTATCCTAAATAAGGGTTTCACCTCTAATTTATATCTAATCATCCCTTATTTAATCACCAATGGTTGTAATATTACTATATAGTGAACTAATAGCTGTCATTTAGCTTATATATAAGAGTGGCGTCCATGATTTTCAAAATTATCAGATTATGGTAATCGCATTTATTTTATCACTTTTTGTCTCTCCGGTGATAATCACAAGCCTACACATAATCATGGGACCTTTCCTTCCGCAATTTTGACACCAAACCATTCTAACTCAATGATACTCCAGTTAATTTTGCTATTGATAGCAACAATAGCTCAAGTGAACTCATTTGACATTACTAAAAATCCTTTCAATGTTCTCAAGTTATCAAAAGACGTGCTGGGATCCCATTCTGCATATTACACTCATTCAACTCCGCCATCAACAATAACCGCGGAATGGTTCGTACTACTCAAAGATGGAGATTCTGATAAAACAAAGATAGGTGGTGATTGTCCTGATGATTCAACTGTTTGTGGTGTTATCAAATATCATGATGACAAGAATTCAGACAATCGTGTTTTACAAGTACTTAGCTTATCTGAAACAGGCGTCCAGTACAAAACTGAAAATGACAAACCTATAATAGCTGTTTGGAATAGTGTTAAATACGGGGACTACACACTTGATGTCAATGTCAACTTTTTATGCTCTGATTCTACAGATGTTGTAGTGAATTGGATTAATGGTACCGCTGTTATTGATTCTAACATTATACTTAATGTAAATCACAGAGAGTTTTGTTCAAAAAACAATGATAAAAAGGATGGAAATGACAATGGTAAAGATAATAAAAGTAATGATTCAGGTTTAGGTTTCTTTGGATCCACAATTATTATAATGGCGGTTATTTTTGCAGGTTACATAATCGCACAAGCTTGGTTTAATACAAGTACAATGGGTAGCTCTGGTGATTTTATGAACGAATTAGTCGATGTTGTTGTTGAAAGTTTCTCAGCTATCCCTCGTCTACTTGCAGAAGTGGTAGGTAAAATAACAGGTGGATCAAGTTCATCAAGAGGAGGTTACAGTGCTGTTTGAAAAAGCGATGGATTTCATATGTTTTTTATATAGGAATTATATGTAATTAATACCACTCATTCAGTCCAATCATTGTTGAATAACAAATTGTTTTAAGTTATCAATCGTGGCCTTGATCGAAGTTTCTAAGTAGTGTTTCTTTTTATTCAGTACATTAATACTTTCGATATTATCTCTTATTTGGCTCTTCAATTGCTTTTCATAATCTTCTAGAGAAACTTTAACAAATGCACGTCCAACAGCTTCCCATACAAAGTTGTTTCCTGAACTTTTGATATCTTGCATGGATTTCTCAATTACTGAATTGTTCCTACTAACTGATTCAACAGCTGAAAGGGTTCTTTGAAGTTCACCTTGTTGTTGACGAAGCTGTGCCCTCATTTCATCAATCATCTTGTTAGCTTCACTCATGTTTGTCGCAAGGTTTGTGATCTACGTCAATGCGATAAAGAGATGTTGACATGAAAAAGTAAAAGTTTCCTCTTTTCTCAAAAAAAAAGATCAACACTGGGAACAATAAGCCATGCACGGTCATTTCTACAAAAGATTGCTTAGTTATAGTATTAAACTTAGTTTTTATAGGTATTTTTTCAGTCACTACTAGTCACAGTTAGAGAATTTATTATATGATGGTTACGATCAGTCTCTTTTTACGTACTCTCGATTAAAATTCATTTTCTATATGACCTACAGCTCTCATTCGCCTGAAATCAACCGGCAAAATAATTTCACTTCTAGAGTTAATTTACCTAGTGATAGATACGTTTTCTCAGGTTCTGGCTTGTCTCTGAAGCAACATTGTATGTAGCTCGAATTTTGGTCACTGAACAACACTCTCAGCGCAACTTTCACATTTCGCTCCGGACACAATCTTGATAGATGTTGTTCCATTTTTAACTGGTTTACACAGTGACAATTGACATTATTTTGATACTGAAAGTCTATCCATAATGTCAAGAAATTTAACGCCTAGACAGAAGGGTAAAAAAACCTTTCCCGGTAACATCCTCCCTTTAGGAAGGACGAGAAGTTTCCAGTTTACGGAATCATCATCAAATGTGAAAGAATACACTCTGATTATATTTTTACTATTTCTATTACATCTAATACTTACCGGGAGGTTTATTCCTAAGATATTTGTAACCACTTTATCACTCCTGACTTCACCAATTTTGTCCTTGTTCACCAACCACGGACCTCCATCTTCAATAACACAATTAGTTGATCCAAAGTTTCTTGGTGCTGCTCCTTTCTTTGGATTGACAAGTGAAAAATACGTTATTCCAGAGAAAGAGAAATACATTCTTCCTAGAGTAGAAGATCTTCCTGCTTTGAAGAAATTAGGATATGAGAAATTGTTTGATATAGAGGACACCAAAGACAGATCAAACAGAAAAACTTATCTTTACTCTCCTGACTATTTTGAACTCATTGATGAGAATTCAGATTTTGAAAAAGACTCTTTACCTGCTAAAGGTGATGCTGAAAAGAAGAGTAAAAATGACAATCAATACAACCAGGCAATAATTAACTTCAAGAGAAATGGTCATCGTGTTTACAAGGGAAATGAAAACCCTGAAATAGTTATAGTTACTGTCCTGAATTATGAAAAGTTCAATCCATCCTTAATTACCAAGATTGCCCAAAATAGAATCGATTATGCATATCATAATTCCTATGGTGTTTATGCCAGATATGCACAGGAATTTATACCATTTCTTATTAAATCGAGAAACGATTTAGATAACTGGTCAAAGTTGATTACAATGAAAGAAGCAATGTTTGCTTTTCCAAATGCTAAATGGTTTTGGTTCGTTGACGAAAAGACTTTGATAATGCGAAATGATATTGATATAAAGAATTATATTTTGAAACGTGAAGCTCTTGAACCTATCCTTTTACGAGGTCAATCATTGACAACTCCAGCTGATACAATTAAAACTTATACAAACGTTGATGTCGAAAAACTGAGCTTTCTAGTTACGCCAAATGAAGTAGGGTTAAACACAGATTCCTTTTTGGTTAAAAATGACTTACATGGACGCTCCTTATTAGACATCTGGATTAACCCACTTATGAGATCATACCCACCTTTCCGTAAAGATATCTCAAGATCTTTGATTCATATATTACAATGGCATCCTCTATTGCTTGAAAGAACAGGTTTAATACCATCTAGAACAATTGCTTCGGCGTATGAGCAAAATGAAGATAGCAGAAGATCAGAGGAATTTATTTATCAGGAAGGTGATTTAGTAATAAATTTTCCAAAGTGTAAAGAGGCTGGCAATTGTGAGCAACTGATGTCCTTAGTAGATCGTGATCAGAAAGTATAATCAGTTTATCTAATCTGAATGTATATAATTAACAGTAATTAACACTAATTCAACTATTTTACATAATTCTATATTATTTTGTTTGTGTTACAGTTTCTTCTAACATTTTAAGAGCTATCTGCTTTCTTCTCTCATCATCTCCAGAGGTAGCTTGAGGCTTAGAAGCGCCAGAAACTCTCAAATTGCTTCTTAAATTTCCAATATCAACGTCATCGTCGTTCCAAGGACGTACAATGCCTAATAAAACAGAAACTTGGTAAAATCCATCAAATAAAGGTTTTAGTGTAGGCTTAACCATATCAGGGAAGAACTCAACTAATGAAAATGTATCTGATGGATCACCTCTTGCCATAACTGAGTTGCTATTAGGTGCTGGTAAAATTTGACTGTTGATACTTGGAGATACCTGCAAGTAACGTAAGTAGTACCAAGCGGTTATAAATGAAACAAAAGCAGGCAAAAATGGAGACAAAGAAAACTTCAAAATTGATAATAACAAGGAAAGAGACAACAGTATGAATGGTGAGCGTTTTAATCTAAACTTGAACAAAGAAAAAACTTTGATGTTACGTTCTGGAGTTAGCTGCTTTGCAACAATCGCCAATGGAAGCATTAAAATAAAAACACCATACTGAAGTGGATGGTTCAAAGTATCAGATGATCCTTTCAAAATGTAAATGAAAGAAGTAATTAATAAACAAATAAAATTTGAAACAATGGTCACAAATGTAGTAAACTTAAAAGTTTCTGAAATTGGCGTTTGAGTGTTCAAAAGAGAAGTGACATCTTCATTTTCGTTATTTAAGGACTGTGGATTCCATTGAGATTCAAGAAATGTGATACCAAAATATATGATAATGATACCAAAAACAAACTGAAATGGTGATGTTTCTACGTAAGTAGAAGTCCATAACGTCCATGGATGAAATATTATATGCGATGGTACAAGTTGCAATGCGGGTATTATGATATCATCAAATAGCAATGACGGATTTTCAGAAGACAAAGTTTGATAAGATTGTGTTCGAATATATGATGTGATAGCTGAAAAAGTAATTGTAAGAGCAAGATAAACCAAGGTAATAAGTGGTACAGTGGTGTACTTAATTGCTAAATTGGATACCATATCCATATCTATCTTCATGGTGGGCAGAGTCTTTGAAAAGTAAGAAGGATTCGGTTGTTGCTAGACGACAACACTGTGTTAAGCGTATTTTGATTTCGAGACACGCTCATACTCGAGGCTACATTCTTTTCGGTTAGAGAAAAGATACTCTTTTTCCCTTGATTTTTATCACCCTGACGATCTCTTTGTTAGTTAACTTTGAGTAATCGGAAATATAATGAATGTTCCAATAGAGCAACAAAAATCCTCTTTTGGTGAAGAGTCGACACAAGGGCAGTCAGATGCTGCTGATAACACCACCCATGTGAAAACAGATCAAGAGACAAAGTCAGCTGCACAAAATACTTCCTTAACTTTAGAACAAAAGAAAGAGAATCATATAATGTCAGAAAACCGACGTAGGGCTTTGATAAGGGCTTCTTTTGATGATCTGGTTAAACACGTTCCTCAGCTTGATGAGTCGGAAAGCCGATCGGAGTATGCAATTTTAGTTAAAACTACAAATTACATTGAACATTTGAGAAGTGAAAATAAAAGATTAGAAAAACTACGATTAGAAAGAAACCTTTGATTTAGTTCCATAAACTGGTGCTGATTTCACCTGTATAGGTTTTGCCATTGTATGAAATTTCTACCTTTTTTGAAGTTTCATTGTCCCAATCAAAATATTTCTTTTCCACTCTTGCAAGACCTTTATGTCCATCATTCAATAAAACCTCACCAATCTTGTCCGACTTTCTACGTGAACGAACTGGAGCTGTAGAAGAAGATCCAAATGGATTATATACAGGAGTTTCAGGTTTGACCTCTTCTTCTAAAGTTTCTGCTTTGACTGGCTTGAGGTCCATGCGGTCAAAAGAGTCAGTCGTTGCAATTGGCTCATCAAATATAACTGGTAACACTCTTCTAACAGTTCCATTGCCTGTCCATGTACGAATCGTGAGCTCTTGGCCCATATAACACCCTTTATCATAATTGATTCCTCTCATCCAGTCTAAATTGCATTCGAATGGTAAAGTGGCTGTGTTCCCAAAATCTGATACTTCTGCTATCCCCATTTCTATTCTACGAGAAAGATAAGTTTCATAAGGAAGAGCGTCACATTGCATTTTATCGATAAGTGGAGGGGTTACAGACTCCGGAGTTACAATCCTCAAACCGAAATAATCAACTCTTTGGTCAATAGCAAATCCTTTCAAAATACTTGGATCTAATTTACTACTATCAAACAATGTGTTAGATGCTAGAAAAGATCTTACTAGGTCGCAAGCATCTTGAGGGCTTTTAGAGTTTCCATTCGCAAAATATGAATCCACCAATAAATCATACAGTTCATTACCTTCTGTAGTATCGTTGTAATAAAACCATGTTTGGACATTTACTTCTTCGAATTGGACTTTAGATTTAAGTTTATGTAACTTGAGCATCATCTGTAGAGGCTTGAACTGTGCTTTGTTCAAAACTTCGATTAAGTAGGATGGTTTAGAGTCAGTATTTTCCATCGTAAATGGAGTTGGGTAGATAAAGACATCTGTTAGTACACGCCCATTAGCTTTGAGTATATGACCAAATCTTCCGTCTCTTCTTATACCAATACGCATCGGGAGTTCGTGTGGATCCTTGGGATCGTATTCTTCTGCCTCGTGCAATATACCCCAGTTTGAGGATATTGTTTCTTCTTCACTTAAAACAACAGAGTTGATTATATTTTCATTATTAACATCAGCCTCTGATATGGTAGTTTGATTTTTTTTCAAGTGTTTGGGTATCAGTTTAATCGTTGTCAATCCATTGATGAAAATAGCAGCATCGTCTCCAGATATTTTAATAAATTTGGTAGAACCACCTAGATTAATGAGTCCCCTAGGTGGAGCTTGAGAAGGAATCACCAAACTTCTTTTGAAAATTGTTCTTGCAACATTTTTAACACTTACAAACTTCAAAAACATAGTTTGATGAATAAATCTCATTTACTGGTCAAAATGAAGAAACCTAGGGCGTCAGATTTGAAAAGTTGTAGCATTAGTAAAGTACTTGACAGATTTATTTAAAAGAGCGATTGAAATTCTATGGATTGCACGAGCTGAAGCTACAGATTACTCAAGGAACTGTTCACTTACCAATTCATTCGCAGGATGATATCTGTCTCAAGCTTCATGTTATCAGCTTTTGAACGATTTATAAATTATCTACTAGAAAAGTTTGGTATACATTACGGAGTACATTGATTGAGGGTACTTTCAATTGGCTGTAATAACTGTTGATCTCTCATTCATTACATAGTTACTCATCTCCTGTTTCTTCGTCAGAATCCTGTTCGATTATACCCTCTTGATCGATTATATCTCCACCTGATTCCCTAATCCTCTCAGTGAGGTAAATATTAATGTCGTCTTGAAGTTTTGTAACATAACCACGTAAAACGCCCATTGGAGAATCTAAGTTCAAATCTGATGGCTTGTCCTTATCAACATAAGTGCCATTGGTAGACTGAAGTAAGTATGGAGAAGGACCGGATGTAGATCCATTTGAGGTTAAAGAATCTTTTGGTATTCCCTCAACTGAAAAAGATTTGCTCACGTCAGTTGCAGTATACTGTGCAGATGGATATTTGGACATCGATAAAAGTAATACTCTTCCCTGAGTTGTATTATCAAGCACTGCACGCTTCCATCACACCTAGAAACGTGTTAGTTGTCCAAAAGAGAGGCTCCCGGGTAAATTTGGATGTACTCGCTTCTGATTCCATCGAAAAATTTTCAACATTCACAGGCCAATTTTGAGCATGTTGATGAATTAAACGACCTTGGTGATACACTATTTACCTTATTTTGAAACAGTATACGAATCATGTCATTCACTATTGTCAATGAGAATGATCTCAAGCTTTCTGTTACTGAGTTGGCTGCAATTCTTGACTTGGAGATCAAGGCAGAAAGTCCTGAACAACAATATAAAACTATTTTCAAGCAATTGCTAGATGAAGATAATTCTGAAGCTCTTATTAATCAACTTGTTGAGGTACAGAAGTTGTTTGTTTCAAAGCTTTCAAGAAAATCATTTGAACCAACAGTTAACCTTTACATTCACATCACTAAACTGCTTGACAATGAAAAATTGCTTAAAGATTTGATCTCAAACATCTATCCAGCTGAATCACAACTCCCAGCTGATGTTATTTTGATTGCATTGACAAATATTTTTAACACTCTTCCGAAAACATCTATTGAAAGATATGAAAGTCTCAAATCTATTGTTGAAATCATCGTTAAAGAAAAAATCTCAGGTCTGATTGAAAACATAGCTAAAAACGCTCAAGACTGGCTCTTCACGATTGAATCTATTTCTTCTGAACAAACATCCACTATTGTATCCACTATTTTCTCACATTTAGCTGCGGAGGATGAATCTAAAGCAGTAGAATTTTACAAAGGTTTAATCATCAACAACAAATTACAATTAAATTCGGAGTCTCTCATATCATTTTATACCTTTGTGTTGAACTCAGAAGCTATTTATGACTTATCAAAATTACAGAACTTTGAAGCTACTGGTAACGCTGCTTTGAGCAAATTGATCAAATTATATATTGATGGAGATTATGCAGCTTTTGTTTCAAACAAATCCGAATTTGAATCTATCCCACATATTAATCTTGCAAATACAGAATCATCATTCCAATCACTAGCTATTCTTAATTTATTAGCTAGCTCTACCACATCATCTGTTAAGTATCAGGACATATCCGCTCAATTGAATATTCCAGTGGAAGATATCGAGCTAAAAATCGTTACATTGATTTCAGAAGGATTTATTTCAGCTAAATTATCACAACCAACTAACTCAGTTATTGTTAATTCAGTTAACTTTGGTGCTCCAAGTTTATCCACTAAGAAAGAATTAGTGAATTGGTCAGAAATTGATACATTACTAAGTGCATGGAATGAAAACATCGAAGGCTTACAAACTGCTTTACAGGGCTTAATTGCAAAGCGTGGAAAGAGAGTCAACGCGCCTGCTGTTATAATGAACTTCCACCAACAAAAACTGGAAGCAAAGGAAGCTAGAGAAAAGAAAGCTCAACAAGCACAAGATGTTGAAGTTGATGCATAATCGGCACTTTTATTTTATATTTATAAATCATATATTTAACTTTGTGTTCTATACTAAAATCATTAATAATTTTATCAACCGTATCAACTGTATACATTTGCAAGAATATAACTTTTTTGAATTGACGTTTTTGTTATTTTTGCTGTTCTCAAAATTTTACAAAAATAAAATTTAGAATCATCAATTTACAAAACATAAAAAATACTAAACGTTTTAAACCACTAAAACTACAATTTTGAAGACAGTAAAAGCCTTATTATGTCACCTAATCATTACAGCTAGTAAATCCAGTTTATTAGATAGCAGTAATTATCCAATATTGCGTAAGCACCACAACAACGTTGTTGTATCGGAATATAGACGCGCCAGATTAATTGGATCTTCGGCTGGTGCTTTCCTTCTTGGGTTAATTGATTCAATAAGTTGTATGTATTCACTTTGGCCTAGGCTATATTATGCTAATGATTCTCAAGAATAAAAATAAAATTAAATAAATTGGATGGATACATACATTAAAGCTTCGAGTGTTATTGGTTAGATTATATTAATCACTCTAAAGTCAATAGAAGCAAATGATAATATTTATCGGTCGAGTAGCAATTGGTGGATGTAAGTTAGTTTAAACGTGTAGCATGCAATGAGATATGTTTATTCAAGTAACCTAGATTAGAAATAGTTTTTTCCCAATATTATTCTCTTAATGAGGTGAATACTGATATGTAAATCAATGATAAAAAGAACTATAAGCATCTTTGAAGTAAACTAAAATAAAATAAAATTTCAACAAAAACTTATTCAAAGAAAAGTAGAATTCACTATTATTAAGTTTAAAATCCTCTATAACATTGCTTCTCCAACTTTCGTCAATCCAATCTTTTTAAATGGATGGATTTGTCGCCATCCATCTACTGCGTGACGTTACTGTGTCATGTCTGATCACGGAAAACCATTTTGCAGTTTCAGTTGTTTTCTAATCGAGAACTCTTCTGCTAGGACAAAAGGCTTTTTGCAGCTCTCTGGTTCCAACACACTGTTGCAAGCTGTAAATTGATTAAAGCTTAAAAATTGCACCAAGCAGGAAAAGCAATTTTACACAGGCTTGCTATGATAGTTTAACTGGAGCCAAATTTAAAGCAGGAAAAGTATAAGTAAGATTATATATATAGACACAAGCTTATTGTTGAATGATACATTCTCCTACACGATAGCGGGATAATTGTCCCAGAATGGGTCTTTTGATAACTCGTCAACAGTGACAGATTTCAGGCCCACATTGCCATTATTTATATCATAGTACCAAATTGTATGTAAATTCAAATCCTTCGCATATTTTAAAACAAGATGGTAATTAAGTCCAACCTGATCATCACCGTGAGAGTCATCACTGAGAACAAACTTGACATGTTTTGATATCATCAGCCTAACAATATCATCTTTTGGATATGGTGTATTCCACCCTTTACGAATAGCTGCTGAGTTCAATTCTACAGTTAAACCATTTTCCACAATCAAATTTACAGATTCCGTAATCAATTCCCATACCTCCGGCCAGTCTTTTTCAATACAAATGTTTTGATACTCTTCTAATGCCACTTTCTTACCATCAACAACTTTATAAGAAAACAATCTAATAAGATCAAAATGTGCTACAACTTCAGGCTTTAGTTTTATAATCATATTTTTAACAAGCGAAAAGTATTCCTTGTACAGTCCTCTTAAACCACCATACGTTTCCAAAGCAATATTCCAAGTTTTATGATCAAAGTCAATATCAATTCCGTTAACATGATGAACACTTCCCACAATCAAGTCTGCCTTTATATCTTCACGTAATTGTAGACACATCTGAATATGAGCATCGTCGATACCACCTTCTGATTCAAAGCCTACCAATATTTTCATTCCATCCTGAGAGTTCAAGGTTGTTTGGTATTTTCGAGCTGCTTCTACATACTGGTTAAATTGTTCTTTCAAACTTTCAACTGTAAATCCAATTTCCTTCTCTTCAGGGTATAGTAACTTTGGATCAAGTCTAGGAACATGTTCAGTTAAACAGAATATTTTGAATTTTTTATCAATTGCTGTTTTGATGACAGAATCTAAAGTATCATGTGCATGCTTGCAATAGCTACCAGAATGTGAATGGTGTGTATATGGCATCTAAAGTTTAATAAATGGATCCAATCCTATCAATGCTTTACAGTAAAATGAAAGGTATAAAATAATTATCTACAAGAAATAAATAACGGTCACTGTTATCTATTCGGGGACCAATCCGCACTGAGTCATTTAAAATTCTTACTGGTTCCTTTTCACAACATTTAATGGGAGCAAACTAAACTTACCATCTTCTGAAAGCCTTCAATCTATCACGTCTTTCTTGTTCTTCACGTTCAATCTTCCATTTAAGAAAAAAACCCCATAGCAAACCGACCCACATTCCACCAAGGTGAGCAGCGTAATCAAAACTTCCCCATCTCATCAGACAGCCTGCAATATTGTACAAAGCAAATAGACCCGCTGCAACGGATGCTCCACCAGGAATTGGGATAAAGAAAAATGCTATTCCTGCTTTTGGGAACATAGTCGCAAAGGCGGTGAATACACCAGCAATAGAACCGGAAGCTCCCAATGATCTACCGAAGTAACGGAAAACTTGTGAGTATGCTAATGAAAAGAAAGATGCCCATACACCAGAAATCAAGTACAGACTAGCAAATCCTGGAACTCCTAGCATAGAAATCATTGTACCTGAAAAAGAATACAAACAACCCATGTTAACTAACAAATGAAATGGTTCTTGATGAGAAAACGATGAAAGAATAAGAGATAGGTTGGATCTTCTAGTTAATGCGGATCTGTCCATAATAAAATATTTTTCTAGCATTTTGTAAATTGTAGTGTTAGAATAGCGTATTTGCCAGAGACCGAAAACAGCAGCATTCAAACCAAGAATAGTCCACACTAGATGCGATGGATGTTTCTTAAAGTAAGACAGTGGTGTATATTCAAAAAGAAAAGGAACAATAAAGTAGGTTGCTACTGTAAATATTGTTGCAAATATGAATGGTTTGACAATGTTATTTTGAACGTTGTTGTAGTTCGTTTCGGATCTATAACCCGAATTTCTACCAAGATCTCGAAATGTTGCCGGTCTTTTCTGCATCAATGGTTGTAAGTATTTAGAGTAAACTACCGACTCTGTGTTGTTAAATAGTTTGTTCCAACTTGTACCATTGGTTAATGTCTTTGGGAAGTTCATCTTAGATCTAAAGTTGGTCATGAAGTTCCTCTTCACAATACTCGAGCTAAATGGTAATCTCATCAGACCCGAAGTTCTGACAGATGCAAATGTTGATACCCCAATACGAAACATCAGAATTGGATTTTAGTGTTGTTGATATAAACAAGCAGGAGAGGGAACAAAAGCGTTGTGGCAAACCCCAGAATGATATAGAAAAAGTAGAAACAATTTGTATAAATTTAGCAGAGGCGGCTTGGCTCAAAAATTGGTGGCGCTGAACTCTAAAATTTGAAATAATTATACGGAAATACTCCTTCATTACCAGTAACTACATGTACACCTTTCCACCAACCATCTTGTGTCTCTTCAACAACCCTAACAACATCCCCTTTATTGAATGAAAGATCTTGTTCCTTTTCTCCCTTGAATGAATACAAAGCGGTACCAAATTTTGTAGGTTCGGAGAGGGTAGCAGAAACTTTGGTGCTATCTGCGAATACATTAATGTTTGCTCTATTTGTAAACAGTTTAAAGGATTCGATAGTTTCAATTAGACTCAACTGTTTTGATTTAATGTCATTTTTCAGTTTTTGAAAGGAAAGATTATCAAGTTCAACAGAGGGGAACATTTTTTTAGTACACCAAAAACATTCGTACATTGTTTCGTAAATATCATGTACGTAACAACATATTAAAATGGATAGCAGCTCAGCAATTTTGTTAAAAAGAATAAGCAATGTTGGAAGCTCATTGGTAAAAATTGCATCAATTTTTTCAATTCTCAATTGAACATCTATTAACTTCTGTTCATTTTCAAATGTTTTTTTAGAATCATCGTATCCAGTCTTCCTTTCCTGATAATACTTTTGCTTCTGTGAGTTGTATTTGGTAAAATCAAGACCCAAAAATTCTCTTTCTTTAATTGTCTTTTGTATTCCTTTTATCGTTTTACTCAACTGATCAAAGATAGCATTACTTCTGCTGTCGAATTGATTAGATTTTTTAAGAATGTTTTCTTTCAGTTTTTCAACTACTGGCGTAATCGTACCTTTTCTTTGATCTAAAATTTCTTCTAAGAGTACAAATACATTATAGCAATGATTTGCATATTTCACTAACCCAGCATCATGTCTTTTAACATCTGAAATTAAAGTATTGAATCCCAATATCAATTCTTTGACGTGCTCAACTTGGGCTTTTGAAACACTGCTCATACTGGTAAATGAATCAATCGTGGATCCATTATCAAATTGTAACTTTGCCTTTAAAAGTTGTGGCGCCTTTTATAACACATTTGTTAGTAATAATATACATTTTATTTTTATAAAGTAAAGGGGGCATAAATGTAACATACTCTAGTAATTGAACGTCCAACGTCATTCCAATCTACATCAGGTATAGCAAAGTTTAAATTCAAATTCGAGTTAGACATTAGTTAGGTGATTTAGGTGAAGCAGTTGCAGCTGGTGAAGAATAAGGCGTAGCAGAAGTTGAAGTGCCTCGTTTTAAAGACTTTGTAGGATGACCTGGATCGTAGCCTGGCCACGCGGATATTTTCATTTGATTACTACGTTTGACGACATGATGTGTTAGTTCTTTAGCATCTGCGTCATTCATGACTGAATCAATGATTTGCAGTTTTGAAGAAGAGTTACCTAGTTCTTCTTTTAAATGTTGTGCCTTATCTTGAAGTAAACTTGATAATGCTTCCACTAGCTTAGATGAAAAATTTCTATCAGTTGGTGTATTCATAATAACTGAATGACGTAACCTTTTAACGAGCTTGATAGCATCAATTGAAGATTCTAAAGGATGTTCCTTATCCAATGAACCATGAGATTTCAAAATTAATACAGCTGCATAGTATAGCATGATATGAATGTGAATTGGAACATATTTGAGTGCATTCAAAATATCTGCATCACCAAGGACGATGTTTAAAACAGTTTGAGCTGAAGAAAGTGCAAGTTGAGCTGATATTCGACGACTTTCCACAGGTGACAATTCTCTGATAATGCTATCGTCATCAGTATCATCAGTATCATCAGTATCTGATTCAGGATCAGATTGATTTTTCAATTTATCTCCTGAATCATTTTTTTCATCATCAGAGAATGAACTAAAATCGTCTTCAATATCGTCAAATCGAGGTAGCTGAAATCCGTTAGAATGGAAATTTCGAACAGCAGCTGAATTAATATGCATTTTAGCAAAATTATAATAAATCAATGTTGATTTTGATGACCAAACAGGATTGTTCTTAAATGGACTCAATAAAACTGTCCATTGAACCATCCATTTATCCAATTCTAAATTTGATTTAAATGGTAAACCAAATGAAGATGGTGTTAATAAATCCCAAGCTTGTCCTTCAAATACTGCATCAATTGCCTGGTGATATTCGACTTGTGAAATGAGACGAATATCAGCATTAACTGAAGAAGGAGAAATTGCATTTGAAATTTCAGATATAGGGTTTGTAGTTGAAGTATCTTCTTTCTCTTCAGTAACTTCAAGCAATTTCCTACTATTTTTTAAAGTGTACTGATTAGAATTTATCAATGCCTTTCTGTTGAAAACAAGACTTTGTTGACCGTCTAAAATGTATAATAAGTACCAAAGTTTCAATTTATCCTTTCTAGGTATGACTGAATTCGAATTTGATTTTGAATTTGAATTAGGGTTCATTAAATCGTAAGTATGCGATAGTTGTAATGCCAAACCTGTAAACATTTGATTATTTTTAAACCAAAAACCACAAAAGCATAAAGCAATGATTGTGTTAAACGCTTGAATTTCTGTATCAGGTACAGTGAATAGAATATTTTGAGAAAATTCATAAACGAGTTTCTCAAGTTGTACGCTTAAAGAATTTAAAGTTGGATGATGAATTGATGAAATGCATGAAATTGTAGCTATAAGTAATGGACAAGTTTCCCAAATAGAATCTAGTGAATATTTTGAAATATCAAACCCAAATAACTGTGGTGAAATATTTTTGTTGAAAAAATCAAATAAATCTGATGCGTCTTCTTTTGATAAAAGATGTTTCAGTTTTTCTTCTGGAGAATTTTGCAGTTTCGGACGTTTTACTGATAAATTGTTATCATTATCATTATCT
Source organism: Pichia norvegensis (assembly GCA_030570285.1). Classification (NCBI taxonomy): domain Eukaryota; kingdom Fungi; phylum Ascomycota; class Pichiomycetes; order Pichiales; family Pichiaceae; genus Pichia; species Pichia norvegensis. Next base: position 280,753 of record JAJLVM010000162.1, read on the forward strand.
TCAAATGAATCTATTTCCCTCCTTTTAGAAGGTCGATTTTTATGAGAATTTTGATGCGATGATGCTTTATTTGTGTTCTGTTGCTGATCTTTGAGAAGGGTAAGTATAGTCGATAGTTGAGATCCAAATCCTGACAATCTATCTTCAACTGAATTTTCCCATTGTGATAAGTTGTTATCAGGATTTTGTGGAGATAAAGAAGCAGAAGTAGATATTTTAGATAGTGCATTCGGTGGAGGTGATGTTGACGTTGATGATACATTGTAAGAAGATTCAGGGTTTAGTATATTGTTTATTTGTAAAACATTTGAGTTATTAGTGTCGTTTCTTCGTTGTTGTAGTTGTAGTTTTTGTTGTGGTTGTGGTTGTGGTTGTGGTTGAATTGGTGTGTATATTGGTTTATCAATGACCAAATCATTTGCCAATTTGTAACTTGGAACTTTATATTCGAAAATGCATTGTAGTCCCAAACTTTGGCACCTTTTACAAGATAATTTATCATCATCTCTTAGACATTTAATTTTTGATTTCCGGCATAATGTGCAAGCCTTAAATCGACCTTTCGGTTTATCGTGGTCAGTCATGTGTTTTTAATGTTGTATGTATGTATGTACCTATTTATCTTTCCTTGTTAAAGGAAACTGCTGATCAAAAAAGTGAATTTTTTAAAAAAATAGACTCATTGCGAAAAAGTGTGGAGTAAGTAATGTATAATAGTAACGTACAACATCAATTTTTATTATCTGCATGTCATTTTTCCAGTCTGGAAGGAAGTATGCTGTTGTTGGTGCATCTGCATCACCATTGAAATATGGATATAAAGTTTTAGAATGGTATGTCAAACAGGGATTACCTGTAATTGGTGTGAATCCAAAAGGTGGCGAAATACTCGGAGTACCAATATATAAGAGTATTAATGAGTATCTTGTTGATAATAAGAGTGAACAATTGAGTTTGAGTGTGATTACACCTCCTGAACAAAGTCTGAAAGTATTTGAAGAGATAAAGAGGGATGGATACGAGGGGAATGTAAGAAGTGTTTGGTTTCAACCTGGTAGTTATAATAAGGAAGTTTTACGATATGTTGAGGAAGAATGTGATATTAATGATATAATTGAAGGAGGTGATTGTATACTTGTTAGTGGAAGGTACAAGTTAAGAGAAAGCGAAAGTTTAAATGATGCAAAGTAAGTATAAAGAGAAGTTTAAGATAGCAAAGAACGTACTAAGGAGTTGAATCAGAGTTATTGAGTTTCTCTAAAGTATTCCTAATAATTTGTACTGAAGAAGACAAATCCTTTTTAGTTTTTGTAAGGTATAAATCTTCATTTGATATCCAAGATTCAATTTTCTTGAATCTGCGAGTAGCACGTTCAGTATCTATTCTAAAAGCTGATTCATGCCAAATGGAACGTTTTATATCTAAGGCATCGAGTTGTTTAAGCAACGCAGCAACTTCATCATTATAGAGTTTGTAAATGTGTTCAAATACAAGTGATAGTAAATCCCAATCATATTTTGGAATCTGTTTCATATTTGAATCGAAGTGGTCTCTAAGTTTGGCATGTAAAGCTACAAAATCTGCAAACGCAGAATCTTCCGGTAACGAAGAAGTGAATTCAGAAGGAATTGACTGTATAAGGGTTGATGCTAATGGTTTAGAACTGTTTGCCGGTTGATTTGCTACGTGTGGGCTCAGCTTCACATTAGAAAGAGCTGGTTGGACCAGAGAAGGAGATTTATTGATCTCCGAGAGATCATCTCCTAGAGTAGCAGCGTTGGTGGCTGTTTCCGACATGAGGAGGGTGCACTGTGTGGGTTAGAAAGTGGTAGCAAAGCAAAGAAAGGCATTGGTGTAGTGGATCAACCCTCAGTGTCTCTCAACACGGCAAACGCCAGGGCGCGTTCTGCGCGTTCCGCTCGCCACTGCGCCAAGTGCAGGCGGGCTGCGGGGGATGCTGGGGCTGCTGCTGCTGCTGCTGCTGCTGCTGTTGCAGGGACAGTGTCTGTATCTGTGCAGATATCCTGCAGCTGTGGCAGAGCCGTCCTGGCACGCTTGTGCGGGGACATGGACGGTGCTGTGGGTCTTTTGGCGTGTGGCATTGTTTGGTGGACGGAGAAGAAAGAGGGTGAAGTTGGTTGAGTTTGCCTGGGTGAATTTGGAGAGTGAGCGAATGAGAAGTGGAAGTGGTTTTGCTGGTGATTTTGCTGGTGATTTTGCTGGTGATTCTGCTGGTAGTTTTGCTTTTCTTTCTTCTTTCCCTTCTTTTCTCTTCTCTCCTTTAACAACCAATCTACAATGTCTAACACTGAAAGAACCTTTATTGCAGTCAAGCCAGACGGTGTCCAAAGAAACGTCTTCCCAGAAGTTCTTAGAAGATTCTCCCAAAAGGGTTTCAAGCTTGTTGGTATCAAGCTTACCTTTGCAAAGGAAGAACTTTTAAGAGAACACTATGCTGATCTTCAATCCAAGCCTTTCTTCCCATCCCTTTTATCTTACATGATGTCAGGTCCTGTCTTAGCTACTGTTTGGGAAGGTAAGGATGTTGTTAAACAAGGTAGAGTTTTACTTGGTGCAACCAATCCTTTACAATCTGCTCCAGGTACTATCAGAGGTGATTTTGCTCTTGATATGGGTAGAAACATCATCCACGGTTCCGATTCTGTTGAAAACGCTGAAAAGGAAATTGCTCTTTGGTTCAAGAAGGAAGAATTAGTTGACTACAAGTCTGAACTTCACTCCTGGATTTACGAGTAAATGTTAAATAAAACTGATATTTAGTTAGTTTAATTAGTTATATCTTATATATCTAATAATATTTATTCAAAATAATAGTAAATTATATACTTGGTAGTATTCCCACAGTTTTGAGTCCACAATTTCTTTCCATCGACGACGACACCACCCACAAACACACGACGCCAATTTTTTTCCACCTTTTTTTCCCATATTGAAAACTCATTTAAATAACCAATACGCTATATTTATAACTTAACTTTTAACTTCACTTAAACAAACAAATGACAACAGATTCAGCTAAAGTTCCACAAATTTTTTGTATGTATTAAAACTTTTAATTTCTTTCATAATTTGTTCTTTTAATTACTAACATTTTTTTTAATCTTTAACTTAACAGGTCGTCAACCGAAAACAGTTGAATTAATTCAAGCTGAACCACTTTTCAGAAATTTACCAAATTTTGAACCACCAAAGGATGAACCAATTCGTTGTTCATCATATATTTGTTCAGGTAAAGGATTTATTTATACAACACCAAAAGATATTAAAGTTGTTGATACAATTACTGGTTCAATAATTTTAACAATTGAAATTCCAGAAATTTTTGAATTTTCTGTTTCACCATTAGGTAATTATATTACAACATGGTCAAAATTAACTAAAAATCCTGAAAATCCTACAACTTATATTAAAAATGTTAATTTAATTAAAATTGATATGAATAAAGATGATATTAATAAATCAAATTTTAAAATTGTTTATTCAATGGTAAATACAAATCAAAATGGTTGGATACCACAATTTAATTATAATGAATCAATTATTTGCTTTATGCGTAATCCATATTCATTAAATTTTTTTAAATTTAATGAATCAATTGATAATTTTGAATTTTCTAAACCTTTATCAACATTAGATTTAAAAGAATTTGGTAAAATTGAAGAATTTAAAATTTCACCAGGTTTAAATTCAAGTGTTTCAGTTTTTATACCAACTAATAAGGGTAAACCTGCATTTATTAAAGTTTATTCATTATCAAATTTAAAAAATTCAGTTTCTGAAAAGCAATTTTTTAAAGGTGAATCATGTATATTTAAATGGAATTCATTAGGTACATCATTACTTGCATTAGTTTCAACAGATGTTGATTCAACAAATAAAAGTTATTATGGTGAAACTCAACTTTATTTATTAGATATTTCTGGATTATTTGTTCAAAAAATTAATTTACCAAATGAAGGTCCAATTCATGAATGTACTTGGTCACCAACTTCAAGAGAATTTGCTGTTATTTATGGATTTATGCCTGCAATTACAACATTTTTCGATTCAAGAGGTAATGAAATTCATTCATTACCAAAGGCATCTAGAAATACTATTAGTTATTCACCTCATGCAAAATATATTTTAGTTGCAGGTTTTGGTAATTTACCAGGTGATGTTGATATTTTAGATAGACAAAATAAATTTACTAAAATTGCAAGTTTCCAAGCATCAAATACAAGTGTTTGTAAATGGTCACCTGATGGTAGATTTATTTTAACTGCAACTACATCACCACGTTTAAGAGTTGATAATAGTATTAAAATTTGGTATTTTAACGGATCATTAGTTTATTTTAAATCATTTAATGAATTAAATTCTGTTGATTGGAGATTTCAACCATTAGTTGATTTCCCACCAATTACAGTTTCTAAAGTTGATAAAATCGATTGTGAACCTCATTCAAGTGCAATTGAATACCTTGCAAAGCAAAATGCTAAAAAGCAAACAACAGCAACTTCTAAATCAGGTGCTTATAGACCACCACATGCAAGGAAAACTACTAATTTAAATGCAAATTCAAGTACTGGACGTTCATTAGCTGATCTGGCAGAACAAAAACAGAATGGATTTATTGGTAAATCTACCACTATTCCTGGATATTCACCAATTGGATCAACTACAATGTCATTTGCACAATTACAATTACAGCAACAACAACAACAACAGCAGGGGAATAACAGTAGTGAATCAAAGGCAGCACAAAAGAATCGTAAAAAGAGACAAAACAAAAAGGCAGAAAACGGGGAGAAGTCAAATTCTACAGGATCATCCCCTGCACCAGCAACGACTAATGATGAATCTTCGTTAGTAATTGGAGGTGTTGTCTCCTTAGAGGAGAAAAAGATTAGAAACTTGTTAAAGAAACTACGTGCAATTGAAGCATTGAAGGTGAAGCAAGAGAACATGGAGCACTTGGAAGACACACAACTGCTCAAGATCAGCACTGAGGGGGCCGTCCGCAAAGAGCTTGAGTCTCTTGGCTGGAAAGAGTAGTTGCAGTAGTATATAGTATAGTATTATCACCATCACCACTGTGTATAGCTTGTGTATTGTGAACGGTCGATCGACCCCAGAGAAGCGCGCGAACGGGCCAATGAGAAGACAGCGAGAAGCGAGAAGCGAGAGTGAGAGTGAGAAAGAGTGGAAGTGAAGAAGATGGACAGTGGCCGTTGTTGGCGTTTGTGTCCACACTTCTCTGTCTGTCTTACACAACAACCACAATGTTCAGACTCGGTGCTCAACAAGCTGCTCGTGCATCTGCTGCACAGGTTAGATCCTATGCTACTCTTAGAGAGATTGAAATGAGACTTAAGTCCATTAAGAATATTGAAAAAATTACAAAGACTATGAAGATTGTTGCTTCAACTAGATTAAACAAAGCTCAAAAGGCAATGTCCTCTTCTAGACATTACCAAGCTTCTGATCTTGATTTTTTCAAAATTGCTGAAACTGCTGCAAAGGAAGATGCAGAGAAAACTTTAATTATTGCAATCACTTCAGATAAAGGTTTATGTGGTTCAATCCATTCACAAATGGGTAAAAAAGTTAAAGCTGCAATTCAAGAATATCCTTCAGCTGATATCGTTGCTATTGGTGATAAAACTAAAGTTCAAGTTCTTAGAACTAGCCCAGAAAAATTGGTTTTAGCATTCAATGGTGTTGGTAAGGAAACTCCTTCATTTAATGAAGCTTCTTTAATTGTTGATGAAATTTCTAAATTAGGTGATTATGAAAAAATCATTGTTTTATACAATAAATTTACATCTTCTGTCTCATTTGAACCTTCTTCTGCAACAATTTATTCTGAAGCTGCAATTGAAGCTTCAGAAAAATTATCAGTTTTCGATATCGAAGATGATAATGGAACTTCCGCTGTTCTTGCTAAAGTTGCTCTTACTAATGCTGTCTTTGCAGGTATGGCTGAAGGTTACGCTTCAGAAATTTGTGCTAGAAGAAATGCCATGGATAACGCTTCAAAGAATGCAGGTGATATGATCAACAAATACTCTATCTTATACAACAGAACTAGACAAGCAGTTATTACTAATGAATTGGTTGATATTATTACTGGTGCTTCTTCATTAGATTAATCGTGATGTATGATTCATCATCTTTTAAATTATAAGTTATTTACACATTACATTCAGTGCTATTCCAATTATGATGATAAGTACTACCTATTTATTATTTAATGATCCCTTACACGTATCTCTTTCTTTCTCCCCTTAAACACACAACTTAGTAGTCCCCTTACGTAAACAGTACCCCCCTCTCATCAGGCCACCCGGAGATTGCCAGAAACGGTTTTGCACTCTGCTGGAAAGGTAATAATATTCCTACAACGTGACACTCACTTTTTTCCGCACGCCTACCTCCCGGGAACCACGGTGAGACCGGATGCTCCCCGACACACACTCCTATTTAAGGAAACAACACTTCCCAGTTGCCATCATTTCCTCTTTCCTTACTTTACATTGTTTATTATACAATTGTATTCACAACAACAAACTGAAAAAACAAATGTCTTTAGCTAACAAATTATCCGTCAAAGATCTTGCAATCTCTGGTAAGAGAGTCTTTATTAGAGTCGACTTCAATGTCCCATTGGACGGCGACAAAATTACAAACAACCAAAGAATTGTTGCTGCTTTACCTACTATCAAATACGTTCTTGAACAAAAGCCAAAATACGTTGTTCTTGCTTCTCATTTAGGTAGACCAAATGGTGAACCAAACCCAAAGTTCTCACTTGCTCCTGTTGCTAAAGAACTTCAATCTTTACTCGGTAAAGACGTTCTTTTCTTAAACGATTGTGTTGGCCCTGAAGTTGAAGATGCTTGCGCAAAGGCTCCTGAAGGTTCAGTCATCTTACTTGAAAACTTAAGATTCCATATCGAAGAAGAAGGTTCAAGGAAAACTTCTGAAGGTAAGGTCAAGGCAGATAAGGCAGCTGTTGAAAAATTCAGAAAACAATTGACTTCTCTTGCTGACTTATACATTAACGATGCATTCGGTACCGCTCACAGAGCTCACTCTTCAATGGTTGGTTTCGAATTAGAACAAAGAGCTGCAGGTTTCTTAATGGCAAAGGAATTAGAATATTTCTCAAAGGCTTTAGAAAACCCTGTCAGACCATTCCTTGCTATTCTTGGTGGTGCTAAGGTTAGTGATAAGATTCAATTGATTGACAACTTACTCGATAAAGTCGATATGATCATTATTGGTGGTGGTATGGCATTCACTTTCAACAAGGTCATTGCTAATGCTAAGATCGGTCAATCCTTATTCGATGAAGAAGGTGCTAAGATTGTCCCACAATTAATTGAAAAGGCTAAGAAGAATAACGTTAAGATCTACTTACCTGTTGATTTCGTCACTGCTGATAAATTCGCTCCTGATGCAAAGGTCGGTTACGCAACTTTAGAAGAAGGTATCGCTGATGACTTACAAGGTTTAGACAGTGGTGAAAAGACCAACAAAGAATTTGCAGATGCTATTGCTCAAGCAAAGACAATTGTCTGGAACGGCCCTCCAGGTGTTTTCGAATTTGAAAACTTCTCTAAGGGTACCAAATCAATGTTAGATGCTTGTGTTAAATCCGCTCAAGCTGGTAACACCGTCATCATTGGTGGTGGTGATACCGCAACTGTTGCAAAGAAATTCGGCGCTGCTGATAAATTATCACACGTTTCTACTGGTGGTGGTGCATCACTTGAATTGTTGGAAGGTAAAGAGCTACCAGGTGTTGCTTTCTTATCCGATAAGAAATAAACTTCTATACAAACAATTTCTTTCTCCTTATAATATATAAAAAAAAAATCAATTTAATATTATTTTTTACTCTTAATGCATTTCGTACACCAAATCGTTGCAATCTTTGCAGAAAGTGCTTTTTTTATACATCTCGTACCAGTTTCTTCAGAAAGTTTCTCACATAGCATTGTACCGCATCGATGTAAATCATGTGCTTCATTATATGATTCAATAAGTGATTTCGGTGTTGGATATTTATTTTGAATTGCAACCGCTTTATCTAAGGAAACTCCTCTACACGTCATTAGCAATTTCAAATAAATATCTTTAACTCGTAACACTGCAGTTTTCCCCAAAATTGATGCAAATGTACTGTAACTGTAAACAACTTCTTTATCTAAATGTGTCTTCCTCATAGCTTCAATTAACTTTGAATATTGTTGTTGGGTATTTAAATTACGTGGTTCAAGAACTAATAACGTTTTTCCAGTATAGTATTTACTCACTGCATCTGTTATATCATTGATTAATGCAATCGTTTCATCTGCATGTTTAGTCATTTTTGTGTGAAACTTTGAGTATGTTGAATTCATTGCAATGCATGTCTTTATCGAGTCAATATATCTTGAAATATCAGATCCCATCTGCTCTTCAATAATGTAAAATATCCTACTCATACCTGTCCTCTCTAATCTCGATTTTTGCTCCCTAAATCTACCATCCGAAATAGAACTGGCCAAATCATCAAGTCTTTTACGTTCAAAAATAAAATCTAATGCACATTCTTGACCAGTTTTCTTATTAACTGCAATCCATAACCCATCTCCAACAGGTAATGATCGTACATCAATATCAATACCCATATTGCTCAATACTTTACTAAACAAATCACGTTCCTTTCTTGAGAAAACTTCTCTATTATCAAGAACAAACATGGTTTTATAGCTACCTGGTTTCCATACTTGATATTCTGATCGGTTCCTATTGTTAAGGTGAGCAGTATAATCATGTACTGTTCGAAGTGGACTTGACATGATAATATTTTGTTGTGATGTATTGCCAGCAATATCTTTAATCAAACCTCCACGGAATGGACTTGATGTATTCCCCACAGATTCCCTCAATGGTGAAGAACTCGTCATCAACGGATTCCTCCTCTTACTCACACGTACAGACTCGATTTCTCGATCTCGTACAGCAGTGAGAGGTCCTGGATCAGTAACTGCACGTCCGCTAGTTTTAAACAATGCTTCTGCAATCTCTCGGCCTTCTTCAGTTAAAGTGTAATATTTCGGGCTCCCCTCTACCATCACATAATCATTTTTAATAAGCGTATTTACACTGGTCCATGCAGAATAAAAACTTCCCGTTGAAGGATTGGAAACAAACGAATTTGCTGAATATGGTGTCGCATATTTAATAATATCCTCTTTACTCATCCCATCGTGTTTATCATAAAGATATAAAGCAATCAGAATAGCATAACCTCCAGAATTCACCGCAGGTATATACTTCTTCTTCTTCCTTACCGGCTGATCGGTGCTCCCTCGTTTAGTTGGTCGTTTCCTTGATGACGATAAAGGTATATTTTCGTCTTCCCCCTGATCACGGATGCTAATCATTGGATCTGGACCAGCTGTAAAAACAACAGGTTCTTCATATCCAAACTCATCACAGTATGCAGTAAACTTCTTGCTCATGTCTCTTATCAGTTTTTCGCCAAAATATTTAACGTCAGCTAGCTCAGAAGGATGTCTGATCCCACCATCGTACTGTTTAAGTGACTTGATTGCATTTGTGTACGTATGCACCATACGACTCTTGTTCAAATTTGCTTTCTGTTGCTCCGTTGTCAACCATCCCAAAAGAATGTGTTTAATATCTTCTGGAGCCTGCATCAGTTCTGCTGCTGCTTTGAGTAGAAGGTGTTGTGTTTCATGTAAGATGTTGATATTTTCCTTGGAGGCTCAAATTTTACGCGTACAATTCATGTTACATGCATAACATCAAACTTATAATAATAAACACAGGATCAAGACTACTTACAACGGTACTGGTCTTTGATATTTCACTTCTATTCCTAAGTCTTAATTATACTTTACAAAATTCAATATATATAATCATGATCACATTACGCTCGGTCGTCAGTTTATCGCCTTGGTGTAAATACAGCTTCACGCTGATTCTTCTCTTCCTCCATCTGTGCCTTTTTCCATGGATCTTCCTCTTGCTGCTGCTTTTGTTGCTGTTCTGGGGAAAGTCCGGATCTATTGAGCGCATCGACAGCTTGTTCTGCATGAAGTTTGTCCATCTCTTTGTACATGTTCTTTTCAATCTTGTCATCAATAAGCGCCTTATTCCATGCTTGTTCTTGATCCTTGATACTAGCCAAAGCTTGTAATTTCTGCACTCTTTCTTGTTCCTTGATCAATTCCATTGGAGTTGGTGCCTCATGACGTGCATACCGCAACCACTGGGCCCATTGAATAGGAACCTTATCAAAATAGTTGAAGATCAAACTCTCAGGATTAATTGGTTCTACAATCCTTCTCGGACGGGTCTGCTGTCTTTCCAAATAAAACTCCCAGTACGAGTTACCATCTAAATCGTACCCCTTGAAGAATTTCCGACGCAAAGGCAAAGGTAGTGCTCTAAACCGGTGATAAACCTGTTTCCATAACGGGATCTTATCGTATAGACGGCGTAATTGTGGATGCATTTTGCTCGTGTGTACCCTTGGCCAGGTTTCAGTGTCCCGAAAGTTGCCGTTCTTCACTGAAAGTAGAGTGAAAAAGAAAGTCTCTCTGCGACAAAAACCGGTGTCGTGGTTTTCTTTCGCTCAGGGTTTTGTCTCATCGCAAGGTCGATCGGCGATTTTGGGGCCCTTGTGTTGACGACACAGGGAACCCAGTTCTTGCTTGATCCCAGATAAATCCCAGGCTATAGAAGTTGTATAATAGGTACATGGATTTCTTAATCAATATAGCAGGTATTGTAGACTATACTGAACGTGAAAAACAAGGGTTTAATCTTTCCTCTATAAATAGATGCGATTTCACAATAAATCAATGCAGGAACATACCTCGTTCAGTTGAAAAATTCCCTGTCAAATCAACTCGTTGATCAAAAACTTAACAAACATAAAATCATTGAAATATCCGTTTCATGTCTAATCATATTTTCCCGCATGTTTGCATTTAGACTTTTCACTTTTGTTGTTTCCCTTTTGCTCCCTTTGACGTTGTCTTATGGCCAGAAAGATCCCCGATTTACCCTTTTCACCCTCTGCAGAAATTCTGATCTTAACGAAATGGCAGAGACCATTCTAAATTATAATCTGCGAGTTGAAAACATTAGTAATTACGACTGGGTTTTTCTTAATGACCAACCTTTCAGTCCTGAATTTGAGAAACTTATTAGTTCAATAGTTCAGGGACGAGCAAGATTTGGCATTGTGGACCCTGCAATTTGGAATATACCCAGTCATATAGATCAGGATCAAATGAAATTTAATATTGAACAAGCTCTCAACGATGAAGATGGCCCATATCCTTATGCAGATTCGATTACGTATCGTAATATGTGCAGATTTATGTCTGGTGGGTTCCAATGGCATCCTTTGATGCTAGAATACACTCATTTTTGGCGTGTAGAGCCGGGTGTAAAACTTTATTGTGATACTGAAATAGTTATTGAAGACTATGCATTTACCATAAGCATGATTGAATATCCTAAAACCGTCACTACTCTTATGGATTCTGTCATAGAAGGCCTTGAAAGTCTCGGTTTACAGCATTTACTTTCACCAGATTCAGATAACCTATCTGAATTTGTATTTGATTCTTCCAGAGGATATACCTTGTGTCATTTCTGGACAAACTTTGAAATTGGTAGCTTGGATCTCCTTCGTAGCGACACTTACAAAGCTTTATTTGATTTCTTGGACCGTAAAGGTGGCTTCTACTATGAAAGATGGGGGGATGCACCAGTGAGGACCATTCTACTATCCTTATTATTGAAAAAGGGTGAGATCAAAAGACTCAAAGACTGGGCGTATTTCCATCCACCATACACACAGTGTCCTCAACAGGAATCCCTTGATTTAGTGTGCGGGAAACGGTGTACGTGCGATCCGCAACAAGATTTCACCAACGTCTGGTTTTCTTGCGCATCCTGGTTTGACGCATGCAACGCACACTAGACCAGCTGTTCCGAAAGGTTAAGAGTGAAGTAGTGTCTTGCCCAATATGTTTGGAAAATATTGGTTGGTTGAAAGGTGATAAAAGAGATGTTCACGTTAATCGATGTATGGAGGAAAAATTTGAAATTAACAATACTATCACTGTTATTAACAAAACAACACAAGAATACATTTATTCACCTACTACGATCGTGAAAGAGGAGGTTAATGATGAAGTTGACCTACCATCTTTGAAAAAACAAAAAACCAAATCTTCAACGCCATCAGCAAAAACTGGAGCTACAAATAGGAAAGTCCGAGAAAAGAAACCTATACCAGATCATAAATTATTACGTTTTGGAGATGTTATTATTGCTGTCGACGCTTTCTGTTATGCACATCGAGAAGATGTGAGTTATTATGTGCTTACACATTTCCATTCTGATCATTATGGTGGATTATGCAAATCATGGAGTGGCGGCAAAATCATTTGCACCCCTATAACAAGCAAATTGATGCAATTCACATATAAGTTCCCAACTGAAAACATTATTGAAATTGATCCAAATGGATCCGTCAATATCGAAAACGTAAATATTAGATTTATCGATGCATACCACTGTCCTGGGGCTGGTGTTTTCATAATGGAAGGAAATGGTCGTAAAATAATCCACTGCGGAGACTTCAGGGCTAGTGATGAAGTGATAGAAAAACTTAGCTATCAGGAATGGGACGCAGTATATCTTGACAATACTTATGATAACCCGAAATATATTTTCCCTTCTCAAGAAACAGTTATTGAAGAATGTTCCGAATGGATAGTAGCCAAATGTAATGAGAAACCAACGCAAAGACGAATATGTGAAGTTGACCCACAACCATATCTTGTAATTGTTGGAACTTACGGTATTGGTAAGGAAAAAGTTGCTATTGGAGTTGCCAAAGCACTAAAAACTAAAATTTATGCTTCCGATAAAAAGCGAGAGAAACTGGCTCTTTACGATTGGAAAGAACTTGATGAATTACTTTCAGATAATCCATTAGAATGTGGAGTTCATATGGTTTCTATGGGACAAACAACTATTGAAGGTGCAAAAGCATATTGGAAACCACTTTCTAAAAACTACAGAGGAGTTATTAGTATTCATGCTACAGGTTGGGATTGGGCACGTGGACGACCACCTTCAGCAAAGACAAGAGACCCTGATGTTTTCAAAAAAACAATTCCTTATTCAGAACATTCCTCATACGAAGAGTTGTCGAAATTTAGATCCACTATAATTGCCAAAGAATGGATTAACACTGTAAACTTCATAAAACCTTAATTGGGCATAGCCTAGAATTTATAAATTATAATTTTATACCCTTAAATCAATTGCATAAATATATATATCTTAACTGGATAACCCCCTAGCACCACCAAACAACGTTGTTCTAACTCCGGTTGTGACTAGTCAGTTTGTTACTCGTAATATTCTGGACTACGCGCAGGGATTTTTTCCGACCTCTTCGACTTTTGGTGTGCATTCTGTTTTTTTTTTATTTTTATGTCAATATTCACAAACCGACTTTCCCAGAATACTCTTCCTTTTGCCATCTAAGATTCCACCACTCAAGATAAGATGGATATCAGTTCACTTTTGCAAAATGCCATTCTTAACCCCAATCAAGCTGTACGTGCTGATGCAGAAGCACAGTTATCTAAACTAGCTGAAGATAACTGGCTTAACTATATCGGTCTGCAAATTGAGTTATTGGCAAATGAGAATGTTCAGACTGAAATTAGAATGTTAGCTGGTCTTAACGTTAAAAACCAGCTTACGTCTAAGGACAAGGCAAAAAAGCAATTACAGGCACAAAGATGGATCACTCAAATTGACGATGCTACTAAATTACAATTTAAGCAACAAGCGTTAAACACTCTTTTGTCTCCAGACGAGAGAGTTGCTAATCAGGCTGCTTCATTAGTTGCAGCAATTGCAGAAATTGAATTGCCAAATGATCAATGGCCGGATTTAATAGATACAATTGTTGAAAATACCAAGCCTGAAAAGCCTGAAAATGTAAAGAGAGCATCATTATTGACAATCGGTTACATCTGTGAATCTATTGACCCTAATACCAACATTGCGGCAACTTACTCTAATGGTATTCTTATTGCTATTGTTCAAGGTGCACAATCCACAGAAGAATCCATTGTAGTAAGGAGAACCGCCCTCAGTGCATTGGTTAATTCCCTTGAATTCGTTGAAGCTAATTTTCAAAGAGAAGGTGAAAGAAACTATATTATGCAAGTTATCTGTGAGGCAACTACATCCCCTGATACCAAACTACAAGCTATATCTTTTGGTGCATTAGCTAAAGTTATGAACTTATACTACGACTATATGGGCGTTTACATGGAAAAAGCATTATATTCTTTAACTGTTCAAGGTATGAAATCTACCGATGAAGCTGTTGCTTGCATGGCTGTTGAATTTTGGTCTACTGTTTGTGAAGTTGAATTGGAGATAAGTTTAAACAGAGAAGAGTTGAATGACGAATCTTTAGTATCATACAATTTTGCTTTAATTGCCATCTCTGATGTTTTGCCAGTTCTTCTTGAATTGTTAACCAAACAAAATGATGACTTTGAAGATGATACTTGGTCTATTTCTATGGCTGCTGCAGCATGTCTTCAATTATTTGCACAAGATACCGGAGACTATGTTGTCCAGCCAACGCTTCAATTCTTCGCACAGAATATTGGGTCAGATAATTGGAGAAACAGAGAAGCAGCAGTCATGGCATTTGGATCTATTCTTGATGGACCAAACAAGAATGAACTCAAAGTATTGATTCCTCAAGCTTTAGTTCCAATCTTCAACTTAATCAATGACCCTGAATTGCAAGTTAAGGAAACCGTGTCATGGTGTTTAGGTAGAATTACAGAGTTAGTTATTGAATCAATTGACGATCACACTATGCTTCCAAAATTAGTTGAATCATTGATTAATGGTTTGAATGATCATCCTAAAGTTGCTACCAATTGCTGTTGGTCATTAATCAATCTCTTTGAACAAAAGGATATATCTAATTACTTATCATCAATTATACCAGCATTAGTTCAATTATCTGCAAAGTCAGATAATGAACACTCTTCAAGAACCTCTGCATACGAAACTCTTTCATCATTTGTTTTATCCAGTTCCGATGACGAATTACAATTGATTGGGCAACTTGCTCCTGAAATAATGAGTAGGTTAGACAACACCATAAAGATTCAATTAAACTTCCAATCAGGTTCTCTTTCTTTGAACGCAGAAGATAAAGCTTTATTAGAAGAATTACAATCTAATATCATCTCTCTTTTGACTAATATAATTAGAAGAGTTGGAGAAGCAATTGCAGACTCTGCTGATAATTTGATGACCAAATTTCTTGAATTACTTCAAATTCAAACAGCAGATTCTGTTATCGAGGAAGATATCTTCATGGCAATTTCTGCTATTGCTAACTCTATCACAACTTCATTTGAAAAATACATGCCAACATTTTTACCATTCTTGACTAAAGCATTAGAAACAACAGAAACAACTCTATGTCAAGCTGCAATTGGATTGATAGTCGATATCTGTCATGCATTAGGCCCATCATTCATTCCATACTGTCAAGGATTTATGACAATATTAGGAAATATCATTACCAACACACAAGTACCAAAAGAATTGAAACCAATTATTTTATCTTGTTTTGGTGATATTGCATCTTCGATCGGTTCTGAATTTATTCAATACTTACCAGCAGTCATGGACATTTGCCTGAGTGCACAAACCAGTGAACCTTATGATCAATCAGTTGAAGCCGAAGAATATCAATTGCTTTTACAAGAATCCGTATTGAATACTTACGTGGGTATAGTTGCAGGTATGAGTTCAAGTCCAGAAGCACTTGCACCATACTTAGCACAAATATTCAACTTCTTAACTCAAATTTACGGTAATAATGTATTATGCAACAATGATGAAGTTTGTCGTGCAGCTGTTGGTATGATTGGTGATTTAGCACAATTATACTGTGATCAAAAAGTTGAATATTTTGCACAACCATGGGTTACCGATTTCTTGAAAAGAGCAAAAGATTCAAGATACTCAAAGAAAACAAGAGATGTTGCTAAATGGGCCAGAGAACAACAAAAACGTGCTGGTGCAATATAATTTCCACATTCCTCCTTTCTCCTTTAATAATAATGATGTTTTTTTTTACTTTATCTACATACTTTTTTTAAAGACTCTCACTTTTTTTAACCTTTCTCCCTCTTTTAATATCCTTTCTATTCTAATTTTAGTTTTTCCCCATCTCATTTTTTTCTAAACTTATTCCAATCATTTTTTCTACTTCATTAAGTCATTTTTATTACATCAAACAATTTATAGATCATTCACTTGTATACTAATTGATAATATACGAAGCATTTTCATTGTAATTAAGTACACGTATGCAGAAAAGCGGACATTTTAATAGCGCTATTGTCAACGCGGCGGTTATTTGCGGACTTTTAACCGGCGTTATGATTGCGGGGTACCTACATACAGTATTTAAACTAGTAGTACATCGCAATTTTCATAGACTCTGAATTGCACTTGCTCTTTCACTAACAATAAAATGTCACAGTTTTCAGACTCCGATTTTGATAGTAAGCTTTACGATCTTCATAGACCATCATACCCACCAAAATTCATCTCTTACATTATTGATAAATGTGTTCCAAAGGAGAAAGAATATGTTACAATTGTGGACCTTGGATCAGGACCTGGGACTGCACTTTCTACTTTGCTAGACCTCCTTGAAGAAGAGACAGAGAAGGGTGAATTGAAAGTCAAGAAGTTTACCATTTGGGCAACAGATATCAGTAAAGTAATGGTTGAACAAGCAAAGCAAAAGCTTTCCAAGTATTCTGACAATGAAATGTTTGAACTTAATTTTGCAGTCTGTGAAGGAGAAGCAGTAGATTCAATTGTTGACAGTGTTGATTTGGTTTTGGCAGCTGAATGTGCGCATTGGCTTAATGTTGAGAAGTGGATAGCTTCAATAAAAAAAGTTTGTCATGGTTTTCTTGTATATTGGGGTTACGTTGATCCAGTATTTGTTGACCATCCAGATTTGAACGAATTTTACGATAATTTTGTTTATGATAAGGGTGAATTTGGTAAGTATTGGAATCAACCTGGAAGAAATATTTTGAGATCTTGCTTCAAGGAGATCAATGAACGTATGGAGAAAGAGTTTAAATGTGAGACTGTTTATCGTAATCCGATAACCGGAGTTGGAGAAGAAAGTCCATTTAGAATTGTGCAGCATGTCAAAGTGAAGGACTTTGTTACATATGTGGATACATGGAGTGCATCATTTAGTTGGAATTCAACACATAAACCTGAAGAAAAGGTAAGCTTGCTATTCTATAAAGGATTACAAGAACGTGGATTTCAATATGAAGATTTACTTAATATTGAAATGAAAACAGTTTACTGCATTGTTGAGATTCCTTGATAAAGGTTTATCTGATATATTCTAATTAATTAGTACTTTGGTATCACGATAATAAGCAATTACTAGATTTCTTAATAAATTACACGTATCAAAACAGGGTAGATATTATATTATATAATTTATTCAGCCTTACCACCCTTTCTGGAGATGAGGTTCTTTCTGTCCTTGTCTAAGTGTAACTTGGTGATAACAACGTTAGATGGGTGGATGTTTAATGGGACGGATGCACCGTTAGATTTTTCCTTGGTTAATTTTTCAAGTTGGATTGCAAACTTTAATCTGTAAACAGAGGAGATGGTACCTTCTTGACCCTTCTTGGAACCTCTGACAATTAAGACTTGGTCTTCCTTTCTGATTGGCATGGACTTGACACCGTATTGTTCTCTTAATTCCTTAGAGAGTGGTGCAGACATCATGACTCTTCTTGCAGAAGATGGAGCATTGAAGTATGCCTTTCTGGATTTAGATCTAGAAGATGAAACGTCTGTTAGAAAATAAATAGTATGTTAGTAAACTGTTTATTATATATTCCATTGATTATGATAAGTTCTATAATTCTTCATATATCTTGATAAATAACTGTTTTATTCGACTGTTGGAGTATTAAGAACACATTTCAAACATTTAATGGTGTAAAATTGCATTAATTATGCTTGCAATATCAATTTATTCAACATTATAATTAGAATCAGATTTTAAAATAGATTTGTGCTTGAAGTTTTGAATAAATCATGTAGTGAATCGTATCATAATCTTAGTTGTTGTATCTGTACATACCCTTTGAAACCTTAGCCATTTTTGTGTTGATCTCTAGCTTTAGATATAATGTTAAATTCCGTTCAATATTGACTGAAATTTGGTATTTTTTCTTCACTATACCAGATTGTGGTTGTCCTCACAGTGAGCAGTGAGCGAGAATCCCCCGAGGAGGCTCTACTTCCAGAATCGGGACTTCTGTGACTGTGTTTCGCGCAGTTGGGAAAATTTCCAGAGGGCGTGGGGTGCGCGGGGCATAAAATTGTAAACCCCGTTGGGTGGCACGTGATGCGTTGTCAAACCCTTTTGATATTTTTCCGTTTTTTTATTTTCCCGTTTTTTTGTTAAAACCGAAAAAAACGAAAAAGAAAAATAAAGGAAATTGCTAAAATTGCAGAAAATAACAAATCTAAAAAATAACGACGCGTTTTGTTTTTTTATTTACGCGTCCTACTTTGATTTGTAAGTTAACGTAGATTCAAATTTGCCGCTTGTATCTTTTTCGTGTCTTGTTTTGTATCTGGCGTTTCCTGTTTCTTAATCTACTTTCTTCTCTTTCTTACTTTCTCCCCCTTTCTTTACTCTTTCCCTTTAATCAACTACGACTTTCATCAATACAAATCATATATTAGAATGAACGTTATTAAAAGAGATGGTCGCAGAGTTCCTGTGCAATTTGACAAGATATCCTCAAGATTAGAGAAATTAGCTTATGGTTTAGATACAAAGCACGTTCATCCAAGTGCTATTACTCAAAAAATTATCTCTGGTGTTTATGATGGTGTTACAACTGTTGAATTGGATAATTTAGCTGCTGAAACTGCTGCTTATATGACAACTATTCATCCAGATTATGCAACTCTAGCTGCTAGAGTTGCAATTTCTAATTTACAAAAGCAAACAACTAAGAAATTTTCTGAAGTTATTGATAAATTATACAAATATGTTAATCCAAAAACTGGTAAAATTGCATCAATGATTTCTAAGGAAACTTGGGAAATTGTTCAAAAGCATGCTGATATTTTAGATAATGCAATCCATTATGACAGAGATTTTAACTATAACTATTTTGGATTTAAGACTCTGGAAAGATCATATTTATTAAGAATTGACGGTAAAATTGCTGAAAGACCACAACATTTAATTATGAGAGTTGCAATCGGTATTCATGGTGAAGATATTGAAGCTGCAATTGAAACTTATAATTATATGTCTAAAAGATATTTCACGCATGCATCACCAACATTATTTAATGCAGGTACACCAAATAATCAAATGTCATCATGTTTCCTTGTTGCAATGAAGGATGATTCAATTGATGGTATTTACGATACTTTAAAGCAATGTGCACAAATTTCCAAAACTGCTGGTGGTATTGGTTTACATATTCATGATATTAGAGCAACAGGTTCATATATTGCAGGTACTAATGGTACCTCTAATGGTATTATTCCAATGATTAGAGTTTTCAATAATACTGCAAGATATGTTGATCAAGGTGGTAATAAAAGACCTGGTGCATTTGCAATTTATCTTGAACCATGGCATGCAGATATTTTTGATTTTATTGATATTAGAAAGAATCATGGTAAGGAAGAAATTAGAGCAAGAGATTTATTCCCAGCTCTTTGGATTCCTGATTTATTTATGAAAAGAGTTGAAGCTAATGGTGATTGGACATTATTTTCACCAAGTGAAGCACCTGGTTTATCAGATGTTTATGGTGATGAATTTGAAGAATTATATACTAAATATGAAAGAGAAGGTAGAGGTAGAAAGAGTATTAAAGCACAAAAATTATGGTATTCAATTTTAGAAGCACAAACTGAAACTGGTACACCATTTATGCTTTACAAAGATGCATGTAACAAGAAATCTAATCAACAAAATTTAGGTATTATTAAATCATCTAATTTATGTTGTGAAATTGTTGAATATTCATCATCTGATGAAGTTGCAGTTTGTAATTTAGCATCTGTTGCATTACCAGCATTTGTTGAAAGTGATGAAACTACATGTTGGTATAATTTTGAAAGACTGCATGAAATTGTTAAAGTTGTTGCAAAGAATTTAAATAAAATTATTGATAAAAATTATTATCCAGTTCCTGAAGCAAGAAGATCTAATATGCGTAATAGACCAATTGCAGTTGGTGTTCAAGGTTTAGCTGATGCATTTATGATGTTAAGATTACCATTTGATTCACCTGAAGCAAGAGAATTAAATACTAAAATTTTTGAAACAATTTATCATGCAGCATTAGAAGCATCTATTGAATTATCAATTAAGGAAGGACCATATGAAACATTTGAAAATTCACCAGCATCTCAAGGTTTATTACAATTTGATCTTTGGGGTAAGAAACCAACTGATCTTTGGGATTGGGATAGTTTAAAGGAGAGAATTAAGAAGCATGGATTAAGAAATTCTTTATTAGTTGCACCAATGCCAACTGCATCAACTTCACAAATTTTAGGTTATAATGAATGTTTTGAACCATATACTTCTAATATTTATTCAAGAAGAGTTTTAGCAGGAGAATTTCAAATTGTTAATCCATATATGCTTAAAGATTTAGTTGATCTGGGATTATGGAGTGATTCAATGAAGAATCATATTATTTCAGATAATGGATCAATTCAAAATTTACCAAATATTCCACAAGAGATTAAAGATATTTATAAGACTGTTTGGGAAATTAGTCAAAAATCAATTATTGATATGGCAGCTGATAGAGGTGCATATATTGATCAATCACAATCAATGAATATTCATTTAAAGAATCCAACAATGGGTAAATTAACGAGTATGCATTTTTATGGTTGGAAGAAAGGATTAAAGACAGGTATGTATTATTTAAGAACACAAGCAGCAGCTGCTGCAATTCAATTTACTGTTGATCAAGATTCTGCACTTTCAGCTGGTGAAGCACAAGCATTATTAAATACAATTAATTTTAAGAAATATATTGCACGTAAAACAAGTGAAGTTGAAGATGTTAAAGTTGCAGTTCCAATTAAGAATAACAAAATTACTGAAACTTTTAAGAAATTACAACTTAATGATGAAATTCCTGTAATTCCAAAGGAAGAGGTGAAAGAAGATGAAGAAGTTGAAGTTAAAGTTAAAGTTGAATCAACACCTGAACCAACTTTAAGTTCAGTTAATAGTGCAGGTACTAATGAAACTGGAGAAAGTGAAGAAACTGAAGTTGATATCTACAATTCCAAAGTAATTGCATGTGCAATTGATAATCCAGAAGCATGTACCATGTGTTCTGGTTGAAAGTAGTGAGTGAGTAAGTGAGTAGTAGTAATTAGTTTGCGTTTTGATTTCATTGTACATGTGTATTTTAAAGCTTTAATTAGAAACAACGCGAGAATTGGAAAAATGTTGAGTGGCGAGTAAATAAGAAGGTAATTTGCCAGATTCCCGCTCGCTGCAATGAGGAAACAAGTGTTTGTTTATTTGCATTGCTTTCCCGCTTGATTCCTTGTGCGTATTACGTGATAACTTGAAGGTATAAAGATGTCTGATAAGCTCAGTCCAGAACAAATTGAAGAATTTAAGGAAGCCTTTTCCATTTTCGATAAGAATGGAGATGGTAAGATAAGTCCAAGTGAACTTGGTACAGTTATGCGTGCACTTGGACAAAATCCTACACAACAAGAACTCAATGATTTAGTCAATGAAATTGATTCGAATGGTAATTCAATGATTGAATTTAGTGAATTTTTAACAATGATGGCTAGACAAATCAAGGAACAAGACGTGGAGGCAGAAATTTTGGAAGCTTTCAAAGTTTTCGATTCTGATGGTGATGGTAAGATTTCACAAACTGAATTGGTAAGAGTTTTGACAACAATTGGTGAGAAACTTACTGATGCAGAAGCTAAACAAATGTTAGAAGCTGCAGATACTGATTCTGATGGTCAAATTGATATTGAAGAGTTTGCCAGAATTTTAAAGGGTAAATAAGGGGAATTTTTTTTAACTAATACCCAAAATTAGTAGTATATTAAGATATAGTTTAATGGATTTTTTTTTTAAAAAAAAAGAGAAACTTTTACTTGTACAGGATATAGAAGAATTTTTTTAAAAAAAAAATTCATGCAGAAGCAGTACCAACTCTTTGACCTTCTTCATAAATTGGTAATTGAATGATATTATCCTTATAACGCGTATCAGCGACATCTGATTCCCAAGTCCAAATAAAGTATTCATGAGGGAAGATTGATTCAATTGCGGATTTAAATAATTGTAATGATTCAATTTTGTTTAAGATTTGGAAAGGTGGGATTGTAATAAGGGCGAATATTCCATTATGAATTAATATACCAATAATAATTGAAATAAGATGACCAAGGAAAGAAGAATTTGGAACTAAAACTGCAGAAATGACAAGGTAAATTAAAGGTATAAGAACTGTTGGTATTGAATATGCAAATATTTGAGTATTTGGATAAGATTGTGATTTTTTACAAGATGAAACTGTTAAAAATGCAAAAACGAATCCTGAAGAACCTAAAATCAAAGTATCTAAAGCTAATTTAGATTCTAAAGATAGTTGAATCAAAATATAAGTAGTTATACTGTAAGCAATTGCAGTTACAGCACCTAAAGTATTAACAACAATTGCAGTATGAAGTGAACCATGAGAGACTTCGAATTCTGCCAATGGAGAATATAAAACAATTAAATTAAAGAAAAGGTGTAAGAAATTAGCATGAACTAATGGGTAAGTATTTAATCTGTGTAACTCCTTTGCAAATAGTAAATTTGGAGATAATGCCCAAGATTGAAGTAATGATGTATTAATATGAGAGAAAAAATATGCGAAAATGAGGAACAAAACAATTCCTGTTGTAATCACAGGGTATGGAGGTTGAGGCAGCATTGGTACCACATGTTGAAGGTAGACCTGTGCATGTGAGATCATTGTATGTTGTTTGAAGAAAGAACTACTCTTCCACTTCCTCTTTCTCTTTCTCTTTCTCTTTCTCTTCACCCATTTCAGCGCGTCTCAGTTTTGCAACTCTTGCCACGAGTTCTTCGTACGCTCTCCGTGCTGCCCGCAGCTCTTCCGCCAGCGCAAAGTCGTACGGCTCTACGGGGACAGTGCTGTTGTCGTTGTTGTTATCGTCGTCATCGTCCGCGTGGTCGTCTTCAACAACGGTGTTCCTCTCCACGCTGTCCATCACACGGTCCACAAACGTGTCCACGACAGCTGTTGTCGCGTGCGTGTCTGCAGCGTCGTACTCTTCACCAGCAGTGCCAAGCTGCAGCTGGTCCTGGGCGTGTCGCCGCAAGGCGACACCAATCCCGTCCAACTGCTGTCTTCTCACACGCATCCGACGGTCCTCATTAGGAACTGCCAGGGTGTGTGCATCCATTGCAGCCTCTCTCTTGTCCATCGTTGTTTGTACACACAGTGAAGTTGTATCATACTGTATTGTAATTTTTCGCGCTGGTTCTGTTGCTCTTTTATTTTTGCTAGCAGACCTCTTTTGGCTGCACTGAGAGGAAGAGAGACACATAGACGCCAATCTGCTGGTGTGACACTCTGTTCCATTGACTGCTTCTTCTAATCACACAGTTATCACTAACAATGCCTCTTTCTGATGATGTGTATGCTCCTGCATTTGCTCCATTCTTAGGGTTTGCTGGTTGCACTTTCGCCTTGGTCTTTTCATGTCTCGGGGCTGCAATAGGTACAGCCAAATCAGGTATCGGTATTGCAGGTATTGGTACTTTCAAACCTGAACTTATCATGCGTTCATTGATCCCAGTTGTTATGTCCGGTATCTTATCTGTTTATGGTTTGGTGGTGGCAGTTTTAATTGCTGGTGGTTTATCCCCAGATGGTACTTACACCCTTTATAATGGGTTCTTACATTTATCTTGTGGTTTAAGTGTTGGATTGGCTTGTTTAGCAAGTGGTTATTCAATCGGTATAGTAGGTGATGAAGGTGTAAGACAATTCATGCATCAACCAAGATTGTTTGTTGGTATTGTCCTTATATTGATTTTCGCTGAAGTTTTGGGTTTATACGGTATGATTATTGGTTTAATCTTAAATACAAAAGGTTCTGCTTAAAAAACAAAATAATAGTTTTTGTATACATACTACCATTTTAAAAGAGAGATAAAGATTGGTTTTTTTTTATTTTTATTTTACTTCATTTCGATATCAACCTCTTCGTTAAATTTAACATTACCTTCATCATCAATATAATTAGATTCATTTTCTTGTAAATATGAAACACTTCTTGATGAATCTAAAAATAATAAATAACTTCTCTTAATATCATCAATTTCAATAATCTCACTTCTTCTCTTTAAACTTACTAAATTGGAAACACTAATTAAATTACTTGCATAACGTAATGAAGTTTCAACTCCAATTTTAGTTAATAATTGTAATGCATCATCCTTAATTTCAACTTCTTCCTCGTCACAACGAATCTTTAAAATTTGTGAAATTTCATCCTCATTATAATTATCAGTTTTAATAATAATCGTTCTATCAAGTAAATCTAATGGTAATCCATGTGGTGATTTATAATTGGTACCTCTAGTCTTGGAAATTCCTCTATTAGTTGCCATAATAACAATTGGACTAAATTCATCCTCTAATAGTCTATTAATAAATGAAAAACATTCAATATCTAACATATGAACTTCATCAATAAATAAAACTCCTGGTATTATCTCTGCTTTACCTTCTTCCTTCCATTCACCAACTTTTAAATTAATTTGATCTCTAACTTCACTCCTAATTTCACCTGTATCACCACTGAAAAGTGCTAAAAATCCTTGTTGTCTTGAATTAATAACATCAATCTCATGAAGTGAAACAGTATGTAAAACTTCTTTACGTACTTGTAATTCTCCTTCTGGGCATGAAACAAATTTAGTATCTGCACCCATTGCATCATAATCTCTTGCTCTAGTATATGATCTACCTAATTTAGTAATCTTACCATTGGCTTTATCAATTGATATAACATCACCTGCAATAATCTTTTCCTTACTTAATTCATCAATCATCTTATTACCTAATTCATAAATTGTTTCCATATCAGTAGTTCTAATTGTAATCTTACCCTGTTTATGACCACCAGTTAATGATCTATCAATTTGAATCTCAACAACTTCACCTTCAATAACTTCCGTTTCTTCCTTAATTCTAATACCAATACTTTTACGGAAAACTTGTGTTAAACTTTCAGTTTTACTCATCTCTTTACTGAAAATTTCACTTGCTGTAATTGCAGTAAATGGTACATCCTTACCTAAATTTTGTGATAATCCCATTGCTAATGCTGTCTTACCTGTACTTGGTGGTCCAGCAATTAATATAGCTCGACCTGCAATCTTACCTTGTTCAATCATTTTAACAACAACACCTAATGCCTTACGTGCTTGTAATTGTCCAACCATACCTTGACTTGCCTCCCTTGGCTGTAAATGATCATCCAATCCTAATCCACTTATATGTGAATGAGATGCAATAAGAGCTAAATTGTTGCTACTAGTAGATACTCCTTCTCCAGCACTTGTTGCAATAGACATTGTTAACTTTTGTATCGTTTATTCAAAGGAAGATTGTTGTTATAATATTTATACATGGCGAAAACTTCAGTTCAACTTTTTTTCGCAACAAAATCACATTTTCACTTTTTAAATTGCCAATGCAAACGACGCTTTGTTCATTCTGTACAACCATAACCACTGCAATACATGAATCGTATATATATGTTTGAGTATTAAAAGGTAGAAAAGATGGAATTTTATGGAAGTTTTCTTTCTTTATCATTTATCTTTTCAAACTATTCATCTAATAAACTATACACTTGGTAAACGCAGAAATGAATCGTATAAACAAATGTATGTTATTCTACAGAATATTGATAAGAATCTGTCAGATTTGTTACGTTGTATATGACTCGTCTTCCAGGTTGCGTTGTGTCCTATGTTGCACCTCGTTCCTGTTCCTGATTTCACGATCGGAAACGTGCCCTGAAATTTAACACATCATTCATAACTGAGACTCCGTTGATTAGCAATACCCTCTTTTTCCCCTCCCTAAAGACAATCTAAACCTTCAACAAACATGAGCACGCCGTCACAACGTCCTCCACAATCCTATCAAAACAAAGGTCCTCCAGAAGGATGGAACGACTGTCCTATAGCTCCATCAAATGTAATAAAACCAAAAAGAAGACCAGTGCATCTTAGTCACCTTGACCTTCTCAACGGCACATCACCTACCCCTAGTCCAACACCTTCATCAACATCAATATCTACTACTCTTTACAAATCACCAACACCACCAACACCACCAACGCCGCCAACGCCGCCTAAAATTGCCAAATGATTTCTATATACAGTTCTATAAATTCATCTATACCTGAAAAAAAAAAGCAAGCTTTACCATCCTTTAGGTCCATTTTCAAGGTCTTTCACTAGAACGTCCTTTGCAGCATTAAGTTTCATTGCTACATATCTGCTTCCGCCCTTGTCCGGGTGGTTTAACATCATAAGTCGCCTATGGTTACGTTTCACATCTTCAAGTGTCACACGGCCTTCTAAACCTAGCACATGTGATGCTTCTTCGTAATCCATCTTATCTTGAAACCCACCGTGAAGCATACGGTCATCCAGTTCATGAAACCGACGCCAGTATATGTTGTCTTGTGGCCAATACTTTGCTTTTGGGATGTAAATTCCGTTTAAGCGGGCAATATCAGCAGCTGTCAGTCTCCGACATCGTACTACTGTTTTATACGTAGCTTCAGCTGTTAAAGCGGCTATTGTTACACCAAGACCTATTATTATTGGCAGAACCATTGTGTGTTTAATGTGGGGGGATACGCAAGAAAAGGGGTTTACCTGCGGTGAGTGAGATTTGTAAAATTAGAATGTACATAACTCTACTTGTGGCTAGAATTACAAAGCATGCAAGAATGGGAAGTACGTACATGTGTCACCCTGACTGTGGTTATAAATATAGTTGCTCTAATACAGAAACTGATTGATTTTAGATTAAAGGGTCGGTGAAGAGTTTAATGACAGTTTAGCTTCATTTACGGATGTATTGGTCGTCCTGATGTACAAGCTGAGCCACCTTTTGTTAATGAGATGGAAAAAACTGGACTTTTTCCAAGTTTCAAAACACGTTTTGCAAGTACCTGAACCAACACACGAGCAATGAATAACACGATTCAACTACTTCTTTGTGTCCTTGCCATATACACATCATTTATTTCATGGTCATATTTTCAGGAGAAACTTGTATCAACTGATTACGGGACTAATGCATTTTTTCATGCACCGTTAGTTATAAACATTACACAATCGCTTTTGTGCATTGTTACGGGGACAATATATCTTTATACAAAGACCAAAAACGACCTTAATATTCCATTTATACCAAAGTTTACAAAACGGTCAATTTTACTACTCTATGCGATTTCCATTTCACAGTCGATATCTGCACCATTGTCGTATCAATCACTTGATCATGTGGACTACGTTCTTTATTTGCTTGCCAAATCATGCAAACTAATTCCTGTAATGTTTGTTCATTACATTCTCTTTGGAACGCGGTATCCATTGCAAAAGTATGCAGTTGCAATAATCATCACATTAGGTGTTGGAATTTTCACAATCGATGGAATGAAATCTGGTGTGAAAAGTCCTGGTGAAGACGGTAATATTGTGCTCGGTATTGCTATGTTGTGTGGATCACTTTTACTTGATGGATTTATGAATTCTGCACAGGATGTTTTATTCAAATCAACGGCTTCAATGACTGGTGCACACCTTATGGTATTGTTGAATCTATTTACAATGATCAATCTCACTGTTTACAGTATTTTATTCACTAATCAAATCAGAAATATTTTTGAATTTGTTGTTGTTAATGGATCTGAATGTCTATATGATTTGTTCAAGTTTAGCCTGTGTGGAGCACTAGGACAGATTTTCATATTTATCACACTTGAAAAATTCAGTTCTGTTGTACTCGTTACTGTTACTGTTACACGTAAAATGTTGAGCATGGCTGTATCAGTTCTTCTGTTTGGCCATGTGCTCACTATAAAACAGTGGTTTGGACTGATACTGGTTTTCCTTGGAGTAATTATGGAAAGTGTTATTAAAATTTTCAGCAAAAAGAGGAATGTAGAGGTAAAGGTAAAGGGAAAGGTGAAGGAAAAGAAGATTTGAAATACAAGTATTCTTTTTTAATTCTTTCTATATAGTAATATATAAAATATGCTATGAGAATGCTAAGTTTATCTATGTGCGAGTTGAAGCAAACATTTGGCAGCAGCGGTTGAAGAAGGCGTGCATAAAAGCCTTTCTCTTGTTGGTGAGGAGAACAGCCTTGTGGAATCTTCTTCCTCTTCTTCTTCTTCTTCTTCTTCGGCTATACATTTTTTAGAAGGTTTGTCATTTGAAATAATTTTCTTATTATCGTTATTGATGTTGAGGTTATTATCAAGTTCAACATTTTCACATTCAATAGTATCATCTCTTGTGAAGCTCACTTGTTTGTTGCTACCTTTGTCAATACCACTCTTTTTAGCACGCTTTCGTATTGGTGTCGATACAAGAATGGAAGATTGAAGTATTGTTGTATCTGGATCATGTGTATTAGAATCAACAATATCAACAGAGTGACGTCTAACTAATGGAGTACTCATTGAGTCATTTTGTAAAATTGTTGCCTCACAATCAATAGTTGTTTCATTTGGATAATTAGTAGATTGCGAACGAGTTATTTCCCTTGCTAATAAAGAGTTGGATTTTGCTGCATTTGCAGTTGAAAAACGTGCCAATGGTGGTGTAGGTGTATTTCTATCCACTCTTTTCAGGGAAGGTTGTGAAATTGCAAATCTTGAAGGAGATGTAACACTGGCATTGTATTTAGCAGTGTAAGGTATATTAGAGAAGGCTAGAGTAGTTGGAGGCGCAGAAAGTGGGTAATTGTTGTTAAGTACTGGTTTTTCCAATGACACGTTATTGGAAAAGATGTTTTTATCAAAATATTTGAGGTTATGAGTTTTAGTTTCAATTTGATTTGTTTTAACCTTATAATAAGCCAACTGAAGTTTCATTCTAAGTATTCTAGCGCGTTTTAAATTAGGAGAAACGTCTAAGGAGTCTATATGATCGAGTTGATCAGATTTCCTTTTAAGATGATTGTTCATTATCGTGTCGAAATCAGTAGGAGCATCTTTTAAAGAGATTCTCTTTGAATTTAAGGAAGATGAAACATGTAAAGTGCGTTTCTTTGGAGTTGAATTAGAAATAATGTTTAGTTTCTTGTCTGAAACTACCGATAATGCTTGTCTAGTTGTTGTAGCCATAGTTTTAAGTGATAATAATAATAATGATAATATTGAGTTTGTTATTATTATTCTTGTTGTTAATGTTAATGCTAATGTTAATTTACGTTTTTCTTTTTTTTTGAATTAATAGAGGATTAGATGAATATGCTAGTATGCAAATGAAGTTTAGATGTTATGAAAAGATCAATAAGTGGGGAACAGGGAAGGGAAGTTTACCAAAACGACGCGTAAGTTGTTGATACAACCCAATACGTGGATGAAGTGCAGGGTAAATACAGAATGTTTGAGGAAAAGATCTGAAAGAACGATCGGACCAATCCGATCTGCAATTTGGGTAGCGGTAACGTAGCGTGAAGAAATAATAATAAATAGTAAATAAAAAATAATAAATAATACATGATAGTTCTAGTAAGATGTACATTGTCACTGAGTAGCCTTTGAGAAATATTTGGAGAGAAACAAACGGTCTTCAAAGCGTTGGCCAGCTGCAAACAATAACAACACGCGAGCGCGTCGCGCCGTGGGCGTGCACTGCCCAAAAGAGGAAAACACAAACAGCGGAAGGGAAACGCGCACCACGACAGATGCGGGTGTCGCACCACGACAGACACTCCTGTTGTGGTGTTAATGTTGGTGGCTCGTTGGGTGCTCTTCGCGATCACGTGACGAGGTTGAGAGCAGCCACAGTTTCGCGGAGGCTCGTTATGTACTCGCTCGCAATAGTGGAACCGTCACCGGCAGCAACAGCAAGAAGCAGTTCGTTGAGACGGGCAGAGCCAAGGATGTCAACGTGTTCAGCGGTCCGGCTACCACCCCGGATATCGAAGCTGTCCGGTTCATGGCGGATCTCAACAATTGTCACTTTTGATCCACCAGGATTGTAAGGATTGTCCCCCTCTTCAGCCCAACGATGGCACATTGCATGTGTGAGAAGTGACACTGTTCCATCTCCATCTGACATCAACACTGCATTATCACGCGTATCCATATCAATTGTCACATTCAGTCCAGTATTGTTTTTCTCAGCAACTTCTTTGTAAAAATATGCTCTTTCTGTTGGCTTACCAACACCATAGAAACAGTACACTTTCATATCAGGTGCATTTGGTAGTGGTACTTCTAATGGATTACTCCATTTATTAAATTCACCACTATTCTCATTCTCTTCAAGTTCCTTACGGCTTCTAGCATACCCAAATGAATAATTCTCCCTTGTACGTCTCTTAAACCATTCTGGTCCTTGGTCAAGCAAAAAGTCAATACTCTCACTCACGGTGAGGTTCTTTGAAGAGTAATTACCAATTGGATCTCTAAACCGGATAAAATTACCAAAAGTATCATTAAGACTACTTTCAGAAACATCACTTGCATTATTACTATTGAATTGATCATCTAATGCAGAATTGAAATCACCCCAAATAAGATCTCCACCTTTAGGTATCATACTTGGAATACCACCAAATGATTTCAACATATCTGCACGTTCACGACGTGAGAAAAACTTCTCTAATCCGTAAACTGCTAATGCATTCAAATCAACTGTATCCCTCATTTCTCCTGATAATAATGCTGTAATGGCTTTAGGGGTACCAAGCATAGATCCACTAATATCGACAAATGCTTCAATATTATCATTCACCCAACTTTTACCTCCATTTCCAAAACCTTCACCTTCAGCTTCAACCCATTTAAAGAAAAAGAAAATGATTTGTGATCCCATTGAATGACCCATCAAAACAGTTTTCTTCTTGTTGAGTTTATTACTCAATTCAATTTGGGATTTTAATTTCGAAAAATATCCATCTCTTCTCTCCAAATCAATGTAAGCTAATCTCCAATCATATGCAGCACTATACATATTGTCAGGACCATATCCTATAACTGCTAGATTTTCAAGTACCTTATTCCAAATCCAATAACCGGTAACGAAAAAATCAGCAGCTTCAAATCCTTGTGCTGCTCTCAATTTAACGCCCGGTGGATCCAATCCAGTCTCACCATCAAGCATAATATGTTTCAACCAGCAAACTTTATCCATTAACATTGTTCTCAACATGAAAAATGATCCCCATAACCGTTTACGGAAATATTGTTGGCTAGGACATCCGTCAATACCTTCAAGCCCCCAACTTTCAATACCTGTACTAACAACACCAGGGACCATAATAACATTAAACTTTGCCTCATAACCTTTCTTCTTCATCTCTTTACCAATAGCAAAATCTCCGCTCTCTTTCTTTTCCTCGTCTTGTCTGCTTTGTAATGTTTGCATCAGTCCTTCTGGTAAATAATTACTCCAATCAACAGTATCAAAACTCATCTTATCCAGTGAAAGAGAATCCAAGTTAAGCAAATCATCAAATGGTGATAGAATATCATTAGGAATCTTATCAATGTGAACATATGCTGCAATTAGACCTCCAATCAATATACCAATAAACAAAACAAACCTACGCTTTTCGTAGAAATGTACACCTAGACTTTTTTCACCATTCATTTTCTTCTTCTCCTGTTCTCTCTTCTCACTTACTTCTTCAATCTTTTCATCGATTTCTTCTACTTCATCTTCCAGAACGTGGATTTGTTTAACAACTTCTTTCTTCTCCTCAATCAACTCATTGAGTGCAGTGGACCCTGTAGATGTAGCTTCAACACTCTTCTTAACCTTACTCTTTCTTTTCCTAGCTGTCATACTGGCTTGTATGTGTACACATTAAAAAGAAAGTCAGCTAACCGCTCCTTCTTTAAAGGTCCCTCTAATAAACCAGGCCTGAAGAAAACATGTGTGATTCGCTCATACACAACCCCGCCCTCTCTTACTTAGAAATAAAGCATCGCACATATCTTCAATTGTGTTGCACCCCCTTTTCTATACGTTCTAATCAACAATAATGACGACAAACTTCATTAGGTCTAAGATATCCTCTTTTAGGGAATATCTCACCCCAATAACTCATAAATCAACATTTGCAACAACTGGTGAAATAACACCAGAAGAATTCGTTAAAGCAGGTGACTATCTTACACATCGTTTTCCCACTTGGCAATGGTCCCCAGCTGATGAGTCTAAAAGGAAAGATTTCCTACCGCAAGATAAACAATTTCTAGTAACAAAACATGTACCTTCTTATGTTAGAGCTGCAGATTACGAACTTGACGACGATGCCGAGGTAAATGAAGTTATTGAAGTGTCAGATGACTCCGAAGAAGGGTGGTCTTCCGCTGGTTCAGGAACCAAGGCAAATATACCGTTGGTGAAAACGGTTACTAACAATGCAGAATTGGAACAGATGAACTCAAAGGAAGATGAGCAGCTTGATGAAAGTAGTGTTAAAGAAGTGTCAAGTGATGACGAATCAGATGTAAATGATATTGATGAATTAATTGATGAAGACGCTGAAGATATAGAATTCATTGATACAAAGAAACCTCTCAATTTATCAGAGAAGAGATACTATGATTTGTACATAACATATTCAACATCTTATAGAGTCCCAAAGATGTATCTTGTTGGGTTTAATGCGGATTCAACACCGCTTACTCCGGAACAAATGTTTGAAGATATTGCAAGTGATTATCGTCATAAAACAGTTACAATTGAAAAGGCTCCATTTTTAAAGAATACAACTTGCGTATCCATTCATCCTTGTAAACATGCATCAGTCATGAAGGTTCTCATGCGGAGGGCCGAAGCAGCACTTGAAGCATCCCGACATGAGAAAATGATCAAGGATGTTTCTAAACTTGGTATTAAAGATTCAGATAATACTGATACTAAAACCGACGCCGTTGACGACTGGGAAAATGTCTCCGAACACGAATCAGAAGATTCAGGTATTCGTGTTGATCAGTACTTGATTGTGTTTCTTAAATTTATCTCTAGTGTTACACCGGGTATTGAACACGACTACACAATGGAAGCATTTTAAACTACCAGTATATATAAGTACACCTATACCTCGCATTTTTTTCTAGCTTTCCTTATTCCATATTCTAACAGATTTATCAATATTACCCGTAATTAATCTATCACCACTCCTGTCAAAAGTTGAACAGAGAATACCACGTTCGCTATCAAGGGATCCAGGAACAGGTACTTGCACATCGTTTGTAATCATCTCACCACTATCCCAATCCCAAAATGCAAAATTACCATTATCGCAACCTCCAAATATTGTCCCATCGTCAGAAGAGCATAGCGTGTTAACAATCAAGTTACCCTTTTGAACTGAATCATGGTCCCAGAACTGAAGATCTTGCATATATGCATACTTCTGCAAATCGAACTTTTTGAGTCCATCACTTGAAGCAGTCACAAGCTCATCTCCAATGGTTGTAAACGCTCTAACACTCTTAGAATGGAACGTAAGTGTTTTTGCACACTTTCCAGTTGCCAAATCCCATGTTTTCACTGTAGAGTCCATTGAACACGATATAACTTGTGGATCAGTACTACGACATCGTACTTTGTTCACACTCCCCTGATGTCCTGTCATCACATGGATCGGGGTACGCGTTCGTATATCCCATACTCGCACTGAAGAGTCTCGACCAGCAGTGACAATGACGTCTAATTCAGGATGAATATCAATTGAATAAACAGCACTTAAATGACCGTGGTAGTCACGTACAACAACGTTCTTCTCCAAATCCCAACATTTAACTGTTTTATCTTCACTTGCTGAAAACAAATACGAATGTCTTGCGGAAATAACCATGTCTCGTACCGCCATGATATGGCCTGACAATGTAAGCTGCAACTTCCCCGATACAAGGTCCCATATTTTAATCGTGCTATCTGCGGATCCAGTTGCAAAGTATGCATTAAATGGGTCCATTGTCACGGATGTGACATGACCAGTATGGCCAAGTAATAGTTTCTTAAGCGACCAGCGATCTCCAGCATGTTTGTTTGTTCGTCTCTCCTGCACTTGTGGTACAATATCAGGGTTCGCAAACGCGTTCTCATTCGATTCAATGAGCTGGTTGCCACCATTGTAAAGCGTGAGTTCCGATTTTTGCAACTTTGGAAGTCCAAGATCATTGATGTCCGAATTTGTAACTCGTATTTTGTCTAGAATCGACACCTTCTCTGATCCAGACAGTTCTGAAAACTGTGATGGTAAGACTTTCAGATATGCAGGGAAGTAGATGTTGGATATTATGTTTGTATATGATGTTATATCAATTTCTGGTAATGCATCTTCGTCCAGTATAAGTTTTTTGTCCCTCTGTAGTCGTTCGTAAGCGTCCATGATAGGCGTGTAGGGAATGAAGTTACGTACAAAGATGATTAGGAGGCACAGCGTGTGAAAAAAGATGGGGACAGATTTTGCATATTTTTCAGATTACAAATATTTTTTTTTCTTTCTAACCGAAAATTCAGTTCCTTTGTAAATCTATTACTACAACTAAAACATGACGAAATTTGAAGAGGATCAATTACAAGATCAGTCACAGGATCAGTTACAGGATCAAGGTGATGTGATTATTGATGCACAAGAAGTTGAAGAAGTTGTTGATGAAAATGAGTTAGATCAAGACGAACCAATCGATGAAGATTATGGAGAGGATGATTTGGATGCTGCAGATATGGCTGAGCTGGCAGCAGATATGGAAGGTAATGGAGTCTCTGTTAACGCAGATGGTAATATTGAGATTGATTTGAGTAACAACTGTGAAAGTTATTTTGAGGACCATCAAGATTCTATCTTTACAGTTTCCACACACCCAACTCTTCCATTAGCATTCACTGGTGCTGGTGATAATGTTGGTTATTTATGGACTACACATCGTGCACCTGCTACTACAGTTTCAAAATTAGTTGGATATGGTGAGAGTGTTATTGCTTCAGCTTTCACATTTGATGGTGCATATTTAGTAACTGGAGATATGACTGGTAAAGTGCTTGTATTCAAGGCATCAAAGAAGGGACAGCAATGGGATTTATTTGATAGGATTCTTGAAGATGTTGAAGAAGTGACATGGATTCGTGCACATCCTAAGCAAAATGTTTTCGCATTTGGAGCAATTGATGGATCAGTTTCTGTTTATTCAATTGAACCAACATTAGAATTAATCTTTTCAGGTTATTCACATTCAACGGAATGTACGAACGGACAATTTTATCAGATTGATAACTTAGATGAATTAAAGTTGGTTACATGTTCCGAAGATGGTAGTATTATTGGATGGAATTGTTATACACAACAAAGTGAATTTAAGATTGATGCATCAAACTTGAAGGGATTATCACCACCATGGGTTACAATTGCAGTACATAAAGATAATAAAGTTATTGCTGTTGGATCTAGAGATTCACAAGTTGCAATTATTAACATTGAGAATGGATCTTTGTTAAATATGTTTACAGCATTAGAAATGAAGGATGGTGATGATATTTATGATTCATCAATTGAAGCAATTGCATTTTGCGATGTTTTAAATATTGTTGTTTTAGGATTTGTTTCAGGAGATGTTATGATTTTTGATACTAATACATGGAAAGTGAGAAAGAATTTAAAATGTAGAGACGCTGTTACAAAGATTGAATTTTTACCAAACAGTCCTATTTTCCTCGTTTCATCAATGGATGGTAAAGTATATAAATGGGATGTTAGAACTGGTGAATTATTACATGAATGTGTTGGACATCATATGGGAGTTTTAGATTTCAGTATTGACTGTTCTGGTGAACGATTAGTAACTGCTGGTGACGATGGAGTTGCCCTTGTTTACAAGTTCTGAAGTTGTAATTTTTTTTTGTCAAATTATATATTAGCTAATTTTTGATCGATTATTCTATTGATATAATTCTTGAGTGGTGAATCGATATTGTCATTGTTCAATTGATGTTCAAGTGCAACTTCCACTTGTTTAGCAATTAACTTACCTGTCAAGTCTACTTCAATGTTAACCAAATCACCAATCGATTTTAATGGCATAATAACTTTAGATTGGGTGTAAGCTACCATCATTATTTTAAAAGTAGCATCTGTGTAGTTGACATCAATAACTGTTAAACTTGTTCCGTCAATGCAAATAAAACCTTTATGTACAATGTAGTTAATAAATTCTGTTTCTCTAAGTTTAAAAGTGAAAATGATTGAGTTTGATTCCACCTCTCTATTTATTATAGTTGCAACAGTGTCTACATGACCTTGTACCATATGACCGCCAAATCTGACATCACCAGAAATAGCTCTTTCCAAGTTAACTTTATCCCCACTTTTAAGGGATCCAAGGTTTGTTTTCTTCAAAGTTTCCTGAGAGATTCCCACTTTAAAGGAATCTTTGTCGAACTCTGTGACTGTAAGGCAAGTACCATTAATAGCTATTGAGTCACCGAGATGACAGTCGCCGAGAATTGAAGAAGCGTCTTTGACAGTGAGAGAAACACCATTACCCCCACTTTCTGTTGTGTCTTGTTCCACATAAGCCTCTACTGTGCCCATACACTCCACTATACCTGTAAACATTGTGCGTTGAGACAGAAAGGAGCCACAGACAGCACAGACAGCGCAGACAATCGCAGAGACAGTGTAGTGAAACCCTGATTAGAAATGCATTTCTCTCAGCCCTCAAATTCGCAACTGAAAAATGGAAAAGTGAAAAATAGAAAGTGGAAAAATAGAAAGTGGAAAAAACCACTCAGTTCCCGCTCTCTAAGTTTATCAGCAACAGCATCAATTTAACTCCTTTTTCTCTCTCACCCACACTACATTGCTTCCCTTTTACAACACGCAAACAGGGGTTTGCGGTAATAATAGTTTAGTGAAATAGATCAGGGGGCCTATCACCGCCGTCGGACGTGTCTCGTTGAGACTGATACTTCCTGTGCCGGCTGCGGTAAACAAGCCCCCAAGAAGAACCCCCACAGCGCCCTACAGAGACACCCGTGAGAGACACCCACACACGGTTGTTTTTGATGGGCGCTGACATAACAATAGCCGTAAACCGTAATAAATCACTCGGACTGGTTACTGTCCAGTCCTATTCTGTCCAGTCCTCAGACAGTTGAGTTTATCCGTGACGCGACTCCGCTCGGGCTTTCACTTCTTGTCCTAAGGCCATGACCGAATTTGCAGGCCTGACCCCCACACTCTAATTTGCATTTGCATTTGCAATGACATTTTGCCAGTTGTCACATTTGTGGCACTGATAGTGTTGCCATTTTATTTCCAATTACTTAAACCCTATCGCCTGCTCTTGTAACTCTTTCCTCATTATCCCATTCTTTTCTTTCCATCAAACACATTCAACTTTCATAAATCATGTCTACAAATCTTAAAGTCTCCGTTTTAGGTGCTGCTGGTGGAATCGGCCAGCCGCTATCCCTATTACTCAAATTAAATCCGTATATTCAAACCTTGTCCTTATACGACATGGTCAATATCGATGGTGTTGCCGCAGATTTGGCACATATCGATACTAACACTAAAGTTGTATTTCACATGCCTAAAGAAGAGGACAAATCTGATAAGCAACAACAATTAAAGGAAGCAATTGTTGATTCAGATTTTATTATAATTCCAGCTGGTGTCCCTCGTAAACCTGGTATGACAAGAGGTGATTTATTTAATATTAATGCTTCAATATGTGCTGAATTAGCTGAATCAATTGCTATTAATGCTCCAAACTCCTTTGTTTTGGTTATTTCAAATCCTGTTAATTCAACTGTTCCAATTTTTAAAGAAATATTACAAAAGCATAGTGTTTTTAGTCCTGAAAGATTACTAGGTGTTACTGCACTTGATCAAGTTCGTGCAAATACTTTTGCTTCTCAACTTGTTCCAAACTCAAATTCAACTCATTTTTTCATTCCTGTTGTGGGTGGTCATTCTGGTCATTCCATCGTCCCACTCTTTTCACAATCACTTGTACCAATTCCTCCATCAATTCTAGATAACGAAGAAGCTTTAGATTCTCTCATTTATAGAGTACAAAATGGTGGTGATGAAGTATTGGAAGCAAAAAAGGGTAAGGGCTCAGCAACACTTTCAATGGCCTACGCTGCTAATAAGTTTTTCAACTATTTCTTAAATGGATACTTAGGTAAAGAAGAAGAGAAAATTTCAAGTTATATTTACCTTGATGATTCATTAGATGGTGTTGTTGAATTGAAGAAAGCACTTCAGCCTTTACTTGATGAAGCTAACCTTAAAATGCCTGATTATTTAAGTGTACCTCAAACTTACAATAATAAAGGTGTTAAAAAGGTTTACTCTGAATGGGTCGGTAAAATGACTCCTAGAGAGAAGGAAATGTTCTTAACTGCTATCGATTTTATCGATCAAAACATTGAAAAGGGTATCAACTACTTTAAATCTAAATAAGTAGCTTTTCTTTGCTTATTTTTCCTTATAAAAGTAAATTGTATAAATATTTAAAAACTCGCTTTTCCTTAATTTGTTTTGCTATTGTATTTACGATCTAATGATTGCCAGAAAACAGCAAGGTTCCTGCTACTACTCCGATGCAAAATACTCACAAAGAAACTGACAAATGGA
Source organism: Pichia norvegensis (assembly GCA_030570285.1). Classification (NCBI taxonomy): domain Eukaryota; kingdom Fungi; phylum Ascomycota; class Pichiomycetes; order Pichiales; family Pichiaceae; genus Pichia; species Pichia norvegensis. The sequence goes on from JAJLVM010000162.1 coordinate 319,906, forward strand.
ATTAATCCAATTCCATAATCAACAATAACATTGAAAATCATCACTCCAACATCTTTCAAATCAAGGAATGTTTCACCATATCTTTTAACTTTGAAAAATTTACCATTTTCTGTCCTCGAAATTGCAAATCCTAATCCAACAGTTAACATACAATAAAATACCCATAAATTTAAAGCCAAAACAATATAATTACCAACAAAAGGAAACAATTGAATCATCGGTCCAAATCCAATACCAAAACGACGACTCTTAAATCTTGGTACTGCAACATCTGGATTGGATTCTTGTTCAATCTCTTCAATAGCAGCAACTTTTTTCACACCAAAAATCTTATTCATAAAACTCGATGCATTGATACCCATAAAACTTTCATCCATCCAATAACACATATCTTTGATCTTTTTAATATATTCCTTTGCATTATCAGATAATTTAGCTGGTGGTTCTCGTGGTACAAGTTTATCATTCACAACTTCAAAATATGGATCATATGTATCTCCATTGACACCACCGTTACCAAATTTAAGCAACTGAGGTCTAGCAGTTCCAAACACTTTCACGCATACCAGCCTAACAATTTGATCAATCACAAACATCAGAAGAATATGTTGGGGGAGCACTCCAGAGGTATTAGAAATTGGGCCGTTCGAGCAACTCCGATGGAAAGGATTTTTCTTCCTTAAATATTCACTTCAGGGACAGGCCACACTGATTAGATTAATGCAATATAAAACTTTATCTGTGACATTAAATCTGTCATAGTTTTACGTTTCCAATACTGTGGAGTCTATTTCATCACACTTTCAGTGTAAATTAGTTTAATCTATAACATTTCCTAATATGGTAACTACATCTCCATATTAATCAACTGAAGAATTTGGCATACTTTGCCTTCTCTTCCTTCTTTGCTGCACTTACTATACCATTTACGTTATCAAATTCACGTTTTATTGCAGCATCATCAGGTGCAATCAGTTTTGCCTTTTCTAATGTCTCTAATGCAATGTCGTATTTCTTCAATGATGCATACGATTTACCCAATCTGTAAAAAACTTTTGAGAGTTGGGTACTGGTTAACTCAACATCATCCATTTGTAACACATACCCACAATAATTAATACACTCATTGTAATCACCTAAGTTCAATGTCACTAATGTGAGATTTAAATAAATTGTCTTTTTCAATTCTTGAAATTTCTGAAACATTTCCTTGTTAGATTCATCGTCAGGTACTAATTCGTTACAATAACGCAATGCTTTCTTATATTTGAGTAAGGCATCAGTATAGCGTTTTGCTAATAACAACTGTCTTGCCGATTCTTTAATTATACTCGTAATTTTGTAAGATTGTTCAGCATTTTCAAAATCAACACTTTCAATATTATTGTCATCAGGGTATTCTTCATAAATGTCACCACCAATTGAGTCCATGCATGCGACATAATTTGGCAACTCGTCCCCTTCCTTCCATAAGCCACAATCAGTGAAAACAATAGGTTTCTTCGGTATCCATGAGTACTTATCGTTGTTTTTATTTGAAAACACTTCGGTCCTTTCAACTTCCCTCAGCACACTCTTGCCGTGCACAACTTTACCAAACACGGTATGTTTGTTATTCAAATGTGGACATTTTTCAACAGTAATGAAAAATTGTGATTTGTTGTTGTTCGGTATCCCAAAGTTTGACATGCATACTAAGAATGGTTCCTCTATAGCTGATAAATTTTCATCTTCCACCAGATCACCGGATCCGTTCCCATTCTTCCCAATTTCCAAATCCGGATACAACTCTGTGTTTTCCCCCACTTTGAACGTCGTATCACCAGTTTGAATAATAAAGTTCCTGATCACTTTATGTATTAAAACATTCGAGTATTCCTTTGATTTGCATAATTCTGCAAATTTAGCGCACGTTTTTGGTGCTTTATCCATGAAAAGTTGAATCACCACTCTTCCAAGTGGTTTGCCATCAGTTTCAATGTCGAAATATACATAGGACATTTGTGTATGTGTAATAGCGTGCCACTATAGGTTAGTTGTGTCTATGAAGGTAACCTTTATTATCCGTGCACCATGAACATGAACCCCATTTTATTTTCCACCACAGCGACACAAAAACTCTCTACATGATTTCCCAGCTTCACTCAAGCAGTAGGAACCATATTCTATCAACAAACACACATCAGTATGTTCAACTGGACACGTGGAGTAGTGAGATCATTCAGTAGTAGTAGTTTTGTGAGAAACTCTGCAACTACATTTGGAGAAGCTGTTAAGAATCCAGCCAAGGCTACAAGAAGTACCAAACAAGTAAAAGATATACAAACTGTGAAGAACGTGTTACATTGTAACTTTAAAAAGAACAACACATTTTTAACATTAACGAGGGTACAGATGGACAGGAACTGGCATCTTAACAATGCAAATGCATCATTTAATGATAAAGTTTTATACTATTTGACATTACCACAAAGAATTAGTTTATCACAATCTACAGGATACCTTGGATTTAGAAAGGCACAAAGAGGTGAATATGAGGCAAGTTTCCAACTTTCATCTCATTTTTTCAAAACCATCAATGACAAGAACTTGATCAAGGATAGCGGTAAACTAGAAATTGTAATTAGAGGTTTCGGTAAGGGAAGAAGAGCTTTCTTTGATGCATTAAAGGGTAAAGAAGGTAATGGTATTAGAGAGTACGTTACAAGATTAAGTGACTTGACCCCAATTGCGTTTGGTGGTAACAGAGCGCCAAGCAGAAGAAGAATCTAATGTGGTGGATAATGCCCTTCTGTCATTCATGTGTATAGCTTAGATTAGTTTAATCATATCCTGCGAAGTACAAGTACAGATAAAACCAGTTATGGGAAACCCTTAACAAACCCTCGCCAGCCAGGTCACGTGCGTGTGTGCAGGTCTTTGCTACACGGATTCCTGTCGTGGGGACTCAAAAAAGTTGATATTTTCTTTCCCCGTTCAGTCGCGCTCATGGCGTTTTGGCACTTGGTGAACTTTTTCACCCTTTACTTAGCATTTGCACTAGTGGACCTCTTAACGACTCTTTTCATTTACCAGAAACAACATGGCTAACGTTAAGGCACAATCCGCAAAGAAGGCTGCTCTCAAGGGTGCAAACTCTTCCAAGGCTGTTAAGGTCAGAACTTCTACTACTTTCAGATTACCAAAGACTTTGAAGTTATCTAGATCTCCAAAATACACCAAGGCGGTTCCACACTACAACAGATTAGATGCATACAAGATCATCCAATCACCAATCACTTCTGAAACTGCAACCAAGAAGGTTGAAGATGGTAACACTTTAGTTTTCCAAGTTGACATTAAGGCAAACAAGCACCAAATTAAGCAAGCTGTTAAGGAATTATACGAAGTTGAAGTTGCTAAAGTTAACACTTTGATTAGACCAAACGGTACTAAGAAGGCATACATCAGATTAACTGCTGATTACGATGCTTTAGACATTGCAAACAAGATTGGTTACATCTAATGGATGTTTGTAAATTTTCATACTATTTTTTATAACTACGGTAATAAATGGTAATGTCATAACGAATGTAACGAGCGAATTTATTTTTCAGTTTTTTTTTTTTTTCCAGCCAGAAGAGATTGATGTGAAGGCTTGAAAGTAGGAGAATATGGGGTATCTGTACGGAGTATTACACAGGTAGAGCGTTCACGGTGGGAGCAAGGAATGTTTAGAAGACAGAGTGTGCATGCTGCTGAAGAGCGGGTGTCTATTTTGACGAACGGCATTGAGCAGATAACGTTGAAGGAGCGTCGTCCTAGTGTGTTGCGTCGGATGTCGGTTGGAAACCAAGCGGACGCATCCGCTGTGGTAGTTGAAGAGGAAGTGGACGAAGAGGAAGAAGGGCAGTGTGAAGGTGTTGGTGTTAAAGTTAGTGATCATGGGAAGTGTCGAATTGATGATTTTGAAAAACTTAAAGTGTTAGGACAAGGCGCTTATGGTAAAGTGTTGCTCGTAAAGAACCGCAAGACGAGCAAACTGTTTGCGCAGAAAGAGTTGAAGAAGGCTTCGGTTATTGTTAGTCGGAAAAACGTGGAACGTACATTATCTGAACGTGCAATACTATCACAGATCACATCGCATCCAAATATTGTGAAATTATTCTACGCATTGCATGACAATAGCAAATTGTATTTGTTAATGGAGTATATCCCTGGTGGTGAGCTCTTCAAGTACCTCGTTGAGGAGAAGTTCCTTAATGAGAAGAAAACGTCGTTTTATGTGATCCAAATGGCATGTGCGCTAAAGTTCCTTCACGAGTTTGGAGTAGTGTACCGAGATTTAAAACCAGAGAACTGTCTTTTGGACAAAGACGGGTATCTCGTGCTTACAGATTTTGGACTTGCCAAAAAATCAAGCGATGATAGCAACAGTGACAACAGCGGCAGTAATGAGTGGTGTAATTCAGTTATTGGAACACCGGAGTACTGTGCACCTGAAGTTATCAAGGGTGAGAATTACGGGTGCAGTGCTGACTGGTGGTCGCTTGGATGTGTTACGTATGATCTCCTTACAGGTAACCCACCGTTTACTGGTAATAATCATAAGAAGATTATGGAACGAGTTTTGCGTGAGAAAGTGCGGTACCCGTTTTACGTGACAACAACGAGCATTGAGCTTTTGAACAAGCTGCTCGTGAAGGATTCACGGAAGCGGTTTGACGTGGATAGCGAGTGGAAGAGGTTTCAGAAGTTTCAGTTCTTCAGACACTATACGTTTGCCGAGATTGAGAATCGTGTAGTGGAACCGCCGATTCGTCCCGTAATCACTGATCCTGAACTTGCTGAGAATTTCGACGTTCAGTTCACAAGTATGAAGATGAGTATTGTCGGCAGTAATGAAGTTGGTGGCGTTAGTGGTGATGAAGATGATGCGTTTACGGGGTTCTCGTACGTTGCAAGCAGCAGTTTTGTGGAAAACTACTTATAAACTATAAACATTAATGTTAAGGTTTGACTTTTGGAGTTCACTCTCTGTGAGTGGCCATGGGACTCTGAAGAGACCGCTGTTAATCATTGGTATGTTCAACACGTCGGTTGGTTCGATTTGTGTTCGGAGATCTTCTAAAGCTTTAGCTGTATTTTGAGCAATCACTTCAGGAGGTTCTTTACCGTACACGCTGGTGAACAAGCAGACGACGATAACGTTATCATCTGTAGGTAGTAAGAGTGCTGACCCGAGGAGATCTTGCGGACGCGATGCGTTTCGGCAGTGGTCACGATAATGCTTGTAAGCTTGTGGGTACCTTGCCCTGAATGCAACAGCGATTCCAGCACCCCAGAAACCACGACAGTTGCAGGCATGTCCGAGCAAGACACGTTTGTCGTGAGATTTTGCAGCTTCGAAGAGGTCGCCACGAATGTAAGTGAGAGTCATAGAGAGTAGAGTGAGAGAGTTGTGCGTCTTTACTACTAATTGTAAACCTTAATGATTCCCTGTTTTACAGAGTATCCGAGTAGTGGTGTTAATAAGATACATAAAGAGATACAGTTGTTAAGAGTCCTTTATTTCGCCTTTGCAGCGTGTCGCACCCTAATCCGAATATCACACAGGGTGATAAAAAAAATTAAGTTCACCGTTTCCTCTTTCACCGTGCAGACATGAAAGAGTGTGATAGTGGAGATTCCGCAGGCATTACTGTGCGAGACCGACTGTTGTCTATCAAGCACGATGCAGAGTATGTGGACAAATTGCGTGAATCGTTCCCGGATTTCCCCGTTATACCGAATGAACGATGCGGATCATGGTACGTTCGTCCGGCGCTGTACGCTGACAGTAATGTGCAGCCGGTTTATTTCAAGTCAACTGACGGACACGAAGGGGAGTGGTCTTTTAGTACACGTCGGCTAAACATGCACTTGCTGAAAGTTCTTAGTGAGCACGGTGGTGCGTTAGTTGTAGATTCAACGCGTCGTGAGAGGAAAATACCTGACTCTTTCAGCAAGACTGTACCTATTTGGGCGGCTGTTGTGAACGAAGCTGTGCATGGACGGGGAGACTGGTTGCGTACACCGCGTGAGGTTGTCAGTTTGGAAGAGGAAGAACGTATACGTGAATTATTGCCCACGTTTTGTGCATCTTTTAGGAATGTACGTGATCGCATACCTGGTGGTGTTCCTGTGTGTCCCCCTGTACGTGTTTTTTGGGTGTACCCAGGGAGTGAAGTACCGACGTTTGGAAAGGGTGAATCTGATTTTGTCCCGCTTGTTCTCGTTACAGCGAGCGATGTCGGTGGTGGTGGTGGTGGTGAGTGTATGGGTGAAGGGTACACGTACGTTGCCGGTGCAGGTGACGACCACGAGATGTGGGCTGGTGAGCTGACGCCTGAGTCTTTTTGGGCGTGTAATAGTGATAGTAAACGTGCTGGTTGCGTTGTGCATGATGTGCACGATGTGAATAGAAACATATCATTTGGTCGATTGGATAGTGGTAATTGCGGTGTTGTTAATAGTGAGAGTTTCCGTGAGTTTACCAAAGTTATTGTTTTAGATCCATATTTTGCATGTGATTCTGAATGTGAATGGATAGTTCAAGTACCCGCTGTTAGTGGTACGAAACCTGGAGCGCGTATGTTACGACGGTGGTTAGATAGGATAGTTTTGAGTGTGAATGAAGAAGATCGTGTGCTTGTTCTGTGTGGTCGTGGAGACGATTTAGCGGTTGGTGTTGTGCTGTGTTTGTTGAACCGGAATCGGAGGAGGGAAGATATTAGTAAGATTTCAATACGTGGAGATTTTGTTGAACTTTCAAGATTTGGTAGGTTGAATCCACAAAGGGCGACACTTAATGCTGTGCATGAATATTTACTTAAACGATAGAATTCCCAGTGTCATTATTTGATTCGTTAATTTCTTTAACTTTACGATGAGCTGAAGGTGAAGAAATTCCGATTCCATCAATTGCAGAATCTACACGAATGGCAAGATTTGAATCTAATGAACAATTATCAATTGAATAAATTGTATCTTCACTTGTTTGACTTCTATTGTTGTTGTTGTTGTTATTATTGCTGTTTTTTTTATCAGCACGACGAATACGTTTTTTCTTTGGAGGATTTGCACATCTATCTTTACCATAAAAGATTTTAAATTTTTCATATTTACCATCGAAAGCTTTATGAGTATGTAAACGAGTTAATGGATTATTAAATTGTTCAACAGCGTTAATACAATTTAAAATATTTGTAAAATTAATGAAAGCGCAAGCATTATTATTAAAATAATTAATTTGTTCAATTTCACCAAAGAATGAGAAATCACGTCTAAGTGTATCAATATCAGGGATACATTTGTAAATTTTTTTAAATTTTAAAGAATCGAATGAACTTTTAACACAAAATTTAAATTTTAAATCAGGTTTTGCACGATTTAATTTTAATTTTAATTTTTCAGATTCTGAAAATGTCAATGGTATTAAATCATAATCATCAACAGTTTCTAATTCTTCATCAATTCCAATATATAAATTACGTGAAGCATTTGAATTTGAATAAGATAATGAAATAATTGGATTTAATGGACCAGGATTTTTACCCCAACCTAATTTAACTAATTGTGAATTTATAAATAATGGATCAATAAATGAACGTGAAATTAAATCAGCTGCTGATTTATGATTTAAAAATTTAACAAATGCAATATTTTTATCACCACGTGAAATAATTTTAATTTCTTCTAATGAACCACCACGTATAACATTACAAATATCTTCAATTGTTGTTTTCCTATGTAAATTACCAATATAAATACATCTATTTTCTAAATTTGTAAATTGATAATCAAAATATGAAGATTGTGATAAATAAAGTGGTGGTGAAGTTGTTGTTGTTGTGGAAGGTGATGGTGGGAGTGATTGTGGTGATAAATTTGAATAAAGTATTTTACAATTTGATAGTTTTGAATTTGAGAGTGGTAATTGAGTTGAGCATTTAATTGCACTCATTATTGAAGAGAATGAAATTAAAGCTGAATTATGAAGATGAATTAATTGAAATGAAGTTATTGTACCAAAATTTGATAATATATTTAAAATTTCAGTTTCATTTAAATCATGAGGTATATTTGAAATTGAAATTGAACGAGTTGCACCATTTAAATTAATTTCATTTTGAATTTTTGATTGAATTGGTTGTGAAGGAGATTTTTCAATTAATAATTGAGGTGAATTTAATGATTGTTTTAAAGAATTTAGTAAATTAATTAAATGATGGAAAGTTGAATTTGCTATATTTGAATCAATAAATAAAATTACTAAATTATTATTTTGGAAAAATGAATTTTCGATTTGACCAGGTATTAAAGATATTAATTGAGGTAGAGATAAATTTGGATTTAAATTTGAAATTGTAATTGCACGAGAATGTTTATTTTCATGAATTTCAAAATCTGAAGTAACGAATTCTTCAACAATTGTTGGAGTTAAAGGTATAGAAGTTTGGAAAGTTTCTGAAGTATTATAAAATGGGGAACCTAAAACCAAAGTTCTTGGTAAGAACCTATGAGAATTATTTAAATTAAGTTGAGGATGTTGACGTTGACGTTGACGCATTGTTTGATAAGAAGAGTGGTGTGTTGAATAGAATAATAGATTGAATTTGAAATAACCGCGAAGAGCTAAAAATACTACTATTTTGTTTGATTAATTGTTTGATTGTTTAAAATTATAAATGATGATGAATTACATATAATAATTAAGCGGAAGAGACATTAGCAACGTGTTGTAATAAATCGACAACTCTTGTTGAGTAACCGTATTCGTTATCGTACCAAGAGATTAATTTAACAAAAGTTGGAGTTAATAAGATACCAGCTTTAGCATCAAAGATTGAAGATCTTGAATCTGAGATGAAATCAGTTGAAACAACGGAATCTTCAGTGTAACCGAGAATACCCTTTAATTCACCTTCAGAAGCTTCCTTCATTGCAGCGCAAATTTCTTCGTAAGTAGTTGGGGTCTTTAAGTTAACGGTTAAATCGACAACGGAGACATCAACTGTTGGGACTCTCATTGACATACCAGTTAATTTACCAGCTAAAACAGGTAAAACCTTACCAACAGCTTTAGCAGCACCAGTAGATGAAGGAATGATGTTACCGGAAGCGGTTCTACCACCTCTCCAGTCTTTATGAGAAGGACCATCGACAGTTTTTTGAGTAGCAGTGATGGAGTGAATAGTTGTCATTAAACCAGCATCGATACCGAATTTATCATTGACAGCTTTAGCTAAAGGAGCCAAACAGTTTGTTGTACAAGAAGCATTGGAGACAATGTTAAGGTCAGAAGTGTATTCCTTGTGGTTAACACCAACGACAAACATTGGAGCATCCTTTGAAGGAGCAGTGATGATGACCTTCTTTGCACCAGCATTGATGTGCTTTTGAGCACCTTCAAGGGTTGTGAAGACACCGGTGGAGTCAATGACGTAATCGACACCGATTTTACCCCAAGGAATTTGTTCTGGGTCCTTTTCGTTGTAAACGGTGATATCTTGACCATCGATAACGATACCATTTTCCTTGTGGTGGACATCACCCTTGTATTTACCATGAGTGGAATCATATTTGAACATGTAAGCAGCGTAATCGGAAGCAATGAAAGGATCATTGACAGCGACAACCTTAATGTCAGATCTTGAGAGAGCAACTCTAAGGACGAGTCTACCGATTCTACCGAAACCGTTAATACCAACTGTAATAGCCATTGTGTGTTTGTATGAGTGTTTGTTTAATTAATTAATTAATCAATTGATTAATGGAAAGAAGAATATATAATCTATAACCATACAATTGAGGTATAGAAAGGGAATACAAGGTGTCTTTATATACCGTTGGAAGACCACCACGTTGGTGAACCGGAGCTGCCCGGAGCAACCACACCACTCACGCAGTAAAGGCCACCACTCACCCACCACTCACCCACTGCTCACCCACTGCTCACCCACTGCCCGGGGCGCTCTCGCCCACAGTCACCTCAGCTCTCGCCCCCCCGGGCGGAACTCGAACGAGAGCGGGACCGGCACTCCCCCTGGGCCAACCCCTGGGCCCCCTGGGCCAACCCCACCAACTCCCCCACCACCGGCCACACGCTGCCGCTTCGCGTCGGGCTCGCTCAGCTCGAGGAACGGCAGTCCGAGCGACGCGTCGATCGCAAAGTCCCCAGAGAAATCCCCAGAGAAATCCCCTTCCCCTGCAAAGCCCCCTGCAAAGTCCCCCGCGACAAGCGCGCTGTCGTGGGGACGGGGGCTCGCCACTAGGAAGGCCTCGTCCAGACCCAGGTCCTGGAGACTGTTAAGACTGTTAAGACCTCCCATACCACCCAGACCACCCAGCTCTGCTTCACCAGTGAAGATGTCGTTGAGTGCTGCTGATGGGAGTGGGGGCACAGCTGCAGGCGGCGTGGAAATGGCAGGGATTGCAGGGATAGTAGTTGGTGCTGTAGCTGCTGTAGCTGTTGCTGGTGCTGTTGCTGCTGTTGCTGTAGCTGTTGCTGCTGCTGCTGCTGTTACTGGTGCTACCGCTCCAGTGGATGTCTTGGACACCCCCAGCATAACCTCCACTGCTTCACGCAACACCCCTATACACGCATCTGATAAACACCCTAACCTTGCCTCCCTATTCCTCCTCTCTAATTCGCTAACAACGGAAAGTACAAGGCTACCATCATCTACACTACCCTCTCCACCAACTGTTAATAAAACTTGTCTAGCAGCTGCCTTACCCGCATTCAATGGTAATGCCATAACAAAACCTCTCCTTGCTCCAATCAACCATATCCTTAAAATACATCTAGTTGCTTCTTGTAAATAATTACCAGCTTTACTACCACTAACTCCTAATAATGGCATATAAATCA